>CATIWC010001080.1:0-252226 GCA_948472305.1 Vicia faba
TATATATATTATATATATATATATATATATATATATATATATATAATATATATATATATATATATATATATATATATATATATATATATATATATATATATATATATATATATATATATATATATATATATATATATATATATATATATATATATATATATATATATATATATATATATATTAAATTATATATGTATAATAAATAAAATATATATACAAAAATAAAATATATTTAGAGTAATATTTTTAGTATGAATAAAAATAAAGAAATAAAAAATAAAAGTATAATTTATATATTTTTTAAGTTTTGTATAAATAAGATAAAAGTAAATAAAATCCTTTTTATGTTAGAAAAATAAAAATAAAATGCAAAATAAATGTGAAAAAATTATGAAATATTTTTGAGTGATTTTTATATTTGGGAATAAATAAATAAAGTCAGAAATGAAAATAAAACTGCAAAAATATAAAATTACAAGAAAATGGGCGAGGGGGTGCAAAAAGAAATAGGGGAGGTGCCAATAGTGAGCCAGGCCAGGCCCAACCCACCACTTCATCTTCAACCTTCAGCTTTTGAAAAAATGCGCGCGTGCCCTGTAGAAACTTGGACATCCTGCATACGAGCTCTATTGCAAAAGCACATAACACCAAACTTGTAGAGAATTTCAAGACGATTCCAACCATATAAAAAACTAATCCTAACTCTCAAAGACCAGAGAGAATTTCTCTGGCCCTAAAATTTGACCTAGTTTTTTCAACATGTTCATGGATGAAATTCTCTTAGCACACTTAATATAAAATGAAAACTGAGCATATGTACAGCTTCATGGCAATGAATACTACATTTTTTATTCACAAACCTAAAGCTAAATGTTCCTAAATAGAGAGATAGGAAGTGGACAAAAACCTGTTTCAGCTGACTTCGTGTAGGGGCAATGTAGTGCTTTTTAACAAAGCTTGAGATGTCTGGGAGCTTGCTTGGACTTCACTTGATCTTTTCCAATAGCCTGCTTGCCTTGAATGTCCTTGAATCAGCCTATAGAACTCAACCTGCACAAGCTCAAAATGAAAATGGCAAACTCTGTAAATGGAGTTACAGTTGGTATTGAGGCTTGGGATAGCTTGGATGGATGGAATGGAAGGTGTTTGAAGCAACTTGGGGTAAAATGCACGAGCCAAATGAGCTATGGAACTCAAGTTGCAGGTTCTGCCCTGTTTTGCCAAGGGAATGTTATTTCTGGCTATGGGGTGTTTAGAGTCTCAAGCAATCGTTTTTCTGGCTCAAAGGGGTATGAGAAAGATGTTCAAACTGCTTGCATAAGTTTATCTTGGCTGATATTCAAGTTCTAAGGTTTTTGACAAGTTTCTTGTTTTTGAAGTAAAAATGTGGAAGTGATTGTCACAGGCCTGTACAGGCTATCAAATACCTTGTAACCTCTGCTCTTGGCCCCTATAATTTGTGGATTTGTTTTGCTGCAAGCGATCTTGGACCAATGCTCAAGGATTGTCGTTTGACATAAAGCATACTTAAGCAAAAATAGAAATTTGCCTTTTTCTACTTAGGGCTTAATTTTGTGTACAATGTCCAAATGACCAAAACAAAAGCTTAGACTGATGGATTTGCATTTAATTATGGAGTGTGAAGTGGTTTAGAGGCCTTTAAACTAGTGTAAGGCATGCTGACTTGAAATTGCAACTTGTATGAACATGAAAATGCCATGGATGAAAAGTGAGTTTTTTGCCAACTTCAAGCCTTTGATTCTCCCTAACCACAATGTGTTTGAGGAGTTCTTGGACAATTTGGAAAGCTTGCAAAATTCTCTATAATCCATCTTTGAAATGAAACTTGATATTCCAAGTGGAACTATGTGAAAAATGGCCAAGAAGATAGGTCAAAATCCTGCCTAAACTAGGGCAAAATTTCACTAAGTTAAAAGTTTTAGGGACCCTTGTTCCAAAAATCATAACTTGAGATCCAAGATTATTTTGAGAAAACTTTGTGAATCAAAGTTTTAGACTTTGTGGAGGACTACAACTTTAATGTTGGAGGTTTTGTTTGAATCCATTTTCATCATGGTGAAAATGTTGGGCAAAGTTAGGAAAAAATAAGAAAATTTCATAACTTAGAAAAATTCTAAGTAATGAATTTTTTCAATTTCAAACCCTAATTTGCAATTTTGGGTTTCTTGATGAACAAGTTATCATATTTTGACACATCTTGATGAAAAATGACCCTTGGCTCTTGATTTTGACCAAAAAGTCAAAGTTTGACTTTTCAGTGTACAATCAAATTTTTGATCAGTTGACTGAAAAATTCATCTGTCAATCAATGCAATTGAGGTCTTTTGAACTTGTTGAATAGGTCAAGATGATGCCATTGAGTCCTTGAGTCCCTAATTGAACCCAATTTTCCATTTGGCTAGGTCAAAAGTCAGAAATTACCTTTGTATAGTCAAAACCCTAAAATGACCATTTTGCCCTTTTGGTGATCTGATCAAATTTCTTGTGGAGTTGTGGTCCAAACTTGATCAAATGGTTCATATGAGTTCATAATGTTGATGTGGGTCAAAATTCATGAGGTTTGACTGTAAATTGGCCATAGTTGACTTTTTCCCAATACAGCTGATTTCTAAGTCAACTGTCCAATTGACTGGGCAAAAATTTGATTCAAGGCTTGAAACTTGGTATGGACAAACTTATAAGTTCAACATGAAGTATGAAAGTCAACTTGAGCATTGAAGGTCCAAAAATCCTTGTGCAAACTCAAACCCTAATTTAGGTCATCAGTGCAAGGAGATGTCTTGAGCAGAGTAAACCATAGCTTGATCTTGAGTCCAAAGAGCCTTGTGATGAGAAATGTTGATAAAATGAGAGGGCAAATTTTGGGGTACAACAGTTTCCCCTGTTCAATCTTCTTGAACCTGAAGAGTTAGATTGGCAAGTTTTCCTTTCGTGACTCGAAGGTAAAAGAGGATTGGACACTAGAGTGCCCGTAAATTTGCACTCGTCAAAAATGTGGCTGAGGGAATGGGCTTAAAGATGCCATTTGGAGATGGTAGAATCTTGCTGGAGATGGGCTTAGAGATGCCATCCAAAACTTGTTTGTTGAAAATCAGGAGAATGAACACCAGATTGGTATCCGTATTTGGAACTTATCTGAGTTGTAATTGTATTTGATTCTTGGATGAATATCAGAATGACTGCCGTGTCTGGAGTGTATTTGTATTGTATCCGAAATCTGAAATCTGAATAAGTGACAGAAATACATCCGTGTCTGGAATATCTCTGGGCTGGGGAATAGGTTTGAATGAGTGACAGAATGGCTACCATGTTTGGAGCATATCTGGACTGTATCTGAAGTTGATATATGTATGAGTAGCAGAATGACTTCCGTATCTGGAATGTATCTGTACTGTAACTAGGATCTGAACAAGCGACATAATGACTCCCGTATCTGGAGTGTATCTGAATTTGAATTTGATAGTTGAATCTGAATGAGAGATAGAAAGGCTTCCGTGTCTGGAGCGTATCTAGTCTGTATCTGATTGCTGAGGTCTGAATGAGTAATAGAATGACCGCCGTGTCTGGGGTGTACCCATACTGTATCTTGACCTGAAATTATGAATGAGTAATAGAATGACCATCGTGTCTGGGGTGTATCTGTAATGTATCTGAAATCTTTGAACATTTGTTAAAGGTAGCTTTTAATCTTATCCTGAAAGGGTAGAAAGTTAGCTAAAACACAAAGTTATGTTGCATGCCATGTATGATGCAATAAAATGTGTTCTATAAACGTTCATGATATATGAATGTAATGTATGCGCATGTTAGCTGATTAGCCGTCTTGCTGAGGAAAATAAATCCTTGATAGCTAAAGATAATGAAATCTTTGACTGCTATCGGGGAAAGTAAACCCTTGACCGATGTTGGGGATTCCAAAAATCTTTGATTGTTGAAGATGAGAAATCCTTTGGACTACTGCTGATGATTTCTACTAGGGTAATTAAAACTTGGAAGGCTCCAACTGGAGAAATGAGAACAAGAAAATTTCGTTCTGCTGGGAAATAACTCTGTGGGGAGAATGTTTATTCTGCCGGGGAAATCAAGAGCTTGGTTTGTATGCCAATCTACTGGGGATTCCTGTTTTTGTGGAAAACTCTGCTGGGGAACCGGAGGAAGTTGGATAGTATTCCACCGGGGTTTAAGACTTGAAATTTTGGACTCCGCTGGGGAAGAAAGTTTAGAGTATTCTGGCTCCGCTGGGGATCGGGAGTTTTTTAGAAACTTAACTCTGATGGGAATTTTGAACCTTAACTCCGATGGGGATATGCATTTCAAAGTTTTAGCTCTGTTGAGGATCTGAATGACATACTATAGGGGATTTCTATTGGAATAGTCTAAATACGTTTCCCTATACTTTCGACCTATCAGTAATTATCCTTTCTTATTTTGTTTTATTTGTAAGCAGTGATTATATTCAAATGCATATGCTCATTTAACAAATCATTGGACGTTTTCAAATAAAACATAAGTGTAGAAAGAAAGGAAAGGCAAGAAAATTTCTGCACTTTGAAATATCTTTGTATTAACTTTTGTAAGTATCTTTGTACAAAGGAGACATACATCCTAGTAAGATAATGTTGTCGAAAAATTGAGAAAAATTTTATACAAAGAAAGATGGCTATGTGCAACAATTCCATGGGGTTCCCATTCTGCTATAGCCTTCACAACTCTGAGCATCTTGTCTATTCGTTGCTTCGTCCGCGGATGATTGGATTAATCAGAAGCCTGGAGTTTGGTCGTGAAGAAATTGTCCTTAAAGTGATCCGACGAGACACAGTCATACGCTTTAATTCCATAACTTTTTCCTGGACCGCCCTTTCGGGTTTTCGATCCACCGGGAAACCCTTTTTTGCCCAAGTCGCCCTTTCGGGTTTTCAACTTGCCGGGTGTACAGATTTTTTTTATTTATCCCTAATTTTTGCCTAAATCTCCCTTTCGGGTTTTTGATTCACCTGGATGCCCATTTTTGCCCAAGTCACCCTTTCGGGTTTTCAACTTGTCAGGTCGTTTATGTGTAGTATATTTTGACTATGTCTGCGTTCGCAGGGTGTGCCAGGTCGTCGCCGTCCATGGTGGTCAGAATCATTGCCCCACAAGAAAATATGTTCTTGATCACAAATGGTCCTTCGTAAGTAGGAGTCCACTTGCCCCTGGGATCACTTTGCGGCAAGATGATCCGCTTGATTACAAGATCTCCGACTTGATATACCTGACGCCTGACTTTCTTGTTGAAAGCCTTGATCATCCGTTTTTGATACGTCTGACCATGACAAATAGCAGTAAGTCTTTTCTCGTCGATCAAGTTAAGTTGATCAAGCCAGGTCTGAATCCAATCGTCTTCATTTAAACCAACATCCTTCATAATCCTTAAGGAAGGAATCTGAACTTGCATAGGTAAAACAACCTCCATGCCATATACCAAAGAAAAGGGGGTTTCCCGGGTTGAAGTACGCGCTGTGGTAAGATATCCGTGCAGAGCAAACGGTAACATCTCATGCCAGTCCTCGTAGGTGACTGTCATATTTTGAATGATCTTCTTGATATTCTTGTTCACAGCTTCAACAACACCGTTCATCTTTGGCCGAAAGGGAGATGAATTGTGATGTTGAATCTTGAACTGCTCGCACTGAGCGGTGATCACAGTGTTGTTCAAATTTGTACTGTTGTCCTTGATGATCCTGTCGGGGATACCGTATCGGCAAATGAGGTTCTGCTTGATGAAGCGGGCAACCACATTTTTTGTAACGGAGGCGAAGGAAGTTGCTTCGACCCACTTGGTAAAATAATCAATAGCCACCAAGATGAAGCGATGTCCATTGGATGCCGTAGGCTTGATCTCTCCAATCATGTCGCTTCCCCACATTGTAAATGGCCAAGGAGTTGTTAGAATGTTGAGAGGAACTGGAAGAATATGTACCTTGTCAGCATAAACTTGGCATTTATGACAAGTACGGGAATATTGATGACAATCAGCTTCCATGGTAGACCAGTAGTAGCCTGCCCTTAGGATCTTCTTAGCCATCGTATGCCCGCTTAAGTGGGTGCCAAATGTGCCGCTATGTATTTCAGTCATGATCAAATCAGCTTCAACCTTGTCCACACAACGAAGTAGAACACAATCATGGCTGCGCTTATATAAGATACCATTGCTCAGGAAGAACTTGGCAGCAAATCTCCTTAAGAACTTTTTGTCATTGACTGAAGCTCCTTCAGGGTATTCTCGAGTCTGGAGATACCTTTTGATTTCATGAAACCAGGGTTGTTCCACTACTTCTTCGGTATTAATCTCATGACAGTGCGCAGGTTCGTCCATTCGCTCGATGGTGATTTGGGGAGCCTCATTATCCCAGTTGAGTTTAAACATGGAAGACATTGTAGCCAGAGCATCCGCTAGCTAATTTTCTTCTTTCGGGAAGTGCTCAAAGGTAATTTGCTCGAAATGTGGTAACAATGTCAGGACATGTTCTTTGTACGGGATAAGATTAGGATGCTTAGTGTCCCATTCTCCTTTGATTTGACTGATAACCAAAGTTGAGTCCCCAAACACAATCAGAGATTTGATTCCCAAGTCAATTACAGCCTTGAGACCAAATATACAAGCTTCATACTCGGTCATGTTGTTGGTGCAACTGAAGCAGAGTCTAGCAGTGAAAGGCGTATGGCAACCTTCTGGAGAAATAAGTACCATGTCGATACCGTTGCCAAGTGCATTTGAAGCACCATCAAAGTACATGGTCCAACGGGATCCTTGTTCAGGTCCGTCATACGGTCCGTTACCTTCAATGTTGTCCAATGTCATAATGTCCTCGTCAGGGAAATCGAACCTCATAGATTGGTAATCTTAGATGGATTGATGAGCTAGATGGTCAGCTAATACACTCCCCTTTATAGATTTTTGGGTTGTGTACTGGATATCATACTCTGTCAAGATCATTTGCCATCTAGCGATTCTTCCGAATAAAGCAGGCTTCTCGAAGATATATTTAATCGGATCCATTTTAGAAATCAGCAAAGTGGTATGTGTCAACATATACTGCCTTAGCCGTCGAGCAGCCCATACCAAAGCGCAACAAGTTTTCTCGAGAAGTGAGTAGCGAGTCTCACAGTCGGTAAACTTTTCGCTAAGGTAATAAATGGCATGCTCTTTTCGGCCAGACTCGTCATGCTGGCCCAGTACGCACCCCATTGAATTATCCAAAACAGTCAGATACATGATTAAAGGCCTTCCTTCGACGGGTGGCATCAAGATATGAGGTTCCAGCAAATACTCCTTGATCTTATCAAAAGCAACTTGACAATCATTATTCGATTCAACCACTTGATCTTTCTTCAACAGCTTGAAGATTGGCTCACAGGTAGATGTTAGGTGAGAGATGAACCTTGCAATATAGTTTAAGCGTCCCAAGAAACCTCTAACATCCTTTTCAGTGCGGGGGGCAGGAATTTCTTGTATAGCTTTGACTTTAGCAGGATCAACCTCAATGCCTTTGTTACTGACGATGAATCCCAAAAGTTTACCAGACCTGACTCCGAAAGTGCACTTGCTAGGGTTCAGTCTGAGCTTATATTCTTTCAATCTGACAAACAGCTTTTGCAGATGCTTGAGGTGTTCTTCTTCTGTCTGTGAACGGGATATCATGTCGTCTACGTAGACTTCGATCGCATGATGTATCATGTCATGAAATAAAACTACCATGGCTCGCTGATAGGTTGCCCCGACATTCTTCAGTCCGAATGGCATCACTTTATAGCAGAAGGTACCCCACTGCATAACAAAAGTATTCTTCTCCATTTCTTCGGGGGCCATTTTTATCTGGTTGTATCCCGAGAATCCATCCATGAAGGAAAATACCTTGTGTTGAGCTGTGTTGTCAACCAAGATGTCAATGTGTGGTAGTGGAAAATCATCTTTAGGGCTAGCCCTGTTTAAGTCCCTATAGTCCACACACATTCTGACTTTTCTGTCCTTCTTAGGCACGGGCACAATGTTAGCAACCCATTTTGGATAGGAAGTAACAGCCAGAAAGCCAGCATTGAACTGCTTCATCACTTCAGCCTTGATCTTTTCAGACATGTCGGGCCTCATTTGGCGGACTTTTTGTTTGATTGGTGGACAGTCTTCTCTTGCAGGGAGACGGTGAACCACAATATCTGTATCCAGTCCCGACATGTGTTCGTAGGACCAAGCAAAGATCTCAACATATTCATTTAACAACTAAACTAAACGCTCTTTGACATTTGGTTCCAGGTTGGCACCCACTTTAACTTCTTTCTTGTCTTCCTCTGTTCCCAAATTGATAGTCTCCAATAACTCTTCATGGGGCATAATAGCCCTCTCTTCTTGTTGCAAAAGTCTAGCTAACTCTCCAGGCACTTCACAGTCTTCATCACCTTCGTACTCGACATGATTGACCAAATCTTCAGAGTCACTGAAGGCCAAAGCAGAATAGTCACCCATGGAATCCGGAGTGGATGGGTACCTGCATTTTGTGAGTGTGGGTGTGTGTAAGGGATAGCCATCCTTAAACAAAATAAAATGTAAAAGGAAAGACAAATGAACACAACAGTTTATAGATGAAAACGTCCATGATTCATTAAAAATGGCATATGAAAATGAAGAATCAAAACTCTTACAAATGGACCTAGATGCCCCCGGTGGGGCCCTATTATTTTAAATGGACGAATCCGAAAGTTTGGTTTGGACACGCAAGCTCAGGGAGGGTCAAACCACCATACGCGGTGGTTGACCTCCTTCTTCTCCGGCCAAGCAAAAACTCGATATGCCACCACAAGCGAAATCACGACCCCGGATCCTGGCTACCCCCATAATTCGCATGCTACAAATCCAGTGGTGGTAGCCGTTTGGCCTGAATATAACTGTAACCAGAGATACGAAGCAAATAGCTCCTTATGCCCTAGCCATGGCCCGATCCAATACCCACATCAAATCTCTCATGCAATATGATGATCATGCTTAAATAATGTGTATGAATGGATTTAGCATGTCAGCAGCCATTGAAACTGCGTGAATTCAAAGATTTAATACCTACGAAAACTTATCAATGGGTGTAACTTGTGGGGATGCTCCAGGCTAGTGCAAGGTGTGGAGATGATTCCTGGAGACCTCAGAAGCACGCTTGGGTCCTTGGCTTTGACTGAAAATGGTTGGGAATTAGGTTTCGGATTTCCACAACTTTGATATTTTTTGGAATTTTTGAGAGCTTCTATCTAGGCTGCTTCAACGTATCCTTTGCTTATGCTTTTGTTCTATATTTATAGAGGGATGTGAGGCTGAACAAACACGGCAAAAATCATTACAATTAACCATGTTTTGAATACCAAATCACAAATTGAAAAAAATGCCATTTTTGAATTATTTTCTTGACATTTTCATCATGCAATGAACCTGGATCTATGCCCTGTATTTGCACGAATTTTGGGTCCCCTTGATGGGTCAAGTCAGGCCCAAATGCCATGGCCCAAATTTTCTAACATTTTTACTTAATTTATTTAATTTTAAATCAAATAAAATCAAGATAAAATGAAAATAAAATCATGGCCATGCCAAAATGGACTTAGAGGTCCTCATAGATATTATGGACATGTTTTTACCTTTAAAACTAGGCCCATTGGTCAAAAAATGCAATTTTTCTCAATGTGTACTTTTTGAAATTCCTCAAAATCCCCCAATTTGTGAAAAACATAACTTGATCAATTTTTATCTTTTGAAGATGATCTTTGACTTTTTAGAAATATCAACATGTCCTCTAAAATCTCTATGTTTACCATTTTTACATTTGAAGAATTTATCTTGATGTAACTTTCCTTGACAAAAAATGACTTTTTGTTGACTTTCAAAAAGACTTGTAATGTATTGGCTCATATCTTTCCAATGATGCATGTTTTTAAAATTGAGTACAAAAGAAAAAGTTGTAGGGAATTGAATTTTCTTCACAATGAGCTTTGGTTGGGGCAAAATGGATGAAGCGTGTGAAAGTTATGCTTGGTCAAAGTTCAGTTGACTTTTTCTAGGAAACCCTAATTTAGAAAGTTTTGATTCTTGATGATTTGAGAGTATTCCTTGAGGAATCATGATCAACCCTTGATCAAATGATGGATATCACTTTAAAATGTTGATTTTGACAAAAAATATTGAAGTTTGTTTGTATATTGACCATAGTTGACTTTTGACCTAATATAGTTGATTTCCAGTCACCCGAGCAATTGACTGAGAAAACTTGTAATGCGAGGCATGAAAATTGGCATGGCCATTCTTGAGGACATATTAGGAACCATGGAAATCAATTGAGGCCTTTGAAACCCAAACTTCTTTGTGAAAAATAAAACCCTAATTGGAAATCCATTGCTTAGGAGGAGAATTTGTCTGGTCAGTTATTGGTCAACCTTGAGCACTTAGAGACCTCTCGGAGCATGTTTTGAATGAAAATGGGAGCAAACTTTTTGGGGTGCAACATATATCATATATTAAAGAATAATCAATAATAATAATAATAACGGTGTACCTTATAGGATTGGAGAGACTTTCGGTTGAGGCGAGTGAGTATGAGATAATTACTACCCTCATTGTCGTCTAGGTTTTCAGAGTATGTCAATCGTTTAATGGGAAACGCTTAAATAACTAGACGGCTGAGGGTAGATACTTATTATTGGGATTAACTGAATAATATAACTCATCACGGTCCATTCAGGCACAAAACTCAATCAAATAATTCATCAATAATTAGTGTTTAATAAAAATTGACCATAATATTATTAGTAATTAATAATTGATTATGTCAATCCATCTGATTAATTAAATAATTAATATAACACCTACTTCAAGCATCTATTTTACAACGAACATTACCATGTCATACAAGTTATTTGTCTAAGCCTTTGTTCTACCCAAGAATGATTGTAAACTCCCAACTTCATTCGGCAACAACCTTTACACATTTCTACCGAAGTCTTCAATGGAATATAAATAACACTCTTTTTCTTTGTTGAAAGTCAATCTCCATAAAAATGATTTTTTATTACGATACACACAACCAAACTTCACAAAAAAAAATAGATTTCTTAGTGTACCTTGGATCTACCACTAACACTCAATCTTTTGAGTTGAGTACCACTACAATGATTTTTTTTATTCAAGGTTAAAGATGCTGATGGTTATCTAAGGAATCTCCCATAGCATAATCTTGATCTCTCAAGATCAACATTCTCGGAAGTTTTCCACCAGGTTGAAGAAAAGGAGAAGACGTGTTTGTGAAAGGAAGAACACTTATGGGTTTTTCTCGACATTTGAGAAAAATATGGATTTTGGTTAAGAATTGTTAATTATATATTTTTTCCTACAAAATTATACTAGAGTTCTTGTGTATATTATATTGATAGAAATGACAAAAAGGATTTATAGAGGTACTGGAGATTAGGCACAAAATTGAGAGAAAATAAACACTGAGTTTAGTAAAATCATACAATCATGATTTAGATTAGAGGAAAGAAAGACTTGAAACAAGATGGTAAAATCTGAAAATGAAAATTTTTCTTTCAAATCATGATGTGATACTTGTGATTTGAGTCAAGCAATAACTTGATTTGAATCATGGTCAATTTTTGAAAGTTTGTTTAGTCATTATTCGAGTCAAGGAGAATCATGATGTGAGTCATGGTGTTTTCTGATTTGAGTAAGAGAATTCGATTCGAATCAGAAATATAGAGCCAAAATCCATATTTCCAAATGCATTTTGGATTGGAATCAACTATATGTTTGATTCAAATCAAGCACAAAAAACACCCTATTTTAATTTTTCTAACTTGTTATTCTAGGCACACATATGTTGACTTTTGTTTTACTTATTCATGATAGAAACACATTGAAATAAATCAAATCTAACTTATTGAATATAAGGAGAGATAAAAGGTAAAATCTACAAAGAATGATCAAATGACTCTCAAATTAATTAAAGCAATAAATAAAGTAAAAACAATAAAAAAAATATTACAAAAAAACATCAAAACACATGAAAAAGAGTGAGGATAAAATTGTTACCAACATTGCAATTTCATGAGGCGGCTCTATCAAAGCTTTATTTAATCTTGAAATATCCCTTGTGGAACGAGAGAATAGGGATTGTTATAGGGGATTAAGAGGTAACTAGAAGAAGTTACCAAGCTAGCTTAAAAGTAAAGAAAGCGACAAGGGCCATATGCATCACACCAAAATCAAACACCAACAATATAAACTTCATGGATCTATTTCCTCAGGTGGGATATACTTAGGGGAAGATGCCCCCATGGAAAAAAGGATTATATAATTTCGTTGAAAATCGATAACTTGCATATTTGGTATCCAAATGTGTATCCACTCTAATAACGATATCAATTTCACTATTTTTATAGAACATGGGTCCCACCACCACTTAGAAACACATACTTAGTTCATATTTCCTAAGCATTCTTAATCCTCTAATAAATATACCCTTAAAGAATTGAGAAGAAGCTCGATGAAACAAATGAGTTAAGGATTAATTAATTGCATGAAGCATTAAGGTCCTAACTTAAAACACCACTTATCCACAAGGGAATCTCCCTCAGAGATGACATTGGGTGCCAATACCATGCTATGTGTGGAGATAAATACACCCACTAGGAAATGTGAAAACTCTAAGAGAGAAGGTAAGAACGTATCAAACCAACCTCTTTAGTATTTTACACTAACATTAACCCCTATTTTTAAAAGTCACCACTTTCCATTTTAAATTTTAGTCATAGTGATTTTACTTTAGAGAAAACAAGACAAGTCTTAGATATGGTGTTGATCTTTTGACAAGAGGGATACGATGAAACTAAATCAAGAATCAATAGTGGAGCAGAGAGCGGAAAAAGGTACCACTATTATGTGTTTCTCAAAAGAATTAAATAAGAAAACTTAAATATCAAGAAAATAGTGGCACCAAACAGAATTAGGAAAATATTTCAATACTAGGAGAAACCATACATAATATTTTAGATGTTGTCACATGGTACTTGAACATTAGAATAACCCAATTACAGGGTCATCCCTAAATGGTGAAACTCAACATGCCTGGGGAAATTTTAGAGTTAACATTTATTTTTAAGTTAATAAGAAGAATATTAAACTACAATGACCCCATCTCTTATACTTATGGTTTTTAGCATCAATAAAGTAGTATGGAGGCACTCTTTTCCCTATTAAGGAAACTTTTTAATGAGGCACCTTTTTTTTAATCTCGCCCCTATGATAAATCAACTAAAGGTTATAAATGATTATCATTGAACCTATAATGGAATTATTTCACACTCCATGGTAACATTATGACCATAATGGCATTATTACACCCTTTTGGAGTACCATTGCACATATAGTGGTATCACTGCACCATTTATGATACCATTGCATTTATAGTGGTGACATTTCACTTTATGGGGTATCATTGCACCCTCCAAAGTATTATTGTATTCTTTGGGAGTATCGTTGCACCAATAATGGTACCATTACTTTTGAGGTACCATAAGACCCATAATGGTGTCACAACATACTTATAAAGTCCTTGTGCGTAGATGCATTTCCCATATATATAGATGCCAACACAATTTAAACTATCCATACATTGGGGAATCATGAAAAACCCAACATGCTTCATTATGTAAACTCTCCCTAATCTAATAGGCTCAGAGGATCAAACTACTTTAATGAGTAATTCTCATGTAAAAATGAAACACAAAACATATACACAAATGTTAAAAATTTCAAGAGTTAAGAGTACACATGTAATTCAGAAATACATAAAATTAGAGGAATACAAACTTTTAAGCATACGAGCTTCACCCTTATAAGGGATACTAAATATACATGGAAACATTACAACAATGACAACTTTTCGATACAAGAAGAACCATTTCTCCATCTTGGTCGGACTTAACATCGACATTTAGAGTTATCATCATTTTTATGGTGTGATTATCCATGCCTCCCCTAAAGTCGGGTCATCATTGGTTGAGGTGGTATTATCCATGTTACCTTCTGAAGTTAGGAGTTAGGTCATCATTAGCTTCATCATCCGCCTCTTCCATTAATTTCTAATTTTGAGCAGTCCAATCTCTTCAAGATTAAGTTTGGGATACTATAATTCAACTTGTTCTTTTGCATTTTCAAAAGAACGGTTAGTAAATATAAGAGATTTCATGTGAACCTCCTCTAAATTAACTTCTAGCTCTCACAGAGTAGAGGAGTGTCTTACATCTTCCTCTTTGCAATTTTGCAGTTTAACTTCAACCGGGACAATGCTTCTCCTTGCCTTTGAGAAGCCTCTTCCATTACCTTTTTTATTCCTCCGTATTCTATCCTTCTCTTTTTTCATTATTTTAAGAGAAAATTGGGCTTATTTTTAATTTTTATGTAAAGAATATAGAAACTCGTTTGATGAATCAAATATGGTGTGGTTTAAGTTGAAGCCCTTCATCACCTTACTGAGATACGACTTCAGACGCTCAACATTATTTTCCACTAAATCTATTTACTTAAACATTTCTATATCTAACATGGAGACTATCATAATGTATATTGGAAGCATTGGAAATATCTATTTTGAAACCATCATCCTTACCCAAACCACTAATAATCATCAAAGCTTCGAGATACAAAACATACTTCCAAAACACTAAGCTTTCACCTTTGGTACCCATATTTTCTTGGGTCTTGGTGCATTAGTTTTTCTAGAAGGTCTAGAGTTATTACCTTTAGACCTTTTCAATTTTTGAAAATAGAATGGCTCTAGATGGCCAACTCTTTTGCACTGTATGCATTTATAAACCAGACAAATCTTTTTTCTCGTGATCTTAGCCTTACTAGGTTTTATATTGATTTGAATCCTAATCCATTTTTATTTTAGTAAGACCTTTGACTTGATATGATCAAGTCAAGTTTTTATTTCCCTTTGGTAAATTTAGCTAGGGTTTCATGCAATTCAATTACTTTCTTTTTCAAAGAGACACAAGTTTCACATGTTTCTCTTGAGTTTCTAATATTAGTTATTTCTAATTTAAGATATTTATTGCTTTCTTCAAGAAACCCTAAATACTCCTTAATGTCTAAGTTGCGTTTTTTAAGTTTATCTTTTTCTTCAACCAACTTAGCACTAATTTTAAACAAATGTTCATGGGATGGTTTAGTTACCTTAAAATCATATTCCTCGTAGGTTTCATGAAGCAAACTTCATCTTATTTTTTGGGAGAAGATTCTTATATGTTTCTCCCTAAGGTTGATGTCTCTTCTCCTTTTCTTCTTTCAAAGATTCCACTGGAAGATACTTCTTATCAAAACTAATGGATTAAATCAAGACAAACATATGCAATGCATTAATGAAATAACAAAGTTTGACATAAGTGTTCAAACAATCAAAATAAATTACAATTTGAAAATTCCAATGAACAAAAAGCCTTTCCATCTAAACTTGTCACTTCATATGGTGTGCCTTTAAGGGATGACAGAAGAATCCAGTCTGACCGTCTTGTGTGAACTCTAGCACTCTCTCGTCGATCAAGTCATGAATCTTGTTTTTCAATGCCCAGCAGTCATTCGTATCATGTCCAGGACTATTGAATGGTATGCACACCTTGCGTTCGGATTGTACTGAGGAGAGAAGGTGTTGGGATTCTGAGGAGGATCCTTCAATGTAATCAACTCCATCCTCAACATGTATTACAATGCTTGAGCCAAGGACATGTTGATTTTTGTGAATTTCCTTTTGGGCGTGTCCTGCTTACATTGGTTTCCATGTCGTTGTTGTTGCACTAGTGCTGGATTGGAGATCCACACCTCCTTTATAAATTGGTTTGGATCACTCTTATTACGACCCTTCTGGTCGTACACAGTACTTAACTCCTTCTTTCCATTGTATGATCTCTTCTGAGTACTTGAAGATGTAGTCCCCTGAATTTCACCACTCTTGAACATGTTCCTGCATGAACATGTTACCCAATTCCCTGTCTGCCAAGAGAGGTTGATCATTGAATAGGCCCCAAATTCTAGCAGTTTGCCCCATACGGTCGTATTTGTCTTGACATAGCTTGCTGATGAGAATCCTTAACTCTTCTTGTCCCCGAGCTAAATTTTGGATAAGAGCCATCTGACTATTCATCTGGATTCTCATCCTTTCAATATCAGCTTGCAGTTGTTCCAACTGGTCATCCTTGTTGTTGTCAGGATTTTTCTTGGTCAAGCTCCCAGCGAGGAGTGCTTTCAATTATTCTTGCCCCTTAGATAGGTTCAGGAATAGTTTTTGGAACTGAGCATTTTGAGTTTGGAGGTCTCTGACGGTCTGTTCGAGAGCCATTTCTCTTACTTAAATAAACAACAAGAAAATGAGAAACCTGTCTTGAGAACATCTGTTATGTAATGACATACATGATATGTGGATGCAATGTTTTCGAGGATCTTGCGGGATAAATACAAGAAAATGTTAGAAGTTGAATTTTGATTGCAACTTCGACTTGAAGAGCTTCGTACCGTTGAATGTCCTTCTACGAGAATCAAACTCACCGTGTCGAGTGGGTCTTAGCCTTCAACTCAAGATAATGCACTTCGTTATTTGACGACATTTGGTCAGAGGAAAATAAATCCTCTTTCCCCTTACTAGACATTGGTTCATGATACTTTGATGGCATTTGGTTAGAGGAAAATAAATCCTCTTACCCATTGCTAGACGTCTGGTTCATAATAAAACTACATCGCAGGCCCTTGAGATCCTTGGAATGGTTAATGAAAATGCTATGGAATGATGTCATGATGTGTATGCTATGCACCAAGCAAAAGTTTAAGGTGATGTAAACAAGTAAGTCTTAAGTCCTTCAAGGAACTCACGTCGTTAGATAATGAATACAAACAATCCCTGCAAGGAGTTCAAGTAGTTAGATAATGAAAGCAAACAAGTCACACAAATAGCCTTAGGTTCAGGCTTGCATGGAGTTTGTAGGTAAGTACCCTCTTGAAGTTTAGTTGGTTCAACCTGTTCTAAAAGAAGTAACCAGGTTCTAAGGAATCTCAATATCATTGATCTTTCTTCATCGGGAATTGTTTCAGCTCAAGAAATGTTTTCTCGCGGCCCAAATATCCTGAAAGTCCGATCTCAATGAGTGTAGTATCGAGTATCAACCAATCTTTAGTTTTGCACCGAAGCTGACTATCTCACTACTTTATAATGGCCAAGTTTGTTCAACTAAGGTTCTAAGGTCAGTTAGTGCTTCATTACACCACACAGCAGCCCCGTATTCTCCTTGATTCAACACAAAGGATATCGGTACCAACAAATGTGTCACACTAATGTAGCCGTCGCTTCAACCATGTCGGTATTATGCCGCACAGTCCCCACGATCTATTTCTACTTACCTAATGTGCCCCAGATCCGGGTATAGGATCTATACAAGAATACCCAAACATAAACCCGAAATGTAAAGCAAGCAAGTCAAACAAGTTAAGCATTTTAAATATGATCTAGCTCTAAGTTAACCCCACTTTTTAGTCATTTCCTTATCTGAGTCGCCAGCTCTGTAATACGGTGAGAGAACCAACTTTACTGGTTTTTGCATTTTATCGCAAATGTTGCGGTTAGCAAGAGTCACCATCGACTTTTCTTTTATCCAAAAAAGGAAAGGGTGAAAAGAATAGGAAAGACCTTTTTTTAAGATTTTGAGTTCGGGGGATAGATTATGGAAAGGGAAGGTGTTAGCACCCTTTCCATTCATAGTTATCTAGGCTCTTAGTTGCTAGCTCACTTTTGAAAATGCTTTGTGAATGTGCGTGTTTGAAAATATTTTGAAAATTCCTAAGTGCGGAAAACTTTGTAATGATTCTCGTATCGTTGAGAACGCATACAACGTGTTTGTTTTGAAAATATTTTAGAAAATAAGTGTTTTGTGTGAAAAATGTTTATGTTTGTGAGCAAGCGACTATGAGCTGTTTACCTACTCAAAAGTCTTTCGCGTTATTTTCCTCTTCCTTCAGATAGTGTTATCCCACCATTAGTTAGTAGGAAGCTCTATCGTTAGATGTTTGAGGGACAGGTGCGGATCATCGTACAATCATAAAGGCAACTTGTAGGGCACTGTAGCAATTTTATTGTAAGGGACTAGATCGTTTAGAAAAGGTAGCATCGAAGGGTCATCGAGGGACTATGATCTTTTTAACCGAGGGTCTTTGCTAAAGCGTCCCACGTTCGAGGGACATGACTATTTTTTTCGAAGGCAACAAGTAGAGGTACCTTAGAGGTGTGCATGTGTGAGTGTGTTGTGTTTCAATTATATTTATCTTGAGTGTTAGGTTTTCTAACGTTTGCTTTTAGTCTTTCTATACAAGCCTATTAAGCATACATCTAACAATTAAATATATACATAAGGGCAAAAAATAAAGTGCGAGAAATAAACTACGCTATTACATCGCTTCGGGATGGGGGAATTACAAACAAAAATGGGGAAGAAAAAATGTAAAAGGTCCTAATTTAAACTATTACATCCCATTGACAGTTACATATATTTGTGGAAATAATGCGAATAAAGCAAACAAACGCGCGGAGGAGAAAAGGGAGAAGATGAAAAACCATAAACAAGTTCTAAGCATTGGAAAAATGTTTTTTTGTTGTTTTTAATTTGGAAATATAATTAAATTACGAGAATCTAATTCTAATTAGTTAATTAATTAAAAAAGGATGATTAAATAATTAATCAAAATTAATTTAATTAATAAATATTTAAATCTAATATTTTTGTGATTTTCTGATTTTTTGTTTATTAAAATAAAACTGATTTTTTAAAAAGGAAAATATTAGTCATGCAAATCAAATAAAAAAACAATGGGCCAATCATGATATTTCATTATGCCACGCCTGCATTGACCTCCTCTGCATTTTCAAACCACCACGGAGGGTGGAAAACACCATCATCTCCGATGGGGGTTTCTCTTCAAAACATGCAAAATCAATCAAACAAAAAAGGCAAAACTCTAGATCCAGTATATTGGATCCTGCGATCTCAGTGGTGACATTAGTTTGGCCTAAAGACGCATATAACATGAGATCCGAATCTTTAAACTCTTCGTGCCCTAACAACGGCACGTTCTTATTTCTGCATCAAGACTCACATGTAAAATGTCAAATACATACCAATGATGCATATGAACAGATTAATCATGTCAACAATGGTTGATAATGCTTGAGATCAAAGTTTCGAATCTTCACCACACTTACCAACCAACGTGAATGGGAGGAGAGGTTTTTGTGTGCTTCAAGCCTATGTGAGGACTGGATATGACTCCTGGAGGTCTCAAGAGTGTATTGGTGGCCTTGGTTTGGATTAATATCGCCTGGAAGTGAAGTTACAGATTTTGCAACTTTCTAATTTTTTTAGAGAATTTTGAGAAGGCTTTTGTGTGCATGAATTTCGTGTCCTATGAGCTTGCATGTCTTGAGTATTTATAGAGAGAGTGAATGGTCATCAAATGTGGAACAAATACAAAGACATTCATGGCCATGAAACACAAATCCAACACATTGAAAACTTGCCATTTTTGAGTGATTCTTGCTCTTTTTGAGTGTGCAATGAACCTGGACCATTTGTGTGTATCTTGCACGAGTTATTGGGCCCTTTAATGATCCAAATGAAATCCACTTAAGCATTGATCCATTTATTTGGTATTTCACTTGATTTCTTTTGTATTTAATGAATAAAATTCAAATAAATAGAAATGAAAATCAAAATAATGCATGTAAAGGTTTAGAGGCTCTTGGATATGTTATGAGTATGTTTGAACTCTAAAAAGTTAGGCCCAATAACCTAAAATCACAAATTTTCTCAATTGAGATTTCATGCATTTCTTGAAAATTTCCTGACTTGTGCACCTTATAACTTGCTCAATTTTCATCTTTTGAAGATGATCTTTGACTTTTTGAAAAGCTCAAGATTTCCTATGCACTTTCTCTTTTGATCATTTTTGCATTTGGAGACATTATCTTGATGTAAGTTGCCTTGATAAAAAGTGGCTTTTGTTGAATTTTGAAAATGACCTATAATGTACTAGATCATATCTTCCAAATGAAGCATTTGGACTTGAGAATAAAAGAAAAGATGTATAGAATTGAATTTTATTCAAATTTGGTTTTGGTTGGGGAAAAGTTGATGAAGCATGTGAAAGTTATGCCTGGTCAAAATTTAGTTGATTTTTCCTAAGGAAACCCTAATTTGGCAAATCTTGACTTTTGATGATCTGAGGGCTTTCCTTGAGGAATCATGATAAAACCTTGATAAAATGATGAATATCACTTCAAAATATTTATGTTGACCAAAAATCTTGAAGTTTGACAGTATGTTGACCATAATTGACTTTTTTACCAATACAGTTGATTTTCAAACATTTGAGCCATTGTCTGAGCAAACTTGTGATGTAGGACTTGAAACTTGACATGAACCTTGTTGAGGACCAATGAAGAACCATGGAAGCCACTTGATACCTTTTAAACCTAAAATTCCTTGAGAAAACTCAAAACCTTAATTGTAAGCTTTTTGGGCTTAGGAGGAGCATCTGACTGGTCAACCGTTGAGTGTCTTAAGTTTTTGAGGATCCTTGAAACAATGTCTTGAGAAAAATGGAAGGGGAAATTTTGGGGTACAACAAGACTCCCTTCCAGACTTTTGAAGTCATCCCTTCTGCCGCTACTGAAGATGTTTCTGCTATTCCCAAGGCTACCAGGGTTCCACCTAGAATGGCTTCTTTGAAGGATGCTAGAACTGTTGTAGAAGAAGGTGGTTGTACTACTTGGGGTCATCTTCCTGAAATTCCATAAATATATGACAAATTTGGTTTGGGTTTCACTGTAGAGGCTCAAAGGAATCTTCGTCGTGCTCGTGCTGGAAGACCGCCATTTCGCATCAGCAACAATACAGTCAACGCCATAGAAGAGGTTGATAGTGATTATGACCTTGACAGCTAGATCTTTCCTACTGTTGGAAACGGGCTCAGCAACTGGAAGACCAAAGACATTATTTCAATCTCCTTTAATCAGGAGTAATTGCTACTTTCTGTTTTTTCTTTCAAGTTTTGGCTATGCAATCTTAAAACAACGACTTTAAGCCTTGTGCTTTATCCGGGGCACAACGGTTCATTTGTTAGGGTTGTCATTTCATAATATTTTCATTTATAAAGCATTAGATGTTTTACATTTAAATTTTGTGCTCTTTGTCTTTCTTTTTACTTTTATCACTTTCAAATACCTATGTGATCTTACACACACACACAAAATAAATTGTAGATCCACATCCACTCTGGATCCCGTTGATAACAATTCTATTATTGCCACTTATGACTTTGAAAATGCGATCTACCAAGCCGAGGACGAAGGTGAGGAAGATTGTGAAATACCTAGAGAACTTGCCAGACTGTTAGTGCAAGAGGAAAAGACTATCCAACCGCATGAGGAGCCAGTCAAGATTGTAAACTTGGATACTGAAGCAAACAGGAAAGAAGTCAAGATAGGTGTCAACCTAGAAGACAGTATCAAGAACAGGTTAATTCTGATGTTGCATGAATATGTTGGTATCTTTGCTTGGTCATACGAAGACACGCCAGGGCTTGATACTGATCTTTTGGTTCACCTTCTGCCAATGAAAAAGGGTTATTATCCTATAAAGCAGAAGGTTCATCGCTTGTGTCTTGAGATGTCCGAGAAAATTAAGGTTGAGGTTATAAACCAATTCAATGCAGGGTTCTTAGTTGTTATGTCATATCCTCAATAACTGAGTTACAAATTTGGTCCCGGTACCAAAGAAAGATGGTAAGGTGCGTATGTGTGTAAACTACATGGATCTAAACAGGGAAAACCCCAATGATGACTTCCCACTTCCATATATTGATGTTTTGGTTGACAACACTGCTCAACACAAGGTATTCTCCTTCATGGATGGTTTCTATGGGTATAATCAAATCAATATGGAACCTGAAGACATGGAAAATAACTACCTTCGTCACACAGTGAGGCATTTTCTATTACAAGGTTATGCCTTTTGGGTTAAAGAATGCCGAGCAACATATCAGTGGGCCATAGTAGCTCTGTTCCATGACATGATTCATCACGAGATAGAGGTCTACGTCGACGACATGATAGCCAAATCTAATACTAAAGAAGAACACCTTGACCATCTACACAAGCTGCTTGAGAGACTGAAGAAGTACAAAATGAGGTTGAAAATCCGAACAAGTGCACTTTTGGGGTAAGATTCGGTAAACTCCTAGGTTTCGTTATCAGTGGTAAAGGTATTGAAGTTGATCCCACCAAGGTCAAAGCCATTCAAGAAATGCTTGTTCCCCGTACTGAGAAAGAAGTCATAGGTTTCTTGGGACGACTGGATTACATTGCCCGATTTATTTCTCATCTGACCGCTACTTGTGAACCGGTCTTCAAGCTGCTGAAGAAAGATTAAGTAGTAAAATGGAACGACGACTGTCAGATAGCCTTTAGCAAAATCAAAGAGTACCTACAAGAACATCTGGTTCTGATGTCACCAGTTGAAGGAAGATCTCTAATCATGTACCTAACAGTGTTAGAGAACTAAATGGGGTGTGTATTGGGCTAGCATGACGAGTCTGGTCGAAAAGAGCATGCAATATACTACCTCAGCAAAAAATTTACTGATTGTGAAACAAGATACTCACTGCTTGAGAAAACTTGTTGTGCTTTGGCATGGGCTTCTCGCGTACTAAGACAGTATATGTTGACATATACTACCTTGTTGATCTCTAAAGTGGATCCCATCAAATACATATTCGAGAATCCCGCTTTCTCCGGAAGAATCTCAAGATGGAAAATGGTCTTGACAGAATACGATATTTAGTATACCACTCAGAAAGTAATCAAAGGAAGTTTACTGGCAGATCATTTGGCTCACCAAGCCGTAGATGACTATCAATCTATGAATTTCGAGTTCACGGATGAGAGCATTATGCTAGTTACAAATTATGAAGAACCTGGACCGTTTGAAGGACCTGAGCCAGGATCCCGATGGACTATGGTCTTTGACGGAGCTTCTAACGCACTTGGCAATGGAATCAGTGTTGTAATTATCTCTCTCAAGGGTTGCCATATGCCCTTCACCTCCAGACTTTGCTTTGACTGTACTAACAACATGGAAGAATATAAAGCGTGCATCATGGGTATCAAGGCTGTCATTGATATGAGAATCAAGTTCTTAGATGTATATGGGGACTCAGCCCTAGTAATCAGTCAGGTTAAGGGAGAATGGGATACGAAGCACCCGAATCTCATTCCTTATAGGGAGCATGTGCTGACCTTAATTCCATGCTTCGAGGAGATCACATTTGAACATATTCCGCAAGAAGAGAATCAGTTGGCAGATGCATTGGAAACCATGTCATATATGTTCAAGGTCATATGGGACAATGAAGCTCCTCGAATTACAATTGAAAGACTAGATGAATCGACACATTGTTACGAGGTTGACAATGACGAAGTAGAAGAGAAGCCTGGGTTTTATGAAGTGAAAAGATACCTTGAGGCTCAAGAGTACCCTGAAGGAGAATCTATCAATGATAAGAAAATTCTATGGAGGTTTTCTGCTAAGTTCTTCTTGAGCAATGGAATTTTGTACAAGTGCAACCACGATTCGACTTTGCTTTGTTGTGTAGAAAAGAAGGAAGTGGAGAAGATTATGGAAGATGTGCACAGAGGAATATTTGGTATTCACTCCAGTGGACATACTATGGCTAAAAACATTTTGAGAGCAGGTTACTATTGGTCGACTATGGAAACTAATTTCCACCATCATTCCAGAACCTGTCACAAATGCCAGATCTATGCTGACAAAGTACATGTGCCTTTGGTTCCTCTGAATATCTTGACTGCTCGTTGGCCATTTGCAATGTGGGGTATTGATATGATTGAGAAATCAAGCCTACTGCTTCTAACGGGCATCGCTTCATCCTCGTTTCCACTGATTAGTTCATGAAGTGGGTTGAAGCAACTCCGTTTGCATCTGTTACCAAGAATGTTATCGCCCGGTTCATTAAGCACAACCTCATCTGTCGGTATGGCATCCCCAAAAGTATTATCATAGACAATGGTACCAATCTCAACAACACTATGATCACTGATCTCTGCATGCAGTTCAAGATCAAGCACCACAATTCTTTTCCGTATTGATCGAAGATGAATGGCATAGTGGAGGCTTCCAATAAGAACACCAAGAATATTATGTAGAAAATGGTTGTGACCTACAAAAATTGGCACGAGATTTTACCATTTTCCCTTCATGGCTATGACACTTCGGTACGGACATCAACTGGAGAAACCCCATTCTCTCTAGTCTACGGTATGGAAGCTATCCTACCTGTCGAAGTTCAGATTTATTCTTTAAGGATTATGAAAGACGTGGATTTAAACGAAGACGAATGGATTCAGACTAGGTTAGACTAGCTAAATTTGATTGACGAGAAAATCCTTGCGGCTATTTGTCATGGTCAGATGTACCAGAAGCGTATGATCAAAGCCTTCAACAAGAAAGTCAAGCATCAAGTATATCAGGCAGGTGACTTGGTAATAAAGCACATCATCTTACCACAAGGTGATCCCAAGGGAAAAAGGACTCCCACCTATGAAGGGCCATTTGTAATCAAGAAAATATTTTCTGGTGGTTCTATGATACTTATCACCATGGATGGTGACGATCTTCCGTACCCTGTAAATGCGGACATAGTCAAAAGATACTATGCATGAAAATGGCCCGCTAGGTTGACTGGCCTAGGAAAAAATAAGGGCATCTCGGAGAACCAAAAGGGTTTGGGAAAAAATTAGGGATATATAAAAAGATTGTACACCTGGAAAGTCAAAAACCTCAAAAGGTGGTTTGGGCAAAAAAGGGTATCGTAGTGGACTGAAAACCCAAAAGGGCGGTCCAGGAAAAAGTTAGAGATTAAAGCTTACGACTATGTCCCGTTGGATCACCTACACACAACAAGATTTATTACCAATGTCAAGTTTAAATGGTACAGATCAATTCAGTCAACTTCTTCTGACAGCGAGGGACGAGATGCTCGAAGACATAGGGGCAATAGTAGAGTCGAAACTCGACGGGATCATTTACACATAGCTATATATTTTTGTTTTACTTTGTACTTTTTTTCACCCTCCGACTATTTCCTCTTACTATGATTTATGTATCCTTTGTACAAAGCCACTTGTTTATAGGCAAATTATTAATACAAGTCAACTTCAAAATTCGAATTTTGTTTTTTCTGTTTGTTTGCAAAAATGTCCAATGACAAAATTGAATGAACATATGCATATGAATATGATTTTTGTTAACAAATATATGCATAAAAATAGGAATAAGAATTTATTCAAGACTTCAGAAGTTGGGATAACTTTTAAGTTATCCGCAAATCCCCACAGAGAAAATCTCCCCAGAGCTACCTTTCAATCACCAACAAGGATACATTTCCATGCAAGCCTAATATGCCTCCCAGGAAGGAATTGGGAAATCTTCCAGCTATTAACATGACCATGCCCCCCAATAGATCCCCTTAGTAGATAAAGGAGCTTGATCATTTCCCCAGCAGATAGTGGAAACATCCTCTGTATAACCTATGGAATTCCAATTATCATCAGAGATTATGTCCTCAGCACAGTTCACAGGAATTTAATCCCCCGACTGAGTGTATTTCTCCAACACTGAAATTCCAACAAAATTCTCTTCTCCAGTAGGGTTTATTTCCCCAGCAAGGTTTATTTCCCCAACAGGGTTTATTTCCCCCAACGAAATTTAATTTCCCAAGCAAAGTCCATTTCTCCGATTACTGCAAATCACCGGTAAGATCTCCTTATCTATCCCCAGAGAGTTGCTACGGAATCTGAAACTGGGCCGGATATCATCCAACTTCATCCTCCCCAGAAGAGTTGACATCTATATCAGAAACTCGGACAGACAACACCTCAGAAGGTTATCCATCTCTTTTATCCCCAGTCAAGGTATATAATAACTAAACCCCCAGTAGAGCACGACCGATGTTCCTAAACTCTTCTATTTCCAAGCAGAAGTCAAACATCCCCAACGGAGTTTCCTCAAATAGAAAGCAGGAATCCCCAGCAGAAAAATTCTAAACAAGGTTAAAGATTCAAATTCTTCATCCCCAGCAACAGTTGGAGATTTATATTCCCCAGTCAGGGATGTTATATGAAGCTACCAATGCGCTTCATCAACATCTTACATCCATACATCATTTACAAATATTATATCACATGCATACGAAACGCATATTACAATCTCAACTATGGTCAACATACAGTCAAACCTCAAGATTTTTGGTCAACATCAATATTTTGAAGTCATATTCATCATTTGATCAAGGGTTGATCATGATTCATCAATAAAAACTCTTAAATCATCAAAAGTCAAAAGTTGCCAAAATAGAGTTTTCTTTAGGAGAAGTCAAATGAACTTTGACCAAGCATAACTTTCACATGCTTCATCATATCTTCCCCAACCAAAGCTCGTTATTAAGGAAGTTTAATTCTCTATAACTTTGCCTCTCTGAGCTCAAGTCCAAGAATGCTTCTTTGAAAGATATGGGCCAATACATTATATGTTATTTCAAAAGTCAACCAAAAGACACTTTTTGTCAAGGAAACTTACATCATGATAAAGTATTCAAATGCAAAAAACATCCAAAAAAGAGATTGTATAGAACATCTTTATCTTTCCAAAAAGTCGTAGATCAACTTCAAAAGATGAAAATTGAAAGAGTTATGACCAGTGCAAGTTAGGAAATTTTGAGTAAATGTATGAAGTTCAAATTGAGCAAACTTGATATTTTGGGCTATTGGGCTATTATTTCAGAGTCCAAGCGTGTACTACACTCCTTATGCACCTATTGTACCCTAATTTTTTCTCCTAAGATTCCTCTATCATCTCATACCATCACAATGCAACCAGATCACAAATTAGGATTTGGGGTTTTTCTTTTACTGCATCCTGTCTTAGGGTTTGCCTATGGGAATCACAAGCACCTTGAAGCACCTTGAATTGTGTATCTTTATACATGTATGTTTTTAACTAACCTCAAGATGTGTATATTTTGTCTCTTGGAATATTATATTGTAGGTAATGGCACAATGGCCCTCATCTCACCATCTCCTAACACAGAGGATCAAAATTAGGGTTTGGATTTTAATCAGGAGATATTTGAATTTTTGAGCAATACTTGATCCCATACTTCTCTACATAGTCATGATCATCTATCATTGGAAGTTTTATCATCAACTTTGGCTTGAAAGGGTTCAATTGATGAAAAGGGGTAAAATTGTCATTTTGTTAGGAGATAATTGAAATCAACTGTTGACCAAGTGAACTTTTGGTCAACTATCAATTCAATATCCCTATTCTCACATTTCATGGTCAATAGTGGCAAAAATATCAAGAGGAAGTGTGAATTGGAGATAACTTGTCAAGGAAATTATTTGAAGTTTTGGAATTTTTCTAAGTATCCATAGGGCTGAATTGTGATTGGCCACAACTTTCTCAATTTTTATTGAAAATATGCAAAATTCATTTTCCTAGAAATAGGATGAAAAATTCTCCAACTTTGTAGGAGTGGCCACAAGTCCAAAAAATAAAAGGAAAAAAAGTTATGAAGCTTGGAAGTTTTTGACACTTAGTGAAATTTTGGTTAAAAATGCAAAAATATGACTTCTTCATGTCCATTTTTTATTGACTATTTGGACTCAAATCAAAAAGTTAGAAACATGAAAGTTGAAGATTGAAGTTTTCTCTTCATTTTTCATTCAAGAATCATATCAAATGGTTAAGTGTAGAGAAATATATGGTGATTAGGATTTTAAGCTGAAAAGTGTCATTTTGCCCAACACAAGGCAAGTCACACATGCGCTAGGCAGGAATTTCATCAAACTTGTTAGTTCTCTTGTTTTAGGATTGGCTTAATTTTTGTAAAACAAATAATAGCAGCAATAATGTAATGTAAAATACGATGTATAAACTTTCTAAGAAGAACAGGTACAACAAGAAGTCCTATTACAATGTCAAAACATGTTGTGTTGAACTTTTTCAACAACTGGAACAACATGTCGAAGAAGATGTATTGACATCGTGCCTGCTGAGCTGGATTAATGAGATTTAGTTTTTTCTCAACATTGGCAGAATATTCAGGAGAATATTATGCATCCTATGTGGCGCATATTTAAAGGTCCAGAAAATTCAATCAGAAATCAAGGAGAATGAAGAATTTCTAAATAAGGAGATTATTTAGGAAAGTAAAGATTGAAGACCTTTCTTGGGGCAGAAGTTTCTACAGTTTGTTACAGCTGATTTGCTGTGATTGAAGGCCCAAAACAATTTGGTAATAGGTTATAAATAGAAGGGTTTGCAACCTATATGAAACATAGCTCAAGATGTAGAAGTCTAGGGTTTGTCAAGGTAAACCTCCCGGGTTGTGGGAAGGTTACCATGTTCACCTCAAAGCCTGTAGGTAAGAGGTGCATTATTCTTGGAGGAAGCTTTGAAGCAACTCCAAGATGTGTTCTTAGTTAGGAGAAAAGCTAACAAACAGTGGAGTTTGGCTTGGGAACTTAGATAGATTGTCATGGAAGTGTGTCTTCCAAATTTCTGTATGTGTGATCAGAATCTTGGTGAAGGGTCGTTGATGCAGTGACCAAGGTGTTGACTGCTAGACATCATTCTGATGATTGGAAGTGGAATGGGGATATTCCATATCTAGTGAGGACCTAGGTATAAGGGTCATCGGGTAGTGATTAAGTGCGTAGATCGTCAACGGGAGTGTTGGTTGTAGGGTCTACAAATTGATACTATTGATAGTGGACTTCATTCCTGGGTTGGTAGCCCCCATAGTAGGTGTTGTTGTACACTGAACTGGGTAAACAATTCTGGTGTGTTCTTTATTTTTTCAGTACTGTTTTATCTTTCCTGTATGTTTATGTCAGATCAGATGTCTCGACATCCTTGTAGGACATCTGAGTCTGATGTACCAGAAATTCAATTGGTATCAGAGCAGGCATCCTATTATGTTCTGGGTGAGATCATGGGAAGATACTTTCTGGTCATGGGCAAGGAAGAAAGTATTTACTGAAAATAGGTATGAACTTGGACAATTCATACTATTGTATGGATGATCTCTTGGCAAGGATCATTGGTTATATATGACAGGTAGTGTTCCTGGGTGTTGCCATTGGGCCTGTATCTTAGTGGGAAGCTGTTGTTTGTAGGGTTTATTTTTTAATCCTAGCTTGCCATGCTTGTACTTGGATAGTGGTGTGTCTGAATATTATTGAGGAGTTCGTTATATTCCGCTGCATATAACTCTGAAAGTATGAGAAGGATACTAGGGTTGTTACCCTTAACATAATATATGCTGACATTTTCAATCGTATTAAAAATGTCAAAGATACTTGAGATTTTCCTCAAGTCTACTCATAAAGACATTTATCAATAAGGTTGATGAGAATCAATTGATCAACGATGCTCATATACATCTTCACATTGATCTTGAAGACTGTCAAGGATGGTGTGTTCCAAAAAGAAGGAACTGGTGTTCTATGGGATGTTAGAACATTACTTCAGTAGGTATGTAACTACCAGTTGAAGAACAGATGTTTTGGGTGCTGAAAAAAAAATATTATGAATACTTTTTGTTTGGAACCTACTCCTGATCTGGAAGAGGAGGCATCTGGTTTGTGCAGGTTGATTAGGACACGATCAACAATTTATCTACTCCATGTGTCAGGCTTATGGGAGTATAGAGGTTGAGCTTCATGCTCTTGAGAAGAACTCATAAAGGAATATCCACAAGACCCTTTATGTATATGAGATGAGCTCGTATCTGGAAGATCCTTCTGATCAAAGGAACCGGATTCATGGAATCCTGTTTGTGACCATAGAATAAATTATGTTTGAAGAGGAGTATTATGATCCAACCACATTGTTTGATGCTCCTGAGTATTGTTTTGATTGCCCTCGAGGAAGAGAATTTGTAATTCCCTTTGTATACCCTCAGAAGTTGTTGAAAAGATCCCCTTGTCAAGGGTTGATATGATGTCAGACATAATGTCGTGATATCTTTGAAGATGTTAAAATTTGAAGGGAATTCCTTTTGAAGAATTAAGGGAAATAGATGCTTTGAAAAGTCTTTTTTTGTGTCATGCCTAGCAGAGTCTGTTCTAGAGACCTAATAGAGGAAATTTCCTCTGTAGGTACAGACAATATCATCCATCATCTCAAAGTCAGACATCAGATCCAAAGAAAAGCTTATTGGGATGTGAATCGTGCAATCCTCTTCATATGTTGATAGTCTGATCCTGAAGATTGATCAATTGTTTTTGGTTTGTTTCCTTGTGTTAACCCCCACAAGAGTTGATTATAAGTTACTATGGAAGTTACCCCCAGAACCATAATAAGAATGGATGATGTCGTATCTGATGTCAGGCCATCATTTCTAGGTGTGTGCTTCCTCTAAAAAGGAAGTTGTTGTGTAGATCATGAGGTGAGTATTGTTGGTCACCAGTGAAGTTCAAAGTTGGAATGTTTGATCATTATGGAGCTGAAGACCAGTCTCTGACCAAGTCTAGAATGTTGAAAGGACCCTCTTGTGTTGAACAACGAAGAAGAAGGATGCAGTTCAAGTGTTCTAACATCTGTTGAAAAGGAGTATCATCTGCAGTTGTGTGTGTGGGCAAGTTTTTCCTCTGATGACAAATATCTTGTCAGGAGCTAAGTATAAGTATGACCTTGTAAAGATGTGCATGTTACTGATGATAAAGACCTTGTCGGGAGCTGAGTACTTATCTGAGGTATGGATGCAAATCTACTATCTGAATTGATGATTCAAATATTGTTGAGAGTTTATAGTGTTCAGGTGGCTGTAGATGTAATGTTTATGATATTCTCCTAAAAATACTATCAAGATTAATAATTTCTTTGGTTGATAAATCAAGAACTGAATTATTAGGATATGTGAAGAAAGGTTGATGTCCTAAATGATGTTGTAACATAATTTTGTAAAGGAAGGTTTGGGATCATGATTATGGAAGGTTGAGGATCAACATGGTTGTCAAAAGAAGGAGTTCCAACTTTGTGGATTAGAAGATGCAGATCCCGATCCTGTCTTTAGTAGTATGCTTGATGAATGCATAATTACTATGTTAAAGACTTCACTAGTACCAGTAATTACTAGTAATGGTTAGAGCAAAGGAATTTTAAGAAGGTGGTTTTCCTCTGTTACAAGTATGTCAGCCTGGTGTGCTTAAAACATGCTATTTGAGGGATTGTGTTTGTCCAAGTATGTGTTTATGGTATCTTGGATATCCAAGAGGTATGGATATTTGTGTAGTTATGTAGGGTCATGTATCAGACATGACCTTGTAAAAGTTTGAAGACCTGGAGTTGGTATATCAGATTCAGAATGAGTTATTGATATGTTTTAGTGGTTGCGTGAAGTCTCTTGGTGTCCAAGTGTTCATCCTCAGCAGAAGCCTTATTTGTCCATGATAGGGGGAGCTTAAAACTTATCTATGGTTATTATTATAGTAGTTATGGAGCTTGAGTTTGTGAAGATTATAGGCAACATGTTGTGACCTGTGGCTACTAGGTGTAGCTGTCTATGCCCATGTTGGGTCTATATGGTTCTAGTCAGGAGAAGCTAGTATACTCTGTTTTCTCCAAGGGTTGAGCTTAAGGTCAAGTCACTGACCTAACCTGGAATGTTTTGGCTGCCATGATTGGATGTCTTGTCGAAGATTCAACAAGTATCACAGGTGTGAAGAAGAAAGATGTCAGTTTTAACTAGTGTGAGAAACTTACTACAAAATATAGTGAGAGAATATTTATGTTGTGTGGTTCATCTAAAGATGAGTCCATGTGAGATCCTCTTGTGAGAATGGGGAGTTTGTTAAAGGGCATGGGTGGAAAATAAGTCCCTTGGATGATGATTTTAGAACCAAAGCAGATAAGCTCTGTGGTAATGTTGTTGATGTCTCAAATGATGTTGGAACATCAATTTTATGATAGTCTATTAAAGATACTTGAAACTATGAATCTCAATATTCAAACTCCATACTCATTAGTGGCAGCAAATACTAGTAATATGCAGAAGGAAGATTTAATCAACACATTGGTTAAGGGGTACTCCTTCTGTTGGAGAGTCTAAATCTTAGTAAAGCTTTTAAGCACACTAAGAAATGGTTGAAAGTTGGTTTCAAACTATGGTAGAATGACATCTTAGCCATCCAAAGAATCATGATAATATGTGTGAAGATGAAAGGGCATGAATCAGAGGAGGATTCAGTGGACTAATTTGTTTGTTTGGAGCTTGTGATGTTCAAGCATATAGAGTTATTACCCTACAATAAAGATGATGTTGGATAACATGCTGATACATGTTGCTACAAGATGTAGTTGTTTATGTCCGTATGAGTCTCTGAAGACTATAGCCAAATGTTGATAGAGTATACCATCCTTCTCCAAGAGGATGTGTTAGCTCTACGAGAACTTAGTTTTCTCTGCCGCAGTGCATGGGATAAAGAAGATTATCCTGCTGATTGTTAGGAGATATATCATCCTCTGCCAAGAGTATCAAGAATAAGACTATGTATAGTCCCCCAAAGCCCTGGAGTCAAGTAGTTCCTCCCTCCAACAAAAGAAAAGTTAGACCTGATAGCTCCTCAGATGATGATGAGGATGATGTCCAGGACATCTCTCCTTTAAAGAAGTCTGCAAGCAAGAAGCTTTTTGTCAGGGTGTTTGATGCTCCACTAGACAACATTTCCTTCTATTCTATTGGCAATGCTAAAAAGTGGAAATATGTGTTTCAAAGAAGAATTTCCCTTGAAAGAGAATTGGGAGCAGGTGCGCTGGAGTGCAAAGAGATTATAAAGCTTATTTCTTTTGCTGACTTGTGCTGATCACATAAGTAAGGAATATAGGAAGTTGTTTATGTTGAAGATGATTATTGTAACTTGGAAGTGATTGATAATCAGGTGTGCAAAGCCATTACTGCAAACTAGGCTGTAAAGCATGCAGGAACCTGTGCACCGGCTGTGTGTTCTAATGGGAGCTTCTTAAAGGATTTCTATATACAATGAGTACTTTAAGTGATTGATCAAGAACTAGTTTGATTAGGTTCTCTATTATGGAGTTGATGTACCACATGATGTCTTAACATCATGATTGTTGATGGCTATTTTATTTAATGCTTGGGATTGTTCATGTGAAGTTGGAAGCTTAAGCATTATTGTGAGAAGTGGAATTTCTAACTATGTGGATTAGAATATGGAGAGTCTAATCCCGTTTACAGTAGCATGCTTGATGACTCCACTAGTATCAGCAACTACTAGTGGATATAAAGGCAGAAGACTGCTGACAGATATTGAGGTCTGAGCAGAGCATCTTGAAGTTGTATTTTTTGCTGCAAGTCACTCCAGAAAAGGTTTGGTGATCTGGATATTAGTAAAGCTTTTAAGGAAACTAAAAGTTTTTGGAGTTTGTGAGCGACTTCAAACCTAGTATGCATGACTTCTTGCCTATTCAAAAGGTCATGATACATAGTGTGGTTATGATAAGACAATGGTTAAACGTGTCCTTGTGTTGTGAAGAAATCAGGGTTCCTGGAAGTATTCCCAAGGAGTGAAATCTCTCATCTAGTGCACAAGTCTTCATATTCAGCTGGAGCATTAGTTACTCATAATAAAGGGAGTCATGTGGATATCTGTAAATTGTTGCTGCAATGATACATAAATTATCAAGCCAGAATATTGTTCACTTTTGTAAAGGTTCTATGAGGAAATGATGTCGAAACAACATGTTATGAAATTATGAAGTTATGGATAAACTTAACAAGACATGGTTGTTTTTAACTATGAGAAGCTTGGTGAAAATCAGAAGTTTACATATCTCTTAGAAATTTAATGGGAAGTCTGGGAGAATTTATTTTTCTCTATAGATTTCAAAAAGACTACTTGAGGGTCTATATTATGAAGAGGTGTCACAAATGTGATATGTTGATATCTTAGTATATGTCACTAAGTCTAAGTGAAAGAAGAACACTTAGAATCCAGTATGAACAGGTGGATAATCTAGTGAAGCATCCCTGATTGACGAGAGAAGATGTGTTGATCACTGAAATAAGAAGACAATGTCTGACTAAGTGTCAGGACATTATACAGGACATGTTCCTACATGGTCAACATAGGGTGGAGTGGCCTATGTGTTCAAACATATGGCTGTAAATAGGGGTAGAAAAGTTTGTCTAACTATGCATGTGTATGTACAAGAAGTAGCTATAGCATTCAAAGCCATTATAGACGGTGCACATTGATACTTGAAGTTTTCTCCTCAAATATCGTTTCTTTTGACCAAGATTGGTGCTACAATCTAGGATTGTTACTTTCCAAGTGAAAATCCCAGTTATTTATAGAGAGTTTTTCGTATCTCTGTAACCCCGTGAGCTCCTTGAGTCCATAATTCTTATGGCTTTTATTCGGGTTTGGGTAAGCTGTGCTTGGGTCTGGTATTGTGAAGGTCTCCTTTGCCAAGTTTTGGCTAAAAAGGGGGATATGAAAGGTGAATTAGCTCAGTTGCTGCTGATTCCACAAGTGGTTATTATTAATGTTCACAGATGTCAAAATAAGATGTCAAGTGGGTTATTATTTGTGACATATGTTTGTGACCTGTGATCTGAGTTATGAACACAATTGTGACTTGTGTTTTGAGTTATCAGGGGCGGTGGTTGATTTGGTCTTAAGGAGTTATTGAGAGTTCCCTTATTCCACCATTGGTCTTCTATGTTTATAAGATGTTCCTGCATTAAGGGGGAGTACATGTTGTCTTCTGCTATCTTCTTCCTCGTGTGCATCAACCAAACTTCAGGACTTTCCTTCCTCTTATCCTGAAAATGGTGCTCGTTGGTGCTGATGCAATTGAGTTCTTCAGAGTGCTGCAAAGAAGATGCCTAACAAGATGTTGAGACATCATTTTCAACTGAAGATCTATTGTTGTATGCAGTAGCTTCTGAGTTATCAGGGGCGGTGGTTGACTTGTGTTTTGAGTTATCAGGTGCGGTGGTTGATTTGGTCTTAAGGAGTTATTGAGAGTTATCTTATTCCACCATTGGTCTTCTATGTTTATAATATGTTCCTGCATTGAGGGGGAGTACATGTTGTCTTCTGCTATCTTCTTCCTCGTGTGCATCAACCAAACTTCAGGACTTTCCTTCCTCTTATCCTGAAAATGATGCTCGTTGGTGCTGATGCAATTGAGTTCTTCAGAGTGCTGCAAAGAAGATGTCTAACAAGATGTTGAGACATCATTTTCAACTGAAGATCTATTGTTGTATGCAGTAGCTTCTGAATTACTGTAAATTGTTTTTTAGATTATTTGTTTTAGCCAAAATTTGCCAAAGGGGGGGATTGTTAGTTCTCTTGTTTTAGGATTGGCTTAATTTTTGTAAAACAACTAATAGCAGCAATAATGTAATGTAGAATAGGATGTATAAACATGCTAAGAAGAACAGGTACAACAAGAAGTCCTATTACAATGTGATAACATGTTGTGTAGAACTTTTTCAACAACTGGAACAACATGTCGAAGAAGATGTCTTGACATCGCGCCTGCTGAGCTGGATTAATGAAATTTAATTTGTTCTCAACATTGGCATAATATTCAGGAGAATATTATGCATCCTATGTGGCGCATATTTAAAGGTCCAGAAAATCAATCATAAATCAAGGAGAATGAAGACTTTCTAAATAAGGAGATTATTTAGGAAAGTAAAGATTGAAGACCTTTCTTTGGGAAGAAGTTTCTGCAGTTTGTTACAGCTGATTTGCTGTGATTGAAGGCCCAAAACCAGTTGGGTAACAGGTTTTAAATAGAAGGGTTTGCAAACTAGATGAAACATAGCTCAAGATGTAGAAGTCTATGGTTTGTCAAGGTAAACCTCCCGGGTTGTGGGAAGGTTACCATGTTCACCTCAAATCCTGTAGGTAAGAGGTGCATTGTTCTTGGAGGAAGCTTTGAAGCAACTCCAGGATGTGTTATTAGTTAGGAGCAAAGCTAACAAATAGTGGAGTTTGGCTTGGGAACTTATCTAGATTGTCATGGAAGTGTGTCTTCCAAATTTCTATCTGTGTGATCAGAATCTTGGTGAAGGGTCGTTGATGCAGTGACTGAGGTGTTGACTGCTAGACATCATTGCGATGATTGGAAGTGGAATGGGGATATTCTATATATAGGGAGGACCTAGGTAAAAGGGTCATTGGGTAGTGATTAAGTGTGTAGATCGTCAACATGAGTGTTGGCTAGAGGGTCTGCAAATTGATACCACTGATAGTGGACTTCATTCCTGGCTTGGTATCCCCCAGAGAAGGTGTTGTTGTACACTGAACTCGGTAAACAATTTTGATGTGTTCTTTATCTTTTCAGTACTATTTTACCTTTCCTGTATGTTTATGTTAGATCAGATGTCTCGACATCCTTGTAGGACATCTGAGTCTGATGTACCAGAATTTTAAAACATGTTGTGGGCACGCATTCATCATCACTTTTCTATGAGAAATATTCATTATTTTGAAAAATGTCTAACATCAAAGATCAAGCCCTAAATGTGAGGAACAAATTTGCTTCAAGAAGTTTCTTAAAATCTCCCTACATCTTGAGATATAATTGAGAGAAGAAGGCACCATGCAAACTGAATTTTTTGCCCAGCAAGGCCTCACGCACGCGCAGGATGCCTAGTCAGGCTTGGCATATTATCAAACAAATTGTAAGCACGTGTTCATGGCCAAATATCTCATTGATTCATGCTTCATTTTGAAAAATTATGAACATGAAAGTAGGAGTATCAAGTGTCCTCTCCATTTTTTATTCAAACCTTATCATGTTTCATGCACCATAGAGAGAGATATAAGGGAGCAAAAATACATTCATGAAATAGCAAAATTGCATGGACATGCATGGATTTATTTTTTCTGACCAACTTCCATTTGCCAGCTCACACCTCCAACATGCCTCACTTACTCAAAACACATAGTTTGCACCCTCATTTGCACATAAAACGCACAACATACCTCTCACTTCTCATTTCTCTTACTTCCCATTTCACTTACTCTCTCTTTTCACACTCTATAAAAAGCATATGCCTTCAAAAAGAAAAGGGGGTTGGAAGAAGAAATTTAGAAATCAAACTATTATCTTTTTGTCTCACACGAAGCTCTCTTCTCTCTCTTTAAGTTTCAAGCTTCAATTTCCACCATTGTTAAAGCTCATCTTCAACCATTTTTCAAAGTTTCTTCGCATCTCTATTCTATCATCTCTGAATCATTCAAGCTATTGATCTTCTTCATTACTTGCTCTTTATTTGAGCTCAAGCATCATCAAAATCATTACAAGGTAGTTGATCCAATTTCTCTCTCTTACTGCAGCCTTGCATTTTTCTTTGATCCATGAGTTTTTTTTTAAGATCCAGTAGCATATTCGTGTTCATGGATTTTTTGTGATCAATTTTGGTCTCTAGATCAAGTGATTTGAAGTAGAATTGAAGGAGAAAACTAAATCACAAAGATGTTTGTTAAAATATGCAAATCAAACCGTGTTAATGCATCATCCTTCACGCGAGTTTTTCTCTATCATCAAAGCATCATTTCATAAAATTTTTGATCCTAGCATGTTCTACTAATTTCTATCTTGAACTTTCGTGTTTAAATTTTTTAATTTCACTAAGAAATGCGCAAGATATCATGGCCTGAAAGTAGTGTTTCAAAAATCAGAAAACTGGAAAATATGGCATTTGGTAGGATTGACTGCATGGCAGTCTGTGATTGAACATGGTTCTATTTTCTTTTACAAGGAATTTTTTCAATAACAGGTGTAAATAGCATTTGCATATTAATTTTCTTTGTGTTTTCTCCAATTTTCTTCACTTCAAAAATTATGGCAAAAATATTTTAGATTAGTTATTCAATATATTTTCATATTTTGATTTTTATTTCATTTTTATATCATTTTTCTTGATTAAATAAATTCATGTAAATAATTAGGGTTTTATTATTCCTTTAAATCTTTATTTTTATTTTCCTATTTATATTAAATCATAAAAGGTATTTTTTGGCTCCTCTCTGAGTTTATTACTTAAAAATACTTTTTGTCCAATTTTATGAAACTTTTTTGGATTACAAGTTAAAATCATATGGACGTATCATATTTTATTTGTATTATTTTTATTGAATTGTGTAAATAATTTTCATTCTGTAGCGGTAGAAATGTTTAAGACTAAGCCATTGGATTGACTAGACTTATATAGATCAAAATAAAAATCACCACCGCGCTTTATTATTTCCAAAGGAATGGGAAAAGAGCGAGTAACCCAAAAAGATGGGGAAAGATTCAAGGTAAGGGGGTTGGTTATGCAAAGGGAAGGTATTAGCACCCTAAACATCTACGGTACTCCATAGGAACCTCTTTGTAAAATCTGTATATTTTGGCTATAAAATATTATATAAAAAGAGATGTTGGAGGTGAGAAAAAATATTTTTTATGATTTTGCACCTGCCGCGGTTGCGAATCTTTAGTGCCTACGTACCACCTTTCGTGCAATAGGGGATCAAGGTACACGTAGTTCCTCTTTAAAAAAAAATTTAAAAAAACACAAATGTGTTGGTTAATTTTATGAGATAAGACATCATCGTCATTGTTCGTGTGGAAAACATACTTACTACCCACAATCATGAGAAAGGAGAATTTGCATCATCTCAAAGTGGATGATATGGCTTGGATTTTAAAATCAACAATGCCTTACTCAACACCCAAGTGGAAAAATATCTCTCTTCACTACATATTGTAGAAGTATAGATATTTGCATCACTACAATGATTGACAAGAATCTAACCTTTTGAGAAAGGTTTTAAAATAAAAGCCAAAGTGGCAAAATAGTTTGAAATGAGATTGATTGACTTTTAGTCTTTTCACAAAAATGTCAAGGTATTATTAAGTTGATTGAAGTTTATTTATGAAATGGTTTTTAAAATGCATGGACATAAGTCCAAGTTTATTATGAAAGTGGTTCAAGTTTAAAAATAAGAAGAATTTTCAAAAGGAGGAAGAAGATTTTTGAAATTAAAGAAGATGGGAGGAGAAGAAGAGACTATCCTAAAGCATAAGGAAAAACTAGGGATAAGAACCATCTAACCAACAAGAAGCCAATACTTGACATTATGAGTCAAGATAGAATTCTCATTCTTAGGATTGAAACCAAGCAATCAAAAATACTAGACCTCTTGAGAACCAAACTTCAAATGTATTAAGTCTTAACGAAAATTGGGCAGAGTAACGGCTGTATACGAGTGAATTCCAGATTACAGACAAAGAAAGTAATCATAATAACCTGCACATAAAACAAACAAACAACCAAATGTCTTGAGGTAAACCTCAAGCACTCCAGACAAAATATCAATTAAGGTCACAAGGTATCCAACATAGACCAAGGTTTCTAATCCTAAGTCCAAGAAGTCCAATGCTCCGTAATGCCAAGGATAGTAACCAAATAGTCTCAGTATCATTAAAGGTTTTTATGGTTCATGTTGATTATTAGGTGTCTTAGAAGAGAAAAGAAAAGCTCAACTGAGCAAGATAAAAAATGACATGAATGTAATGCTTAAAGTAAATGGTACAAAAGCATAAAAAATAAAAGCATAAAGTAAAAACAATTTAATAATTAGTGGTTAGTTGGATGACCATCTTGAAACTTGCATTTGGAACTCATTAGAGGATTAGTAGAACCAAATCCTCCATGAAACAAGTTGCATTTGCTTTTGGTCAAGTATATCATCCATTTGGAATCCTCAAAAGTACCATTTAATGATCAACGATGTTTAAGTGATCCGCGTTGACCAAAAGTGTTATAGATCCATTAGAGGATTGGTAGAACCAAAGCCTTCACACAATGAATCTCAAGGTTATTGGATCAAAGAGATCAAATTAACATACTTGGGCTTGCAAACATAGGTTTGGGCAACGAATGATCATTTATTCGAATTGGGACAAAATTTAGCATTATGTTAAGCAATCGTAAATGGACTTATGTAGAAGTCGCACCTATTTTGAGGTCAGTCAATAGCAATATATGCACCATTTATTTTAAGACATGATATAGAGATCATGCTCCAATAACACTTAGTGCAATAAGAAAGGGATAAGATGAAGAAGGATGGTAAAGAATATACAAACCACATTTGAATTAAAATTTAATCAAACTATATTAAAATCATTCATCCATTTTTGTGGAGTTAGACTCAACATCATGGATTCAATGATGTTAATAAAGTTCATGATCAAAAATTCAACCCAAGATCAGCCAGAAAATATACAAAAAATAAATTGTATTTTAAAATAAAAGAATTAGGGTTTAAAAATGATTAAAAAATGGAAATAATAGAGAAAAAAGGAGACTATGTTCAAATTAATCAAGAAATATTAAGTAAGACTATACACAAATCAGAAATGAACTTAAATACTTTTATAAAAAATTTGGTAATTTTTTAAAGTCAGAAATTATTTTTAAAATTAAAGAAATGGGCAAAATAAACCAATAAATGATAAAAAATAACAAAGTTAGAAATAAAAAATAAACGAGGTCACTAATATTTGTCACAATATCATTGGATCATTCCGTAATTTTTTCAGAATTTTAAAATGCATAAAAGTATTTTTAAACATTTAAAACAATTTAAATAAAGTGAAAATTTATAAAAAATATCAAAGCACAAAATAAAAATGTGAAAAAATAAAAATCAGAAAGAGAAAAATCAAAAATATTTTTCATAATTTTTTCAGATTTTTTGGACTAAAAATGAATTTTCTATGATTTTTTGAAATTTAAAACAATTAAATATAAAAATCCGAAAAGAAAAATAAAGTAAAAAATATGTGGACCATTGGATGAGAGTCAAAACGCGTTAGTAATAAAATCCAAGGGATCTGGCGCGTTGTGCACATCATGGTCATTAGTGAATAAAGCACTGGATCATTAATTAAATCAGATTTTCAACAAAAAAAAACAGATGGCGCACCTTCATTGGTTGGAAGATGACATGTTGGTCATTTCAACCTCCAGCCAACGTGAATTGCATGTCTCTCAAACTGTAAAATCAGAAGCTCAGACTTATACCATTCGCTTCGTCTCTTAAAGACGAAGACAACCGCACCTTCGCGACAAATTTATATAAACTGTAGCTCAAGCAATTTGGAAGGAAAGTTTTGAAAAGGGATTTCAAATTTCATGGTCAAAACGTGTTTCCAGATAAAAGTAAGTGTTGCAACTAGAACCATGGCAATGAGAGCATCACAATGATATCAAAGTTTTGAAGAATTGATGGAGAAATCTACCTATTGAAGTTGAGTTGCAGAGCTCTAAAACTGAACTTCTATGGAGCAATATAGGGCACGATTCTTGAATGTAATTGTATGGTTAGCTTCAGGGAAGATCAAGGAAGGTAAATTGATAGAAAAATTGGATTGAAAATGGCTTGAACACTGTTTTTGAAGTTACATAAATTTGAGCTATGGAACAAGTTTGGTAGGGTGATTCTGGTTATCCAAGCTTGAGGAAATGAATGAGGGATGAACCTCTATTTATAGGAGAATGAATGGGATCCTCAAGCGTGTGAAATGATGAAGTTTAGAGGGAAATCATGGGGGGTCTGCAGCATGAACAAAGTGTGACTTGTTTAGCATCAAAACTCAGCCAAATCGTGCATTTCATGATGCTAAACACCTTTGGAAAGTAGCTAAACATGATTAGAAGCAAAAATGCGTGGAAAACATGTGATTAGAAGCCAAAACAAAGATTTCAAAATCTGACTTGTGATGAAACTTCAGTTTCAAGTTACCAATTTTAAAACAATGGCTTTTTCAGCTCAAGGGGTCTTAGGACATGATTCTTGATGCTTTAGAAAGATGAGGTTACAAACTTTGCAATGGAAAAATAATGGAATCAAATGGATGCTTGATCTGAAAGTTGTATTGAGTCAAAGTTGGAGAAAAAGGGTTGACTTTCCATACTTAGAAATATTTCAAATTTTGTCTTCAAAAGTGACCTATAATGTTTTGCATCCAAACATGGCCTTCCACTTAGAATTTGCTCTTGACCAAAAAAGATGGCATGAAATAGACCTCTTAAATGACATTTTGAGATTGAACCATTAAAAATATCCAAATATTGAGAGAGTTATGAATTGTTGAAGTTGGCAAAAAACCATGAAATGACCTATAATCTTTTGTATCCTTAGGGCATCTTCCATCCATTTTCTCACTTTGCACATAAAATAAGGAATAAATTTCACATCCTCAAGATCATTGTGGAAACAGAGTGAGCTCAAGGTGATAAAAATTAACAAAGTTATGATCATTTGAAGTCACACATGAGAAAATGAGGGTTCATCTGGAGGACTTGTAATATTTCTTCATCATCAAGTTTCTTCCACATGAAAACTCCTTGAAACTTTTGAAGTGATTTGTTAATGACCCTTTGAAGAGAAGTATTCATTTGGAATCACTCAAAAATACCAAAAGATGAGCAAGATATACTTCTTTGAAGTTCAAAACCCTAGCTCCTAGACCAAGAAAATGCTTTGAGGAACTTTGACAATTTTGACCAACCTTCTTGTACCAACACTCTTGCTTTGTAAATATAAGTTATTTAGGGTGATAATAAGAGCTCATATCCATCAAAACCACTTCCATATCTTGAGAATTTAGAGAAATATGCACTTGTGACCAATGGGAACAAGGCCTTGTCCAACCATGACAACTTCTTCAATCAACCCCTTATACTTTTGAGTCAATCTTGATAACTATGAAATGTGGTGAACCAAAATAATACTTGCCATTTCATTTCTTCCAAAACAAATTCAATGGTGAGGTTTTAAGTTCTCAAGTTTTATTAACTAGGGCATGGAAATAAACTCATGAACCCATGGATTAACTTGCTAAGCCGCATTGCCTTTTCCTACATTATTAACAAGTAAGACAAGCCAACATTGTATTTTATTAATCAAAAGGAACACCAGGACAAAACATTCATGATCACAAAAAAAAACAAGTCAAGATGCTTGGTGATTCCTCAAAGAGCAAAGCTAAAGATAGGGAGGAGAACCAAAAGCCCTAATGTGATCTTATTGTTATTGAATTAACATGGTATGGTGAAGGGTTAGGGGAAAATATTGGGGTACAACACATTCCTTTTCTCCTTTTGAGATGAAATTCAAGAAAATATGCTTTTTGATCCTTAGAATTTTCTTGACATTTAGGTTATTTCACATTAAATTTATTTGAACTTTAGATCTAATTGATTAATTTTGAACTTAATTTCCTTTTTTAGGGTTTTTGTTTGATCATGCACATTAATTGATTAAAATATCTAACTTCCCATGCCTATAAATCAGAGATAAAGTTTTTTATAATGCTTGAACATGTTGAGGCCATAAAAAACATTTTTTTGGAATTTTACAATGTGATTTCATATTTTTTAGAAATTATTTCCCTAAACCATGTAGTTTATGGCTTATACTTGCTAGTTTCAAAGTTTGCAATTCTAAAGCAAATTTCCACCTCAATACAGGGACTCCAAATTTTATTTATGACTTTTGTATGACTTTAGGAAGTTAGGGTTTTAATTTCATAATTTTTCAAGTCATTTTCATATTTTAAAACTAATTTTTGACTTAGGTTTGCATTTAGAGTTTTACCTTTGATTAATGCTTATAATTGAAAACTTTTATAAATAATTCTTGTTTAATTCTTGAAATAGCATGTGGTACTGACTTGAGGAATATTTTGAGACAAATTATTCAACATCATTTGGTCTTAGGTGTTGATAGGTTGATAAACCAAATCCACTAAAATGGACGAATGATGTTGATGATATTTGAAGCTCCAATCCCTTCCCTCTTCATCTTATACCCCTTTCTTATTGTATTACATGTTATGGGATAATGATATCTATATCATTTATCCAAACATGAAGTACATATATTGTTATTGACCGGCCTCAAAATAGGTGCGACTTCTATATAAGTCCACTTACGATTGCTTAACATAGCGCTAAATTTAGTCATGATTTGAGAAAATGATCATTTGTGGCCCAAACCTATGTTTTCAAGCCCAAGTATGTTAATTTTAACCCTTTTATCCAATAACCTTGAGATTCATTGTTAGGAGGTTTTGGTTCTACTAATCTTCCAATGGATATTCATCAATTTTGGTCAACGCGGATCACTTAAATATCATTGATCATTAAATGTTTCCTTGAGGATTCTTAAATGGATGATATACTTGACAAAAAGAAAATGTAACTAGTTGTTGAGAGGCTTTGGTTCTACCAATCCTCTAATGAGTTCCAAATGCAAGTTTCAAGATGGTCATCCAACTAACCACTAATTTCTAACAATTGACTTTATTTTATGATTTTATTTTTATGATTTACTTTATATACCCTTTACTTTAGCATTTACATTTCATTCTATTTTCATATTTGCTCACTTGAGCATTTACTTTTATGCCATTTTTATTTTGCTCACTTGAGCTTTTATTTTCTTTTTCAAGATACTTAATAATCAACATAAACCATAAAAAAACATTAATGATACTTGGACTATTTGGTTACTATCCTTGGCATTATGGAGTATTGGACTTCTTGGACTTAGGATTAGAGACCTTGGCATATGATTGGAGACCTTGTGACCTTAATTAGTATTTTGTCTAGAGTTATTGGGGTTTACCCAAAGTTATTGGGTTGTTTGTTTGTTTTGTGTGCAGGCTATTGTGATTACATACTTTGTCTGTAATCTGGAATTCACCCGTATACAGCCGTTACTCTGCCCAATTTTTGTGAAGACTTAATACACTTGAAGTTTGGTTCTCTCAAGAGGTCTAGTATCTTTGCTTGCTTGGTTCTAATCCAAAGAATGAGAATTCTATCTTAACTCATAATGTTAAGTATTGGATTCTTGTTGGTTAGATGGTTCTTCTCCCTAACTTTTACCTTATGCTTTAGGATAGTCTCTTCATCTCCTCCCATCTTCTTTAATTTCAAAAATCTTATCCCTCCTTTTGAAAACTCTTCTTGTTTCTAAACTTGAACCACTTTCATAATAAACCTGGACTTAGGTCCATGCATTTTCAAAACATTTTCATAAACAAAATTTAATCAACTTAATAATACCTTGACATTTTTGTGAGAATACTAAAAGTAAATCAATCTCATTCAACCCATTTTGTCACTTTGGCTTTTGTTTTAAAAAACTTTTCTCAAAAGATTGGACTCTTGTCAATCCTTGTAGTGATGCAAACAACTTACTTCTACAATATGTAATGAAGAGAGATATTTTTCACTTGGGTGTTGAGTGAGGCATTGTTGATTTTAAAATCCAAGTCATATCCTCCACTTCGAGATGACACAAATTCTCCTTTCTCATAATTGTGGGTAGTAAGTATGTTTTCTACACGGACAATGACGATGATGTCTTATCTCATAAAATTAACCAACACACTTGTGTTTTAAATTTTTTAAAGGTGAACTACGTGTACCCTGATCCCCTATTGCACGAAAGGTGGTACGTAGGCACTAAAGGATCGCAACCGCGGCAGGTGCAAAAATCATAAAAAATATTTCTTTTCTCACCTCCACCATCAATTCTTATACAACATTTTATATCCAAAATATACGGATTTTACAAAGAGGTTTCTGCGGAGTACCGTAGATGTTTAGGGTGATAATACCTTCCCTTTGCATAACCAACCCCCTTAACTTGAATCTTCCCCCCTCTTTTTTGGGTTATTATCTCTTTTCCCATTCATTTGGAAACAATAAAGCGCGATGGCAATTTTGATTTTGATTTGTACGAGTCAAGTCAATCCAATGGCTTAGTCTTAAACATTTCTACCGCTATAGAGAAAAATGGCGACTTCACTGGGGAGAGATTGACCTCTTGTTGGTCCATCCCTAAGAGGGTTGAGCCTATATTTGTTTATATCTGTATATGTGTTATTATGTGTTATATATTATATGTTGTATATATGTTTGTCTGGATTTTTCTGGTTTTCAGGGTGCTTGGTAATTACTCATAGGTCCTATACCCGGACTTTGGCAAACTTAAGATAGGACAGGTGGTATAGTCATGTTAACTTTGAGGGAGTAATCCCAAAAAAGGAGGCATGAGATCCCCCACTCAGTGGAGGCCTCTTTGACTGTAGTGTCGTTAACAGAGTAATCGGAAAGGCATGCTCTTTCGACCTGGGAGCCTGCTGAAACTAAGGATCGTAGAATACCTAACCCATATTGGCCTTTTAGGTGTAGTGCAGAAGCTATGACGGAGTAATTAGAAAATAGTTTTTACGCGATACTACGCTCGGACGAGTTTTTCTTGAGAATATTACTAATTACAAAGTTAATCGGGAAGTTGGTAATATCCGAAGGAAAGATGCAGACCCTAGGAACCTCTAGAACCTTGTTCGTCAGGTGATAACTCTTAGACTACACCTTATGGGTAGTACCTTTGACCTCATGCTCGTGACGTTGAACCCATGAACCCTATGTTTGTGATCTTGTGTGTAATTGTTGCATCATGCATCCATGCACTGATGAGCATCTTTTGAAGATATTTTATTTCAAGGGATTTAAAAGTTGACCATTTGTGAATACCTCAGGTACTTTTTGACTTTGGATTTTGGAAAAAGAAAGACTGGAAAATACAGTTTCAAAGATCCCAAGATAGATAAGTTGATGAGTCTGATTCCTGAGATTGAGTGTTCTACAGATTTTTGGAGGAAGTATGGGTCCATAATTTCTCTCATGAAGCTTAGGACGAAGGAGGGTATTCTCTCGACCTTGGTCCAGTTCTATGATCCGATGTATCATTGCTTTACTTTCCCCGACTATCAGTTGATGCCTACACTAGAGGAGTATTATTATCTACTGGGTTTGCCTATTATCTATCGTATTCCTTTTACTGGTTTGGAGGTTGAGCCAAAACCACATGAGATTGTTGTTTTGATCCATCTGGGGAAGTCTGAGGTTGAAGCCCATATGACTACAAAAGGAGGGATTAGAGGATTACCAACTCAGTTTTTTTGGAGAAAGCTCGTTACTTTTCCAGGATGAAGAGTATAGTCGCTTTTGATGCCATCTTTGCTCTACTTGCTTACGGGTTGTTCTTATTTCCTAATGTGGACAAATTTGTTGACATTAATGTTATCAGGATCTTCATGATTGGAAACCCAATTCCTACATTGTTGGGTGATGCTTATTACTCTATTCCTCTTTTGGATTCTTATCATTAGGGGATGATTATCTGTTACACGTCTCTGTTGTACCGGTGGTTTACTTCTCATTTGCCTCAGTCTGATGCTTTCTGGGATGTCAGGAAGGAACCTCATTGGGCTCCTAAGATCATGGAACTCACTCACTCAAATATTGTTTGGTATCATCAGGCTTACCATGATGTAGAGATTGTCGATAATTGTGGTAGTTTCTCCAATGTACCTCTTCTCGATACAAAGAGAGGAATTAACTACAACCTTGTTCTTGCACGACGACAGCTTGGTTATCCGATGAGGGATAAGCCAAATAGTATTCATTTGAGTAGTTTCTTCCTGAAAGAGGGAGAATACCATAAGAAATCTAGGGAGCAGATTACGAAGGCCTGGCGTCACATTCACAAGAACAGTAGGAAAGACTTAGGACCTAGGGGGACTGTTTCTTTGGAGCCTTATCTTCAGTGGGTCCAAGCGAGAGCTATTCAGTTGAAGATGTCGTATTCTCAGGAAGCACCTATGCCTGATTTGTTTATAAATACCACTCCTCCCCTATTGGATGATGTGGAATAGCTACAAATTTCTTTAGTCAGGATGTAGCAGGAAAAGGATGCTTGGAAGAATAAGTGTCAAACTCTAGAGATTTCCTACAGAGCAGACTTGAAGGAGAAAGATGACTTGGTTGAGATTCTTGAGAGTCGGGCTGTAGAGATGATGGAGAGGCAAGGGGATTTATTTTCCCCTAAGACTCAGTCAGATGCTAGTTGCTCACTTCCTGATTCAGGTGATTGGAAGGAGGTTGCCATCAGATATGCGGAAGAAAACCAGAGGTTGAAGGACCAGACTGCCAGACTTATAGGGAAGCATCAGCGTGTAGAGTGATCTCCATCAGCTTTACTTTTTAGGGTTTTAGACTTTACTTTCATCTTGTACTTGGGATTATTGAAACTTGTAATCCATTTTGAAAGTTATAATAAAAATTTTCAGTATTTCAAATGTGTTATTAATTTGATATTTGCAATGATTGTCTATAAAATCTTTAAGTCCCTTGAAATATCAATAATAAAATAAATCATACGCATTGCACATCATGCATCATATTGTACATATTTCTTGCATTTTTTGTGAATATCCAGGTGTCTTACTGAGCTTCTTTACTTTGTTCAGCAAGCTGTCTCACCACTACAATACTCGAGCTAATTTCAGAAGGAAGATGGATAACCTAGAACAAGAGAATCGCGAACTGCTTGAGGAAGTTTCTGCTCTGAAGGCCGGTATGGACAATCTTACTGCTCTGATGGAATCTTTGGTGGCTGCTCAGAATCAACCACCAATTTCTCAGCCTCAACAAACAATAGTTACTACTGAAGCTCTGACTATTCCAGTGTCTTCTACTCCAGCTTTTGTTCAAAATCGCATTCCTCAAGGTTATCCATGGGGAATGCCAGAGAACTTTATGCCTGAAGGTTTTAATCTTGGTCCTCAAGTTACTCCAGTTGTTAAGACTACTTTTACCCTTGCACCTCTTGTGGTGCATGTTACTCTTGTTGCACCTCCTTCGGTGAATGTTGTGCCTTTTGTTAATGACGAGGCTTATCATCCTTTTCTTCCACCAAGTGAAGGCTTGGGTATCTATGATCAATGGATGATTTTCAGGATCAGTTTGACAAGATGCAGAGGGAGATGAAGGCCCTCAGAGGAAAGTAATTGTTCGGGCAGAACATGGATGATTTGTGCTTAGTCCCGAATGTCAAGATACCTGCAAAGTTTAAAGTTCTGGAGTTCGAGAAATACTTATCCTCGTGCTCATCTTGTGATGTATGTAAGAAGAATGTCTACCCACACTGATGATCAGCATCTGTTGATTCACTTTTTCAAGATAGCTTGACTGGTGCTGTGTTGAAGTGTTACATGAGTTTGGACATTACCGATATTCATACTTTTAACTACTTGGGAGAAGCATTTATCAGACAATACAAATACAATATGGAGATTGCGCCTGACTGTGATCAACTCAGGGCCATGGTCCAGAAATATAGGGAATCATTCAAAGAGTATGCACAGAGATGGTGTGAGGTAGCCGCCCAAGTGATTCCTCTAATGGAAGAAAAGGAGATGACTAAGATTTTCCTGAAGACTCTGGGTGCTTTCTACTATGAGAGGATGGTAGCGAGTGCGCCAAGTGACTTTACTGAAATGGTGGACATGTGTATCCGTTTGGAAGAGGCTGTAAGAGAGGGTCGTCTAATAGAAAGCGAAAGTTACGGAGGTACGAAGAAGCCATCCTATGGGTTTTCCAAAAAGAATGAAGGAGATACAAATGTTATTATGCAAGAGAGAAGGGCTAATCCCCCTAGAAGAAATTATCAACATCATTAACAGGGCGCCTCAGTGACTCTAGTTGTTGGTGTAGCTCCAACCATAATTTCTTATCAGAGACCACACCATCAGGGGAATCAAGGGTATAATTAGAGGAGGGAGAATTATGACCCTATTCGTATGAGCTATGTAGAATTACTCCCGATGTTAATTCAAAAGAAGTTGTTCAGACCAGACCACATCCTGCTATATCATCACCATTGCCTTGGTATTATAAGGTAGACCAAACATGGGCTTTTCACCAGGTAGCACCAGGGCACAATGTTGAGAACTGCTATCCTTTGAGAACCGAAGTACAAAAATTGGTGAGGACTGGTATCTTATTCTTTAAAGATGTTGGGCAGAACGTGAAAGATAATCTTTTTCCAAAGCATGGAGGAACAAATGATGTGAACATGGTGGCTGGTTTTCCAGGCGACTTCCAGATTTTCGATGTTAAATTGGTTAGAGGAGATTTGGTAAAAATGCATGTTGACCTCTGCGAGTTTAGTTACTATACGCATCACCATGCTGGATGTGGTATTTGCAGCACAGATATGTAGGGTTGTGACAAGATAAAGGTTGATTTGCAAGAGATGATGGATGAGGGCCTCATCCATATAATCAGGCCTAGGGAAGAGTATGAGGAGGAAGTAAACATGGTTTCTGGATGTCTTTGAGAGTTCAGAATATTTAATGTTGAATATATGAATGATGACTTGGTGCAGTTGCATACCATCATCTGCCATATGGAAGGTCAAGAAAGGCACCATTATGGATCTTGTCGAATCTGCTGCAGAGATTCGCGTGGTTGTTCGATTGTGAGAAAGGGTATTTAGTAATTGTAGGACAACAATACCATCAAGGTTTCAGGAAATAGGGATGATTATGTTAATATGATTGAAGATTGTTTGGATGGGACTACGTCAAATGATGAGTATGCCTCTGCAGATGAGTTCTTCTCCTCAGATGGAGATATGTTTTCCAGAGTTGACTCTGTAATGACTAATTGTGTTGAAGAGGGAGTAAATGTTATTGTGCCTTGTTTTGGTACGCCTACCCCTTTTGAAGTTGAATATCATGGCAAGCCAGCTATTACTCCGTTGATGATTAGCTTTTCGGGTCCCGTTCCTTACAAGTCAGACAAGGTTGTACCCTACAAGTATAATGCTACAATTTTAGAGGATGGTGTGGAAGTTCGCGTCCAGTCAACGCCTAATTTTGGAAATATTGCTGAGACTAGTAGAGTGACCCGCAGTGGTCGTGTATTTGCACCAATTATTCGTGGAAATGATAATGCTGGAAAGAAAATTGTTGAAGAAGTTGAACCCAAGAAGGCTATAGGGGAATCTAGTGGAGCTACGCTAGAAAAAGAGGTGGATGATATTTTGAAGATTATAAAGATGAGCGATTACAGGATCGTAGATCATGTGTTGCAGACTCCATTAAAAATATCTATTCTAGATTTTCTTATGAACTCCTCTGCTCACGAAGAATCTTTGATGAGGGTATTGGACTAAGCTTTCGTGGAAAGTGATATTCCAGTAGACCAATTCAGCAGTGTGGTACGGAATATTACATCATGTAATAACCTGAGTTTCTAGGATGACAAATTTCCCGATGAAGGAAGGAATCATAACTTGGCCCTCCACATCTCTATGAACTGCAAGAATGATTTGTTATCCAAGGTACTGATTGATAATGGATCTGCATTGAATGTCATACCGAGGAGAATGCTTATGAATTTGAAATATCAAGTAACGCCCATGCGCCCGAGTTGTATTATTGTGAAAGTGTTTGATGGATCATGGAAATCTGTTATTGGTGACATGGACTTGCCTATTCATATATGCCCACATTTGTTTCAGATTACTTTTCAGGTCATGGATATTATACCCGCTTACAGATGTTTGTTGGGACGACCGTGGATACATGAGGCAGGGGCTATCACTTTGACTTTACACCAGAAGTTAGAGTTTGAACATGAAGGAAAAGTGGTAATTATAAATGGAGAATAGGAATTATTGATATCTCATTTGTCCTCTTTCAGTATTGTGGAGGCAGATGAAGTTGTTGTTGGAACCCAGTTCCAAGCTTTATCCATTGATAATATAAGAGAAAATGAGAATTATATTGCTTCGTTTAAGGATGCGCAACAAGTTATGCGTAATGGCCATAATGATGTATGGGGAAAAATTGTTGATCCACCTGTAAACAAGAATTGAACTGGCTAAGGATTCTCTGCGAAGAATGATAAAGGTAGGAACATGAATTCGAAGTCTATTACAGGAAAGTATTGAGACATCTTTCGTAGCAGGGGTTATCTTCATCCAAATGTTTCCAGCATTAATTCCATTGTGGAAGATGAAGCAGAGCCAGAAATTCCAAATTATGTGACGCACGGAGTTAGGGTTCAGAACTAGATCACCATTGATGTTCCCTCTTGTATACACGTCTCAAAGTAATTTGGTTTTGTTAATATTTTCGAAAAGCTTTCACTCTTTCCAAGGTGAAAGTATTGATATTGTATGGGCTTATCTGTTTGCTTTGATCTTTAAAATCAATAATAAAAGTTGTCCTTGTTTCCCAAATTGTGTTTTTTATTTTCTGCTTTTTCTTGGAAAATGGTAATCATAAAAAACCTTTCAAAATAAATAATAACTGAAATTGAATTTGCATAATCACTTGTTATATGTGTCAGTTTCTAAAAGCAATCATAAATCATATTTGCATATTAACTAAAAAACCCGTTGAATACAATGACCCTGCACCCTCTCCCAACTTTGAATATCCTGTGCACGGGGCCAAAGAAGAAGACTATGATGAGATTTCGGAAGATGTCTCACGGTTGCTTGAGCACGAGGATGAAATAACCGGCTGAAAATCATCAAACAATGAAGTCACCGTCGAACGTCTTTTATCCCACATGAAGGGAAAGGTAAACATCAAGAAAATCTAAGAAGGGAGAAGTTGCGGTCTTGCGACCGAGAGATCGGGTAAGGGAGTCTGTTACGCGAGGGGAAGGTATTAGCACCCCACACGCCCGTAGTACTCTACGGTATCCACTCTTGTTATCTATCTTATGGGTGTATTTAATCTATGCTTGCTATTTATTACTACTAAGGGGGAATGAATGCAAAAGAAAGGAGAAAAGAATGTAGGGAAAATAAAATTGTACTCGCTTGGGCCCTACCCCAATGCCTACGTATCCTTTTTGAGGAATCAGAGCTACCGTAGTTTGGATCATATGTTTTTGTTTGTTTCGTATTTTTTATGGACGATGTTAATTCCGCCTTCTGCTGCAGCTCGACCTTTGGAGACTTATGCGTTGGCACAGAAGTAAATTAATCATATCCTTACCTGAAAAGGGTTTTAGAGAAAAGGTGCTTGGGCGCACAAAAAGGTTTGAGTTGGTTTGTATTTTGTTACCTTGAAAAAAGGGTTTAAGTTTTTAGCATTTTTTATGATTTGTAAAAAGAAAGTTTTAGTTTTGAATGCGAGGATGCAAAAAGGGAAGAAAAGAGTCTAAGGGAGACTAGCCTATTTCTAACCTAATGTTATCATACAATGGTAGTCCTACGTCAAGGATGAAAGGGGAACCTCTACCTAAAGTTAGCATGCATGGCTTACAACCTAAGGTCTAACTTGTGTCTGAAAGGAGCAAGCACATCCTAAGGGAACATGGTATGTACAAGGATAAAGCAAGCAAGCTTGAAGAAGCACACACATAAAAGAATAAGGAAAAGAAGATAAATGCTTTAGCCAAGGGGAGCGTATCACCCGAGACAAAGAAGTGGGAGTGAGATGAAAAATAAAAAGTGATGTCCAAAGCGACTGAACACCTAATTAAGATATAGGAGATCGAGGCAAGTGACATAAGACAATATGAACAATCACAGAGTATCAGCATCGGCCAATGCGAACTCCTGACAAAGCGTGGGGGTTCAATTGTGGAACCCTTCCCCGCTTGACGACTCTATATACAAGAGCAGGCACAACTCCGAAGCTTCATGGTACGTCACGATCTAAGGATGACACAGACAAAATTGTGGGGGTCGATTGCTAACCCTCCCTGCTCGCCTCCTTTTGAGGACTTCAATAAGGGATGGGGGAATAATGCAAGCACAAAACGTAAACACAACTGCAGGATACCTACTCAAAGGTAGGGTTTTAAACAAACCACACACAGGTAGCACACAATGGCAATCAATGCAGAATTGCCCTAAACGGATCTTTAAATAAACCAGAGGGGTTCTTGACATAATCAGCAACAGAGACCCCCGTCATACATCTTCACCCTACTTCTCATGGCATCAGAAAGAAGTAAAATCCTACTTCTTATGATATCTAGAAAAGCGATAAAGTACGAAAATGAGGAATACAAATGATGTTGCGATGATACCGAACAGAGAAGGTCTGTTGCCTCTTCAAAACCACGCAAGTGATAAGAAAACTCTACATAAAGCTTCTTTGATGAAGATTGTGCCCTTAGCGTGCTTCAGAACTTATCGAACCCCAAGTATTTTTATTCCACAACCTCCCACAAAATTGGCATCAAAACCTACTAAAAGATCATGGCTAAAATGGCAACAAAATGGTTACGGCACATGAAAAGAATAATTGAAAATTCTAAAGAGAAATCCTAACAAAACAATTAAGATTAACATTTTCTTTTTATCATCTTTTAACCACCAATTTTATCATCTAAAATTATGAAGAAAAAAAAATAGAGAATTCTACAGTCAGAGAGAGGGTGCAAGGTTGTAATCAGGGATTGTGTTGCAGTAATGGAGTATGGGCGTTAAGCCCAAACAACAAGTCCAAAATGAATGCTTTTTTGTATAAGCCATCAAACTATACGAAAAAAGTACAGGCCTAGGGAAGTGTTTTAATTTGGTACATTACCAATTCATCACAATTATCATCCAGTATCACTTTTTCAAATTTTAATAGAATAAATTGAAAGAAAAATAAATGAAACACAATACATATGGAACACAGTCGTTTAGAGAGAGCTTATTAGAGTTCAAAGAGTGACCGTTCACCTCCATCGAGAAAAAAAACCATTCAACAGCGTGGCGGCCTCATCTTTATCCCAACCTTCACCGCGTCTCTGCCTCTACTGTTGTGCCAATACAATGAACTTCGTCTCTCTTCCATCTAACTTTATTTCAATTTCCACTCATTTGCTTTGAATCTAATGGAACAAATCCAAACCCTAGGATTCACACAGATTTCGATTAAACGTTCAAGATTAAACTTCTGAGCTCGATTTTATGAGGTTTTGGACCTACTCATCATTCTCTACAAACCAGTATAAATAAATTGCGAAAAACAGGAAGAGTGATGCATAACATATCTCGAAGGTGGCGATGATCGGAGACTTTGGCGAACACTCAGATTTAGGTATCCCTTCATCTTTTTCCTTTCTCTCTCTTTCTCCTTCTACTATTTTCTCGATTTTCGGTTTTCGCTCTGTATTATGTTGTTGTGTGACACGTACTGGGTTGAAATGATTGTGCGTTCATGTGATGCGCAGGTTCGCTAATGAAGATGATGAATGATGAATTGATGCAAGAAAGTTGCAGATAATCGAATGGTGATGATGGCATTTATTGCAGAAGCTTGAAATTATAGAGAGAAAGTAAAGTAGAGAAACTGTTGGTGGTGATTCTTATCAGAAATCAAAGAATGGGCGATGGATAGTGAGGAATTGTGGAGGATCAATGATGATGGAAGAAAGGTGCACAGAGAAAGGAAGTTTAAGATTCCACTAAGAGGGTTGAGGTTTAATGATGGAGGATGCTGATTATGCAAGAGAATGAAGATAAAGATGAAGATTAAAGTGATGTGAGGAAGATGAAGATGGAATTCAGAGAGAGAGTGAAGAAGTTTGGTGATGGAGATTGAGAGAGTTTTTTAGATATTTTTTGGTGAGTTCTCTTTTGTGAATGATCGGTTATGGAGGAAAAGCAGAGAGGAGATAAAGATTCAATCTAAATGAAGGTGAGTTATTTTCTTTGTTACTTTCTGTTATGCCTCTCAACTCTCCCCTCTCTTTTCTATTGGATGTTTTTGGTTAGAGATGGAATTTCTGTTTTGACAGCCGGGGGTGGTTTTGAAAGTTGTTGCATTTTTTGCTACTGCAGTTAGGTTTTCTATTTGTAGTTAGGGAGTTATGAAATCAGTTAGGAGTTAGGGTGAATTATTTGACATTTAGTTGGTTAGGGAAGTTGGTTATAGGTTATAAAAACAGTTAAGGATTCGTTACAGGGTTAGTTTTATGTTATAGCAGTTGTGATGAGTTGTTAGTTATAGTTAGGAGATGGTCTGATCTGTTAGAAGATTGGTTGAAATATGTTTTTTCTTGTTATTCTGAGCTGGATTTTTGGTTTTACTTATGAACTGGGTTTGGGCATTTTCACAGGGACTTGTTACAACAGGGCTATAAGGAGGCTATATCACGGTTTCTTGTATGAGCAGGGCTGAAGGAAGTGTGCAAGAATTGTTTAGATTGAAGTCAAGATTAGTGTGTACTCTTGGCAAGAAAATGGACCGAGTTTTTTATAAGTTGAAAACTATTATTAAATGGACTTTGAATTAGATTTTGGACTATTTTGGAACAAGGCATTAATTTTTCTTAGGATGCAATAGAAATTTGAACTTTTTGTAATGTTTCTTTGAAATGCTGGATTTTCGATGTAATGACAATGTTGAATGGTTTTTATGTGAAGAAATTGGAACTTGAATATAATTTGATCTTGAATATTTCAAATTTGGATTTGAACCTTGCTTTCTTGAATTATTCCTTGCAACTTGAAAATTAGTCTTAGGATGCAATTGAAAGTTTGAATGACCTTATATGCCTTGAATGCAATATTAATTTGGAAATTCCAAATCTTCAATCTCCTATCCGAAATCAAGTCTTCTTCAAATAGCATTAAGAGCTCCCAATGCTTCTCTTCATTTGCAACTTGAATGAAACACAAGATATCAAACCCTCTTTATGGATAATTCATGAGACAAACTCAAAGATGACTAAAGAAAGACTTTCATTTGAAATTCAAAATCTTGCTCATGGATGAACATGGTATGATTTCTTCTTCAAAGTGACTTGAATTCTAAGGAATCCAAGTGGATGGACTTTCCAAACTTAATACGTTTTCCTCTTAAAATATTGGTCCAATTTAACAAATTCGAACCACTTGAACTCATGACCCCAAATAGTCACTTGAACGAATACTTTCACCATAATGAATCCACACTAATTAAATTCACTCAATATCCATCAAACTTGTATAACAAGAAATGAGAGAACTAATAAGGCCTTAATATCAGTGAATTCGTAACATCATCCTTGATTCACGTCTTTACTTGATGATCAACAAAATTTTAGTGATTTGAATCCTTAAGAACGATTGATAAGGCTTGAAGCATAGAATAACTCATGGATATCTAATGATCCTCAACTGAACAAAACTCAAGCATGAGTATAAGTAAAACCTAATTCTCTGGCTTTGGATACTCAATAAGGAGAAAGATAGCTTAAGCCAAAATCCTGGTTCAAGACAACCTCAATTGCAACCTTGATGAGACACTAAATATCATTAAGTAAAAACCCTAATTAACTTTGCTTTGGATGAATTATTGATGAGGGATGACCTTGTAGCTTGATGAAGAAAAGATCCACAACATCCATGAACACAAAACCCTAATTTCACAATTTCACTGCCTTGAAAAAATAACCAGAAGAATCAAGCTCTGTTGAACATATACACCTCAGTCAGTTGATAAAACCCTAATCCTGTTCATGAACATTGATCCCATGCTAAATTTATTGATGAATGATGCATGAGGTGTTAGCTGACCTAATGAAGGTTATATACATGAGAAAAATGTGAGATGCATAAGACGGATAAAAGTGAGAGTGTAGGACAAATTTAGGGTATTACAACTGCCTCTATTTAATCGTCTTAAACCTGAAAATACGATTGGTGTGTGCCTTTCGGAAGTTCGAGGTAGAAGATGATTAAATACCAATGCCAAAAATTTGTTCTGAAAGAAAGTGGGAATTTTTTTTCTTTTCTGATATCTGCTGGGGAAAGAATTCTTTTGTTTTCTAGTGCAGAGACGGAGATTAGAAGGTGACACGATGAGTGATTAGAAATTGACACGATGAGTGTTGGAAGCTAACACGACGAGTATTCAGAAGCTGACACAACGAGTGTTTAGAAAGGGGACACGACGAGTGTTTAGAAAGGTGACACGATGAGTGTTTAGAGATTGACTCGATGAGTGTTTAGAAACTGACACGATGAATGTTTAGAAGTTGACGCGACAGGTGTTGGTAGATAGCAAGATGTCAATGCAAGGACATGAGAGACTTGTAACGTGGCGTGATGCCAATACAAGGGAAAGACCTGACTTGTAACGCAGCATGATGCCAATACAAGGAAGAGATTGGGCTTGTAACGTAGCATGATGCCAATACAAGGAAGGGATCTGACTTGTAACATAGTGTAATGCCAATACAAGGAATATATCAGACTTGTAACGTAGCATGATACCAACACATGGAAGAGATCAGACTTGTAACGTAGCGTAATGCCAATACAAGGAAGAGATCGGGCTTGTAACATAGCATGATGCCAATACAAGGGAGATACCTGACTTATAACGTAGCATGATGCCAATACAAGGAAGAGACCAGGCTTGTAACATAGCATGATGCCAATACAAGGAAAAGATCGGGCTTGTAACATAGCATGATGCCAATACAAGGGAGAGATCTAACTTGTGACGTAGCGTGATGCTAATACAAGGAAGGGATCTAACTTGTAACAAGGCGTAATGCCAATACGAGGAAGAGATCGGACTTGTTACATAGCGTGATGCCAATACAAAAAAGAGATCAGACTTGTAACATAGCGTGATTCCAATACAAGGAAGAGATCAAACTTGTAACGTAGCGTGATGCCAATACAAGGAAGGGATCTGACTTGTAACGTAGCGTGATGATATTATAAGGAAGAGATCTGACTTATAACATAGCGTGATGCCAATACAAGGAAGATATCAAACTTGTAACATAGCGTGATGCCAATACAAGAAAGGGATCTGACATGTAACGTAGCGTATAACCAATACAAGGAAGAGATTGGACTTGTAACGTAGCATGATTCCAATACAAGGAAGAGATCGGGATTTTAACATAGCATAATACCAATACAAGGGAGAGATCTGACTTGTAACATAGCAGGATGCCAATACAAGGAAGGGATCTCACTTGTAACATAGTGTAATGCCAATACAAGGAAGAGATCAGACTTGTAATGTAGCGTGATGCCAATAAAATGAAGAGATCAGACTTGTAACGTAGCGTGATGCCAATATAAGAAAGAGATCAGACTTGTAATGTAGCGTGATGCCAATACAAGGAAGAGATCAGACTTGTAACGTAGCATGATGTCAATACAAGGAAGAGATCAGACTTGTAACATAGAGTGATGCCAATACAAGGAACATATCGGGCTTGTAATGTAGCATGATGCTAATACAAGGGAGAGATCTAACTTGTAACGTAGCAGGATGCCAATACAAGGAATGGATTTGACTTGTAACATAGCGTAATGTCGATACAAGGAATAGATCGGACTTGTAATGTAGCGTGATGCCAATACAAGGAAGAGATCGGACTTTTAACATAGCGTGATGCTTGTAGTGGTAGAAATGTTTAAGACTAAGCTATTGGGTTGACTGGACTTATACAAATCAAAATAAAAATCGCCACCGTGCTTTATTGTTTCCAAAGGAATGGGAAAAGAGCGAGTAACCCAAAAGAGGGGGAAAGATTCAAGGTAAGGGGGTTGGTTATGTAAAGGTAAGGTATTAGCACCCTAAACATCTACGTATTCCGCAGGAACCTCTTTGAAACATCTGTATATTTTGGCTATAAAATGTTGTATGTAAAATAAATGGTGGAGGTGAGAAAAGAAACATATTTTTTATGATTTTTGCACCCGCCGCGGTTGCGAACCTTTAGTGCCTATGTACCACCTTTCGTGAAATAAGGGATCATGGTACACGTAGTTCCTCTTTAAAAAATTTAAAAACACAAGTGTGTTGGTTAATTTTATGAGATAAGACATCATCGTCATTGTCCGTGTGGAAAACATACTTACTACCCACAATCGTGAGAAAGGAGAATTTGCATCATCTCAAAGTGGAGGATATGGCTTGGATTTTAAAATCAACAATGCCTCACTCAACACCCAAGTGGAAAAATATATCTCTTCACTACATATTGTAGAAGCATAGTTGTTTGAATCACTACAAGGATTGACAAGAGTCTAATCTTTTTGAGAAAGGTTTTAAGATAAAAAAGCCAAAGTAGCAAAATGGTTTAAAATGAGATTGATTAACTTTTAGTCTTCTCACAAAAAATGTCTATGTATTGTTAAATTGATTGGAGTTTATATATGAAAATGTTTTGAAAATGCATGGACCTAAGTCCAAGTTTATTATGAAAGTGGTTCAACTTTCAAAAACAAGAAGAGTTTTCAAAAGGAGGGAGAAGATTTTTTAAATTAAAGAAGATGGGAGGAGAAGAAGAGATTATCCTAAAGCATAAGTGTTGTACCCCAAAATTTTCCCTCTCATTTCTCAAGGGATCACCCTGGATCCCAGGTTTGCTTCTATCAAGTTTCCAAGCCTTGAACTACAAATTTTCAAAAAAAATCACTCACAAGGGAAAAATGGTCATTTACACGCTGAAAAGTCAAACTTTGACTTTTGGATCAAAATCAAGCTTCAAGAATCATATTTCATCAAGACACGTTGAAATATGAAGTTTTGTTTCATCAAAATCCAAAAAGTCAAAATTCTAAATACTTAGAATTTTTTCTAAGTGTTTAAGAAAATATGACAATTTCAGAACTTCTGACCAGATTATCACCATAACACTCAGCAAATTCTAGACACTCTCAAGGCAGAGTTTGGTCAGAACTTCTGGGCAAGTTTCCACAAAAAGCTTCAGTCAGAGGTTGCAAACATGGTTCAGAACGTGAAGCTTTAATCAGAACATGTGGAGGCAATGTTCTCCTTCAGAACATGCTGGAGCCAGAAGATACAAAAATCAGAAGATGGATGCTACGCTGAAGCTAAACTTCTGATCCAGAACTAAGCAATGATACAAAGTTTCACACGGCAGGGTTTCTGGTTGTGATAAGTCTCATCATCATTTAATGCTCATTTATTGCTCACAACCACTTTTGAATCTTTATCCAAAGGAATTCCACCACGTGTACCTCTACTATCTTGGGATAGCAACTTTGATACTAAGCTCATGCTTTGCTTTTTGCTTTTCCTTAATTCATGCTGAAAACCACCATGCTTTCTTCAAGAACAAGGAAGCGCTTCAGCACATGAAGGTTATATTCAACGCTTTGGTCAGAACATGACCGAATCCCAAAACCTTGTTTATACAACTTGCTGCAGACCTATAACCAACAGCTAGTTCAGCCTACGCCTGCATCCCATAATTTCAAACTAGCATACAAAAACAGTGATGAAAAAGAAATGGAATAGTATACCAAAAAAGATTCAAATCCCATTTGTTTTTCCCTCTAAAACCACAACAAATTCATCTATAAATAAGTTTCTCCATCACACTTGCAAAGGGATGACTTTTGGAAAGAGAGAACGATCAAGAGAGAAAAGGAAGTTGTGAAACCTTCATAGAAATCCAGTTTCTCATACACAAAAACAAACCTTTGCTCCTCCCTTTGAATCAAAGAACACAACCACTGTTCCGTCACCCTTGCTGACTCAGAACATCCAAAGGCAGCCACTCAAAGCTCCAAGCACGTTCCAGGTTCAAGGTAAGTCATTCTGACTTTGCCTTTTTTTCATTCTAAGGATCATTAACATGTAAATATCATAGTATTAATGTTGTACATATCATTGCTTAAGTAGAAAAAGTATGGATCAGAACTTCCTGATTAAGGCTAGGCTCAGGATCAGGATTAGAGCTTCTGAAAACTGTTGTGCTTTTTATCCTTCTGACTTGCTGATTGTTGAAAACTGAATAGATTACTGATGTGCTGATTGAGTGTTAAAATATGGCATTAAAAATTCTAATTTTCATTCATAGTTTTAACATACAGAACTTCTATGATTTTTCTCACTATTAAACACACACAGAACTTTTGAGTTCTTTTCACTGTTTTAACACACAGAACTTCTATGATTTTTCCCACTGTTAAACACACACAGAACTTGAGTTCTTTTCGCTGTTTTAACACATAAAATTTCTATGATATTTCTCACTGTTAAACACACACAGAACTTCTGAGTTCTTTTCACTGTTTTAACACACAGAACTTCTATGATTTTCCTTACTATTAACACACACTGAACTTCTGATTCTTACATGTTGATAATGCACTGAACTACTGATATCTCCTCACTATTTTAGTGTAATACAGGACTTCTAACTTGTAGCCCACTATCTAAATACCACCCAGAACTTCTGTGTTAGTCCTCTAACATTTCTTGCAGGACCTCAGAGTTTACCAATCCAGAACTTCTGATTCCACTGACGTCTCCTGCTGAGCCACGACGCTCATGGCTTCAGAACTTCTGATCCTAGTTGTTCTTCTTGCAGCAGCACGCTGTTTCTATCTTGCATTTATTTTCCTTTTCATCATTTTTAATATTAACATAAAAAACACAAAAATACTTTCCTTTTAATTTATTTCCTTAAGACAGAAACATTTTCTAAAACAAGTCTATTTCTTTCTTATATTGTACATTTCAATATGGTTTCAATAGTAACTTAGGACTTATTTTGCAATCCCCATTCGTACATATGTACCCCCAATCCCCTAAATATTGTAATAGCGTAGAATTTCATTTCCCGCAATTTACTATTTCCCTTATACTGTATAGTAATTAGGCGTGTATGGCAAGATAAAATCAACAAGTAGATAACCCTAATAAAAGATTAAATGCATGCAAATCAAACACACTATTCACACTTACACCCTTAGGGTAATTCCACTTGTTGCCTTATAAAATGGCCATGTTATGCATGTGGGATATCTTAGCACAAACAAATCGAAAAATACAACATCATAGTCCCTCGATGACGCTATCAAAGTTGCCTTTCAAAATGATCTTAGTCCCTAAAATAAAACTGCTAGGTCATCTCACAACATTGTTATCATGGTCATACGATGACCCAATATCCGTCCCTTCACATCCAACGATGAGGCTTCTTACCGAAACAATGGTAAGATAGCAACATCTAAAGGAGGAGGAAAAGAACATCGAAGAAATTTTGAGTATGTAGATTGCTCCTAATTACTTACTCAATTTCAAAGCAAACATCCTTGCTATTTTCACAAAAAAAATTTTCAAAAACACTTTCAAAACACTTTCTAAACATGGAATATTTTCAAAAGATCAACACTTTGTATACGTTCTTACAAACGAGGGCTATTACAAAGTTTTCCTAAAAGATGACACCTTTTCAAAATACTTTCAAAACCACACAAAAGCACATTTTTCAAACAAAAGAAAGTGATCTAGAAAGTAACTAAGAGCCCATGGAAAACCGTGGATGAAAAGGGTGTTAACACCTTCCCTTTTCATAATCTACCCCCCGAACTCAAAACATCTCTAAAGGTCTTTCCTGTGATTTTTCACCTTTCCTTTTGGATAAAAGAAAAGTCGGTGGCGACTCTAGCTAAAACCGCAACATTTACGAACACAAACGCAAAACACTTCAAGTCAGTTCTCCCACCGTATCACAGAACTGGCGACTATGCTGGGAAGATACTTAAAAGTGGGGTTACCTTAGGGTTAAATCACCTTTACTTGCTTTTTTTGTTTGAATTGCTTGCTTTACATTATGGTCCCCTGTTTGGGCTTGCTTTGATCCTCCACCCGGATCTGGGACACCTTTTTTAGGTAAGTATCAATAGATTGTGGAAACTTTACGACATAAACTGATATGGTTGAAATAATGGATACGTTAGTGTGATGCATTTGTGGGTACCGGTATCCCTTATGTTGAAACAAGGAGAATACGGGTCCGCTGAGCAGCGTCATAAAGCACTAACTGACCTTAGAACCTTACTTGACCAACTTGGCCATTAGGATGTAGTGATATAACTGGTTTCGGTGTAGAGCTGAAAACTGGTTGATACTCGATGCTACACTCATTGAGGCTGGACTTTTGGGATATCTCGGCCGCAAGAAAAGATTGATTGAGCTGAGGCAATGCCTAAAAGAAAGGTCAGTGATATAGAGATCCCTTAGAACCCAGTTACTATTAACTAGGACAGGTTGAGCCAACTAAACTTCAAGAGGGTACTTACCTACAAACTCCATTCAAGCCTAAGCCTAAGGACTTGTCTGCTTTGTGAGAATATGATTATTTCTATATAAACTTGCTTACCTTGCATATTTGTACATAACATCATAACATCATACCATAGCATTTTCAATAACATGAACCATAGCACTTCAAGGATCTCGAGGGTCTTTGATGCAGGGTCACGTTGAATCAGACGTCTACCGAGGGGCAAGAGGATTTATTTTCCTCTAACCAAAATATCCGTAAAAAATCAAGTACAACAACTTGAGTCCAGGGTCATGACCCACTCAATATGGTGAGCTTGACTCTTGAAGAAGGACTCTCAATGACACGAAGTTTCTTCAATCAAGTTGCAATCAAATTCAAACAGTTTCATGTTTACCCCGCGAGATCCTTGAAAATATTGCATGCGTATCATACACATCATTACAGGTACCATTACAGGTTTCTCATCTTCTTCGCTATTTATTTCAGCAAAAATGTCTTGCGAACAAAGCATCAAGGACCTCCAGGAACAAAACGCCCAGTTCCAACAAATGTTCATCAGTCTGGAAAAAGGGCAAGAGGATCTGAAAGCCCTCATTCTGAAAGAAAAGAAGAAGAAGAAGAAGGTTGTCGGTATTCTGAATATGGACAGAAGGTTTGGATAAAGGTTGAAGCAACAAACTGATCTGACTTCTTCTTCCAAGGAAGGGGAGAACCAAGAAGGGGAAAAAGACCCTAGTCCTGCAGTCTCTGACAATGATACAGATTATAACAATGAGAAATATCCTCCCACTGATGACAAGTGCAAACAGTTGGAGGATCACCTTAGTGCCATGGAGATTCAACAGATACATGGCTTGGATTTAGGAGACATGGGTTTAGTTTCTGGAGTGGTCATTCCTCCAAAGTTCAAAATCCCTACCTTTGTCTTGTACGATGGAGTCTTTTGCCCTAAGATGCAATTAAAGTCTTATGTTCGCAAGATTCAACCATACACAACTGATCCAAAGCTTTGGATCCATTTCTTCCAAGAAAGCCTAGTAGGGACTTAGCTCAAATGGTTCTATCAATTGGAGAGTTCTCGCATCCACACCTATGAGGATTTAGCTGCTGCTTTCTATAAACAATATCAATACAATGATGATCTTACACCAACTCGTGTGCAATTGCAGAACATGACCATGGGTTTCAACGAGAGCTTCAAAGGGTATGCCCAAAAGTGGAGAGACCTGGCTGGTATGGTGCAACCCCCTTTAACTGACAGGGAGTTGATTGACACTTTATAGGAACTTTGACAGGACCTTTCTTCAAACACCTGATCGGAAGTTCCTCATCCGGGTTCACCGAGCTAATACTGACTAGCGAAAGGGTCGAAGCTGGCATCAAAAGTGGAAAGATCCAAGGAGCTACACCTTCGGATGATCAGAAAAAGCCATACAATGGGAAGGAAGAGTCCAATGTTGTGTATGGTCAAAGGAGTCGTCATGACCAACACGTAGGAGCAATCTTGATCTCTAATCCTACGCCTTCTCAACAAAGACAGGGGAATCATCATAAGGAGGTCGCGCCTAAAAGACAATTCACTAAGATCAACATGTCACTGGCTCAAGCACTACAACACATGTTAAAGGAAAATCTGATTACGTTAAAGGCTCCTCTCCGGAACCCAAATACTTCTACTCCTACCTATCATCCCAATGAAAGGTGTGCATACCACTCTGATAGTCCAGGACATGACACAAACAACTGTTGGGCTCTGAAGAACAAGGTCCAAGACATGATTGATGCCAAGGAGATCGAGTTTGACCCTCCAGAGACTCCAAACATAATCACTGCTCCTATGACGAATCATTGAAAGCTTTTGTTCATTTGATTTTTCAAGTTGTAATCTCTTTTGTTATTCAAACAATTATCTATTAATGTCAAACTTTGTTTCATTAATGCATTGCATATGTTTGTCTTGATTTGGTTCACTCATTTTCATTACATTTAAACTATGCTTTTTACTCTCTTTATGAAATTCAACTCTTGCTAAAACTTACAAGCCTTTAGAGGGAGGATGACGAAAACAATGCCATAATCTCATACAGTATGCTTTCGGACAGACCTTGCTGACGATGTACAGGCATTCTTTCAAATCCTAAACACTAGATTTATAAGGAAGATAATCCCTAGTCAACCCCTTCGAGCCAAAGAAGTAGAAGTTTTTTGTTTTAACACAAATTGAAACCTTTAATCGAAACCTGGGGCAGGGTAGTCTCTCAGTTAATTCAAACGTGCGTTAATCCACAAACTCTCATCTCGTAATACAACGAATGACGTCAAAAAACATTCCTCTGAAATAAAAAGATGGCGATGGTTCCCTACCACATAGGCAGTCATTATCTCTCAAAAAGAAAAGCCCACTAAGTCAAAACCTACAAAGGAAACTTAAGAAAACCGGGGCATCCCGCTGACTGTAATCTCGAAACAAGAACAATCAGGAAAAAATTAGGGATGACAAATCAAAAGAAAGAGGTCACTACAAATCCTCAACAACATGAAAAATGATGCAAAAAAACGACTGCCTTCCGACAAAAGTAACTTGTCTGAACCATCACCAAAACGTCATTCCAGACTCAATTGGAGTTCAAACGTACAACTAACTGAGCTTAGGACCGAAGAACATCACGAAGAACGGGTGGGTACAAATACATTTGAGCCTTTATCCTTTGTTTCTTAAACCGTGAACCAAGCCACGTTACAACCCTTCAAAAGTCCTAATTGAAGCACGAGTTAGTTCGAAAGCATATTGTTACAAAAGGTATCCTGACTCCTGTAAGGCTTTACTCAAAATCCAAAGTTGAATTACAAACTTCTTTACTTGCTAAAAATGCATTTTTCAAAACTTCAAGACAAACATAAACTTTGCATTACTTGAATATCACTGTTTTCATATGGCTATTTGTTTGACAGCGGAGAAATTCACACGATGAATATCCAGTGAACGAAAGTTCTCTCAATCAACAAAATCAATTCATGTAGGATGACACTCCCATTGACAAATCTCCTATCAACAGGGGGACATGACATGTCACTATCCAGCACACCTGGGTAATCTCCAATTAAGATTCCAAGAGATCTCCCAAGAATTGCAGAGTAACCAGGGGCAAGTCTCCATCTCCGTCACTTGGAGCATTGAGCGTCAATCTCAGCAAAGGGTTACGTACAATCAAACATTTTTGGCAATACCATAAACATTTGCTGCTAGGGGCAATGACAATTCTCCCCAAAGTCTTTCTCATAGGATAATTTCCCAGCAAGAGTTTAACCTCTGAAAACCTTTCCCCAGCTGAGACAACCTCAAGAATCCTCAAGGACTTTCCTCAACGAAGTCATCACCTCTCTAGCAGACCGGCAACAGGGTTATTTCCCCAACAAACGACAGGATTCCCCAGCTTGAGGTGGCCTCTCCGACTACTACAAATCAAAGGACCACAACTCCTCTTCCCTAGTAGACTACTCTACAATCCCCAACAAGTTACTGTGAAACCTGGACCCGACCAGATATTAGTTCAAATTCGACTCCCCTATACGACTAAGACTCCTGAACTCTTTTTCCCCCAAGCAGGAATCAACACTCTATACAGAGCTTTCAATATCTCCCAGCGAAGTTCTCCTCAACAAAACAGGAAATCCCCAGTGGAAACATTCTAATCAAAGTTTGAAGGCACACCTACTTTTCAACAGCAAACAAATAACCCAATGTCTTGAGGTAAGCCTCAACAACTCCAGACAAAATATCAACTAAGGTCACAAGGTCTCCAACATAAGCCATGGTTTCTAACCCTAAGTCCAAGAAGTCCAATACCCCAAAATACCAAGGATAGTAACCAAATAGTCCAAGTATCATTAAAGTCTTTTTTAGGATTCATATTGATTATTATGTATCTTAAAAAAGAAAAGAAAAGCTCAAGTGAGCAAAGTAAAAATGACAAGAACATAAATGCTCAAGTGAGCAAAAACAAAAATGGCATGAAATGTAATGCTTAAAGTAAATTGTACATAAAGCATAAAAAATAAAAAGGCATAAAGTGAAACAAGTAAGTAATTAGTTGTTAGTTGGATGACCATATTGAAACTTGTATTTGGAACTCATTAGAGGATTGGTAGAACCAAAGCCTCCACACAACAAGTTGCATTTGCTTTTTGTCAAGTATATCATCCATTTGGAATTCTCATAAGTACCATTTGATGATCAATGAGGTTTAAGTTATCCGCGTTGACCAAAAGTGTTGTAGACCCATTAGAGGATTGGTAGAACCAAAGCCTCCACACAATGAATCTCAAGGTTATTGGATCAAAGAGATCAAATTAACATACTTGTGCTTGCAAACATATGTTTGGGACACAAATGATCATTTATTCAAATCGGGACAGAATTTAGCGCTATGGTAAGCAATCGTAAGTGGACTTATATAGAAGTCGCGCCTATTTTGAGGCCGGTCAATAGCAATTTATGCACCATTTATTTTGAGACATGATATAGAGATCATACTCCAACAATACTTGGTGCAATAAGAAAGGGACAAGATGAAGAGGGGTGGGAAAGAATATACAAACCACATTTGAATCAAAAATTAATCAAACTATTATTAAAATCATTCATCCATTTTTATGGAGTTAGACTCAACACCATGGATCCAATGATGTTAACAAAGTTCATGATCAAAAATTCAACCCAAGATCAGCCATAAAATAATCACAAAATAATATTATATTTAATATATACATTAAAAAAACTTTTAAAATGTTTTAAAATGGAAATAAAAGAGAAAAATATCAATCATATTCAAATTAATCAAGAAATAAAAAGTAAGACCATAGAAAAATCAGAAAAGGACTCAAATATTTTAATAAAATTTTTGGTAATTTTTTAAAGTCAGAAACCATTTTTAAAATTAAATTAAATAGGTAAAAATAAACCAAAAATGATTTAAAAAAATAAAAAAGTCAAAAATAAAAAATAAATGAGGTCACCAATATTTGTCTCAATATCATTGGATCATTCCATATTTTTTTCCAGAATTTAAAAACGCATAAAAGTATTTTTAAACATTTAAAACAATTCAAATAAAGTGAAAATTTATAAAAAATATCAAAACTCAAAATAAAATTGTGAAAAATTATAAATCAGAAAGAGAAAAATCAAAAATATTTTTCATAATTTTTTTAGATTTTTTGGACTAAAAATGAATTTTCTATGATTTTTTAAAATTTAAATCAATTAAATATAAAAATCAAAAACGAAAATAAATACCAAAAAATTTGGGCCATCTGATCAATGTCAAAGCGCGTTAGTAAACATATCAAGTGGACCTGGCGCTTTGTGCATGTTATGGACTTTAGTGAATAATGCACTGAATCAAATGTAAATCAGAAATTCAAAAAAGACAAATGGCGATGTTTTATTGGTTGAAGGATGACACGTTAGTCATCTTCAACCTCCAGCCAGTCCCAAAACCAGGTTTCTCAATCTGTAAAATTAGAGCACAAGACCTATGCCATTCACTTCATCTCTTCAAGACGAAGACAACCACACCTTCGCGACAAATTTATATAAACTGTAGCTCAAGCACTTTAGAAAGAAAGTTTTGAAAAGGGATTTGAAATTTCATGGTCAAAATGTGTTTCCAGATAAAAGCAAGTGTTGCAACTAGAACCAGGGCAATGAGAGCATCACAATGATATCAAATTTTTGAAGAATTGATGGAGAAATCTACCTATTGAAGTTGAGTTGTAGAGCTCTGAAACTGGACTTCTATGGAGCAATATAGGGCACGATTCTTGAAGGTAATTGTATGGTTAGCTTCAGGGAAGATCAAGGAAGGTGAATTGATAGAAAAATTGGATTAAAAAAAGCTTGAATATTAATTACAAAGTTACAGAAAATTAAGTTATGGAGCAAGTTTGACAGGGTGATTCTGGCTATCCAAGCTTCAGGAAATGAATGGGGGATAACCCTCTATTTATAAGGAATCAAATGGAATGTTCAAGCGTGTGAAATGATGAAGTTTGGAGGGAAATCTTGTAAAGTTGCAAACAAGAAATGTGTGACTTATAATTTGATCAAAACTCATCCAAAATGCACGTTTTGCAATTCTAATCACTTCTAGAAGTTCACTAAGCATGTTTAGAAGAAACAACGTGCAGAAACAAAGTGTTTAGAAGCTAAAACAATGATTTCAAATTCTAACTTTTAAGGAAACTTCAGTTTCAAGTTACCAAGTTCAAATCAATGGCATTCTCAACTCAATGGGTCTTAAAACCTGATTCTTTATGCTTTAGAAAGATGAGTTTACAAGCTTTGCAATGGAAAAAGAATGGAATCAAATGGATGCTTGAGTTGAAAGTTGCAATGAGTCAAAGTTGGGGAAAAAAGGTTGACTTTCCATACTTAGAAATATTTCAAATTTTTCTCCAAAAATGACCTATAATGTTATGCATCCAAACATGGCCTTCTACTTGGAATTTGCTCTTGATCAAAAAAGATGGCATTAAGTAGACCTCTTGAATGACATTTTGAGACTTGAACCATTCAAAATCTCCAAAAATTTAGAGTTATGAATTGTTGAAGTTGGAAAAAAATCATGAAATGACCTATAAAATTTTGTATCCTTAAGGCATCTTCTATCCATTTTCTCACTTTGCACATGAAAGAAGGCATAAAGTTAAAATTCTCAAGATCAATATGGAAAAATAGTGGGCTCAAGGTGATAAAAATTGACCAAGTTATTATCATTTGAAGTCACACATGAGAAATTGAGGATTCATCTGGAGGAGTTGTAATATTTCTTCATCATCAAGTTTCTTCCACATGAAAACTCCTTGAAACTTTTGAAGTGATTTGTTAATAACCCTTTGAAGAGAATGACATATTTGGAATAACTCAAAAATACCAAAATATGAGCACGATATACTTCTTTTAAGTTCAAAACCCTAGCTCCTAGATTAAGAAAAATGCTTTGAGGAACTTTGACAATTTTGAACAACCTTCTTGTACCAACAGTCTTGCTTTGTAAATAGAAGTTATTGAGGATAATAATGAGAAGTCATAGCCACCAAAACCATTTCCATATCTTGAGAATTGAGAGAAATATGAACTTGTAACAAATGGAACAAAGTCTTGTCCAAACATGACTATTTCTTCAATCAACCCCTTGTACTTTTGAATCAATCTTGATAACTTTGAAATATGGTGAACCAAAATAACCTTACCATGCCATTTATTCCAAAATAACTTCAATGGCGAGGTTTTAATTTCTCAAGCTTTATTCACTAGGGCATGGAAATAGACTCATGAACCCATGGATCAACTTTCTAAGCCACATTGCCTTTACCTACATTATTAACAAGTAAGACAAACCAAAATTGAATTTTGTTAATTATAAGGAAAGTCAAGACAAAACATTCATGATCATAAAATAAAACAAGTCAAGGTTCTTGGTGATTCCCAAAAGGGAAAAGCTAGATATAAAGAGGAGAACCAAAAGCCCTAATGTGATCTTGTGGTGATTGAATCAACATGGTATGATGAAGGGGTCTTAGGGGCAAAAATTGGGGTACAAAAGCTGCCCTTATTTAAGTTTCTTCTATCCAAAGATACAGAGGTTAAGAATCTTCGTGTCGACGTGATCGAAGATACTTAAATATAAAACAAACCCTATTTTTGGTCCTAAGATGCCATGCAATGCTTATGAGCATGAATGCATATGAACAAATTCAAAGAGACACAAAACACCGTTGGGGATGTAGCAAAGGAAATAAGGATCAAAAGAGAAATCCCAACCAGGAAAATAAATCACTGGTGAATCAAAAATACCTGACTCATAGAGGATGGTAAAAGGTCAAAGGAAACATCAACTTTTACTGGAGGCGAAACTACTAATGTTCACTGAAGGTAGAAAGAGAAAATGGATAATACCACCAACGTTCATTGATGGTGAGCTACCAACGTTTACTGAAGGTAGAGAGAAAATAAATATGATAGAACTGCCGTTTACTGACAGTGAACTACCAACATTCACTGAAGGTGACCTACAAACTTTCACTAAAGGTAGAAAGAGAAAATATCATAGCATCGCTGTTAACTGACGATGAACTACCAACGTTCACTGAAGGTATAAAAAAGATAACAATCATCGATGTTCACTGCTGAAGACCTTCAAACTTCCACTGAAGGTAGAAATATAATATATCATAGCATCACTGTTCATTGACGATGAACTACCAACGTTCACTGAAGGTAGCAAAAAGATAACAATCATCGACGTTCACTATCGAAGTCCTACCAACTTTCACTGAAGGTAGAAAGAGAATATATCATAGCATCGCTGTTCACTGATGATGAAATACCGACATTCACTGAAGGTAGAAAAAAGATAACAATCATCGACGTTCAATACCGAAGACCTACCAACTTCCACTGAAGGTAGAAAGAGAATATATCATAGCATCGCCGTTCACTGATGATGAACTACCAACATTCACTGAAGGTAGAAAAAAGATAACAAGTTTCCCCAAAATCTTGGCACTTCACCTAGAACGGGTCTCAACTTCTTATTTAACCAAGGCATTCTGCCTGGAAAGGGTAGTATATAGGCTATCTCAAATAAAGAGACTACCACTTGCAAAGATTTCTTAATGAAATGTCTCTATCATATTGAAAATACTTGCCATCCACTGGAGTAATTTGACAACAAACTGTAAACTATCTACTCATAAAGAAGATAGCAAAAAAGTATTGTTGACTTTTACGGGGAAGTACAAGTTGCTCAAATAAAGAGACCTGCTACTTGTTGTTATGAAGGATTGTAAAAATGACTTCCTGGGGAAATGAATCATGGCTTCCTGGGGAAATAATAATATTAATGTTGAGGAGATAAAGTCTTCTTGTGAAAAATAAATGCACATTCTCAAACTAAGGCTTGAAGCTTGCAGAATTCCAAAGTAATAACATTGCTGGAAAATAAAGATTCAAACCAGAAATAAACTGGAGTAAAACAATCTACCAAAATACGTTTTTTAAGAAATAAACTCAAGAAGGAAACCCAAATCATCCAGACAAAGAGTTGTGTAGGAAGGCTTAAAGCAAAAATCTTCCATGAGGGATAATTCAGTGGGGAAATTGAAAGAACATACACTTTCTTCTTAAGGCCTACACTCTATTGGAGAGAGGATAACACAACTCTGTAAAATAGGGTAATATGTCAACAAAATATTAACGAATGCAAATAAGCAATGATTTGCTAAATTTAACTATGTATGATGTATGTATGAATGTATGAGTGTATATGCTGACAAAAAAGACATATAAAACTGGGATAAACAAACAGAACCAACTTGAGCGCACACAACACTTGGCCAAAACCCATCCAAGATGAATATCCCAGAAGAAAAATAAGCACCAACTGAGGAAACAAAGTCCTACTGTATGGCTTAACTTTACTAGGGAGAAACAGAATATAGCGACAAAATAGTACTGATACAGGGATATAACATCCTTCTCCAAGCTTTGCCAGGGAAAAGTACTCAGACTCCAACGGGGAAATGAATGTTTTCAAGTGTAGCACTTCTATTGGGGATTGCAAAATTCACTAAGGGAGATAATGCTTCATCATCGAGATACCAACCAGGGACTTCATGCTGACTTCAATGGGGAGGTCAACACCACATCATTGAAGGGGAAACCAAGATACATTCTCTACTGGAGAAACCGGAGATACATTCCTCTTCGAGAGTAATTATTGCATCAACTTTTCTGGGGAGAAAGTACTTCTATCAAATGAGAACAACCTTCACTGGAGAATCTTGGATTGAATCTTCATATCATGAAAACTCAAAAAAGAAGAAAAATGAACCAAGACTTGACTGGGGACACTGGAGTCACAAACCCAATACTACATCTTACACCAAATAACATCATCTTGAATATACAAAAACAAACACACGCATACCAGCGATGACGTCCTGAGAAAACCTTCCCGGGGGAAAAAAACTTCTCAATACTACCGGAGTTCGTCCATGCCTGGGATCACAACTTTTGTTTTCCTCTTGAATCACAAAGTCTAAAGTAAAAGTAAGTTGTAAATTCTTTTTGAAAAACAATTTTGTCATTTAATCTTTTCGCTTTGAAAATTATCATTAATAATAAATGGAGTCTTTGCAAGCTAAATAAGATAAGAAATACAAAGAATTGGATAAAAGCTCAAATTTTATTGATGGAATGGTAGTCCGTGAATGGCGAGACTCCATGGATGATTACAGAGTTTGGAAAATGGTAATATATAATGGAAAGATACATTGAGATACAATGACCACTATTCCCCCTAACAACTTTGAAATCCTGAGCAGCGACTTCTGTTGAAGCATGGTGAGGATCCAAGAAGATTGTTTCTTCAACGATCAAGTCTTGTTTGATGTAGTTACTTGCCAATAAAGTCCCTAACTTTTTCCTAAGCTGCCCTTGCGGGTTTTCAACTTAGCGAGATATTTTATTCTGTTTATGTCTCTAATTTTTTCCTAGACCGCCCTTTTGAGTTTTCGGCCTACCGAGATGCTCCTTTTTGCCTAAGCCTCCCTTTCGGGTTATCGACTTAGCGAGTTGTTCTATCATTTCTTTAGTCGAAGTATTTCTTGACTACATCAGCATTCATGGGACGTGGGAACTCCTCGCGATCCATAGTTTCAAGAATTAATGCACCGCCAGAGAAGGCTTTCTTGACAACATATGGGCCTTCAAAATTGGGAGTCCACTTCCCCCTAGAATCAACGTTAAACGACATGATCTTCCTGAGCACGAGGTCGCCTTCTCTGAATTCACGAGGTTTGACCTTCTTATCAAAAGCTTTCTTCATTCTCTTCTGGTATAACTGCCCATGACACAAAGCTGTCATTCTCTTTTCTTTGATCAAATTCAATTGGTCAAACCTGTTCTGGACCCATTTAACCTCTGACAACTTGGTTTCCATTATCACACGCAAAGAGGGAATCTCAACCTCGACTGGGAGTACCGCTTCCATTCCCTACACAAGGGAGAATGGGGTTGCTCCTGTTGAAGTGACGACAGATGTATGATATCTATGCAAAGTAAAAGGGAGCATTTCATTCCAATCTTTATAAGTACCAACCATTTTCTGGATGATCTTCTTGATATTCTTATTAGCAACTTCAACAACCCCATTAATCTTCGGCATGTAAGGAAATGAGTTATGATGGACAATCTTGAATTCTTCACAAAGTTCTGTCATCATCTTGTTGTTCAGATTCGAGCCATTGTCGGTGATAATCCTGCTTGGCACACCATACCGACATATAAGATTATTCTTAATGAAGCGCACTACCAGCTGCTTAGTAACATTAGCATATGAATCAACTTCCACCCATTTGGTGAAGTAATCAATTGCTACTAAGATAAAATGGTGTCCATGGAAGCTTTGGGCTCAATCATTCCAATCATGTCAATACCCCACATAGAGAAAGGCCACGAGAATGATATCACGTTGATAAGTGTCGGAGGCACGTGAACCTTGTCCGCATAAATCTAACATTTATGACACTTCTTTGTAAATTTGTAACAGTCAGATTCCATTGTCAGCCAATAGTAACCTGCCCTTAGCATCTTTTTAGCCATCGAATGTCCATTGGCATGAGTGCCAAATGAACCTTCATGAACCTCATGCATCAACATGTCTACTTCGTATCTATCCACACATCTGAGCAAGACCATGTCATAATTTCTCTTGTACAACACATTTTCACTGAGGAAGAAGCTGCCTACTAACCTTTTTAATGTCTTTCTATCTTTATTCGATGTACCAATCAGGAATTCTTGAGTCTGGAGAAAATGCTTGATATCATAATACCACGATTTCTCTTTTGCTACCTCTTCTGCTGTAAACATATGAGCGGGCTTATCCAGTCGCCGAACCGTAATTCGAGGTATATCATTCCAAGTATTCACTTTATACACATAAGCCAGAGTTTCCAGAGCGTCCGCCATTAGATTTTTGTTTCTGGTGATGTAATGGAATTCAACTTTATTAAACAAGGGTAACAATCTTCTGGCATAATCTTTGTAAGGGATCAAGTCGGGGTGACGAGTATCCCACTCTCCTGTAATCTAATTTATTACCAAAGCTGAATCACCATACACATCAAGAATTTTAATTTTGAGATCAATAGCTTCCTCGAGACCCATGATGCAAGCCTCATATTCTGTCATATTATTAGTACAATCAAATGTCAACCTTGCAGTAAAAGGAATGTGTGACCCATGTGGAGTGACAATCATAACACCAATTCCTTTACCATAAGCATTCACAGCTCCGTCAAATATCATACTCCAGCGAGATTCAGGATTAGGACCTTCTTCAGGCAATGGTTCATCACAAGTTTTCACTTTCAGGAACATCACATCCTCATCAGGGAAATCATACTTCACAGACTGATGGTCATCAACTGGTTGGTGAGCAAGATAATCTGCCAACATGCTGCTTTTAATAGCTTTTTGAGTGCGGTATTCAATGTCATATTCAGATAACAACATCTGCTAGCGGGAAATTCTCCCAGTAAGAGCAGGCTTTTCAAAAATGTACTTGATTGGATCCATTTTGGAGATCAACCAAGTAGTGTGATTCAACATATACTACCGTAAGCGTTTTGCCGCCCAGGCCAGAGCACAACACATATTTTCCAACATCGAATACCGCAATTCATAATCAGTAAAAAATTTAATGAGATAATAAATGGCATACTCTTTCTTCCCTGTTTCATCTTGTTGTCCCAGAATACAGCCCATGGAATTATCTAACATTGTCAGATACATAATTAATGGCCTTCCTTCAACAGGAGGGAGCAAGATAGGAGGTTCAAGCAGATATTCTTTAATACTTTCAAATTCCCTTTGGCAGTCATCTATCCACATACATCCTTGAAATTTCTTTAACAACTTAAAGATCGGTTCACATGTTGCTGTCATATGGCAGATGAATCTGGAAATATAATTCAAACGCCCGAGGAACCCTCTGACTTGCTTTTTAGTTCTCGGTGCCGACATTTCTTAAATTTCTTTGACTTTATCAGGGTCAACTTCAATCCCTTTCTGGCTAACAATGAAACCCAACAATTTCCCTGACCAAACACCAAAAGTACATTTGTTTGGATTTAAGCGGAGACGATACTTCCTCAAACGTTAAAAAAACTTCAACAAATCCTCTACATGACCTTCTTCAGTCTGGGATTTAGCAATCATATCATCAACATATACCTCAATTTCCTTGTGCATCAGATCATGGAATAGGGTTGTCATAGCCCTCTGGTACGTCGCACCAGCGTTCTTCAACCCGAAGGGCATCACTCTGTAACAGAATGTTCCCCAGGGTGTGATAAACGTTGTTTTTTCCATGTCCTCAGGTGCCATCCTTATTTGATTATACCCATAAAATTCGTCCATGAATGAGAAAACTTTGAATTTTGTTGTGCTATCCACTAACATATCAATGTGTGGCAATTGAAAATCATCTTTTGGACTAGATTTATTTAGATATCTGTAATACCACGCACATGCGAACTTTTCCGTCTTTCTTCGGTACTGGGACAATATTGGCAATCCACTGAGGGTACACTGATGTTACAAGAAAACCAACATTAATCTACTTTAGAACTTCTTCATTGATCTTCACTGCCATATCTGGGTGAGTTCTTCGCAACTTCTGTTTGATTGGCGGTAATTCTGGCTTCAGCGAAAAACGGTGCCCTACAATATATGTGTCTAGACCAGGCATGTCTTGGTAGGACCAAGCAAAAATGTCCACATACTCTTTCAACAACTCAATGTACCTGCTCTTCACATCAGGATGCAGTAATGCTCCAATCTTGACTTCTTTCTGATCTTCTTCTGAACCCAAATTGATTACTTCCAATGGCTCTTTATATGGCTGAATGGTATTCTCCTCACGCTCAATCAACCATGAGACTTCCTCTGGAATCTCATCGTAGTCTTCTTATTCAGCCCCATACATAGTACATTCAAAGTTTTGAGAGGGTGCAGGGTCATTGTATTCAACAGGTTTTTTAATTAATCTGCACATATGATTTATGATTTCTTTTAGAAACTGACACATATAACAAGTGATCTTGCAAATTGAATTTCAATTATTATTTATTTTGAAAGGTTTTTTTTATTACCATTTTCCAAGAAAAAACAGAAAATAAATACATAATTTTGGAAACAAAGACAACTTTTATTATTGATTTCCAACATTAGGCATTAGCTGGATGGAAACTTCCACACCATTCTCTAAGATTGTAGCATTATATTTGTAGGGTACAGCCTTATCTGACTTGTAGGGGATACGACCTGGAAAACTAATCACCAATGGAGTAACAACTGGCTTGCTCTGATATTCAACTTCAAAATGGGCCGGTGCACCAAAACAAGGCACAATGATATTCACCCCTTCTTCAAAACAATCAGTCATTGCGGAGTCATCTCTGGAAAACAAATCCTCATCTGAGGAGAAATACTCATCTGCAGAGACATACTCATCATCCGACTCTTCTTTAGCCAAACAAACCTCAATCTCATTAACCTCATGGTAATCATCCCTCTGGCCGGTAACCTTGATAGTTCTATTATCCAACAACAACTGAACACCTTCTCTTACAATTGAACATCCTCGGGAGTCCCGGCTACAAATTCGACAAGACCCGAACTGATGTTTTACCTGACCAGCCATATGGCATAAAGTAGCATGCAACTGCATAAGGTCCTCATTCATATACTCCACATCAAAAATTATGAACTCTCTAGGACATCCAAATACCATGTTTACTTCCTCTTCATATTCTTCCCTAGGCCTGATTATATGGACGAGGCCCTCATCCGTCATCTCCTACTGATCAGCCTTTATCTTGTCGCAGCCCTGTATGTCTGTACTGCAAATAACACAACCGGCATGGTCATGCATATAGTAGCTAAATTCATAGAGGTCTGCATGCATTTTCACCATCTCCTCTAACCAGATGAAAATTAAAAATCTGGAAGTTACCTGGACAACCGGCCACCATATTCACAGCATTGGATCCTCCATGCTTGGGCAGAGGATTGTCTTTCACATTAGGGCCCACATCCTTGAAAGATAGAATACCGGACTTCACCAATTTATGCACCACGGTCTTCAAAGGATAGCAATTCTCAACAGTATGCCCTGGTGCTACCTGATGAAAAGCACATGTTTGGTCTGCCTTATAATACCAAGGCAATGGTGATGGTACAACGAGAGGTGGTCGGATCTGAACCAACTTCTTCTGAATTAACGCTGGGAGTAACTTTGTATAACTCATAGGAATAGGGTCGTAACTCTCCCTTATCTGATTATACCCTTGATTCCCTTGATGGGATGGTCTCTGATAAGCAACGGTGGTTGGAGCTACACCAACAACTGGAGTGACTGAGGCGAATTGCTGATGACGCTGATAATTTCTTCTAGGAGTGTTAACTCTGCTCTCTTGCATAACAGCATTCATATCTCCTTCCTTCTTTTTGGTAAACCCATAGGATGGCTTCTTCGTACTTCCAGAACTTTCACCCTTCATAAGACGACCCTCTCTTACAGCCTCTTCTAAGCGGATACCCATGCCTACCATTTCAGTAAAGTCACTTGGCGCACTTGCTACCATCCTCTCATAGTAGAAAGCAGCCAGAGTCTTCAAGAAAATATTAGTCATATCCTTCTCTTCTATGGGAGGAATCACGTGGGCGGCTACATCACGCCATATTTGTGCATAATCTTTGAACGACTCTTTGTCTTTCTCGATCATGGCCCTGAGTTGATCACGGTCAGGCGCCACGTCCATGTTGTATTTGTATTGTCTGATAAATGCTTCTCCCAAGTCATTGAAAGTATGGATATTGGCATTGTCCAAACTCATATACCATTTCAACGCAGCATCAGTCAAACCATCTTGAAAAAAGTGAATCAGTAGACGCTGATCGTCAGCGTGGGTAGACATTCTCCTTACATACATCACAATATGAGCACGGGGGAAAGTGTTTCCTTTGTACTTCTCGAATTCCGGGACTTTAAACTTCGCAGGTATCTTGACATTCGGGACCAAGCATAAATCATTCACATTCTGACCGAACAATTCCTTTCCGCCGAGGGCCTCCATCTCCCTCTGCATCTTATCAAACTGCTCTTGAAAGTCATCCATTCTGTCATAAAGACCCAAGTATTCACTTGGTGGAGGAAAAGGTTGACACATATCATCATTAACAAATGGAACCATATTCAGTGAAGGAGGCGCAGCAGGAGCATCATGCACTACAGGGGGTGCAGGAGTAACAGTAGTCTGAACAACCAGAGCATCTTGAGGACCAAGATTGAAACCTTCAGGCACACAGTTCTCTGGCATTCCCCATGGATAACCTTGAGGCATGCGATTCTGAGCAAAAGCTGGAGTAGCAGACACATGAACAGTCGGAGCTTCAGTAGTAACCCTTGCTTGTTGAGGTTGAACACTCGGTGGCTGATTCTGAGCAGCCACCAGAGATTCCATCAGAGCAGTAAGATTGACCATGCCGACCTTCAAAGCAGAAACTTCCTCGCGCAGCTCGTGATTCTCTTGTTCTAAGTTGTCTATCTTCCTTCTGAAATTGGCCTGAGTGTTGTAGTGGTGAGACAGCTTGCTGAACGAAGTAAAGAAGCTTGGTAAGACACCTGGATATGCAAAGAAATTCAAGATATATATGCGATATGATGCATGATATTCAATGCACATGATTTATTTTTATTATTAATATTTCAGGGGACTTAAAGATTTTTAGACACATTGTAAATATCAAAGTAATAACATATTTTGAAATACTGAAAAAACATTATTATAATAACTTCAAAATGTATTACAAGTTTCAATAATCCCAAGTACAAGATGAAAATAAATTATAAAACCCTAGGAAGCAAAGCTGATGGAGATCACTCTATACGCTGGCGCTTCCCTGTAAGTCTGGAAATCTGAGCCTTCTACCTCTGGTTTTCTTCCGCATATCTGGTGGCAACCTCCTTCCAATCACCTGAATCATGAAGTGAGCAAATAGAATCTACCTGAAGCTTAGGAGAAAATAAATCCCCTTGCCTCTCCATCATCTCTACAGCCCGACTCTGAAAAATCTCAATCAAGTCGTCTTTCTCCTTTAAGTCTTCTCTATAAGAAATCTCAAAAGTTTGGCACTTATTCTTCCAAGCATCCTTTTCCTGATGCATCCTGACTAAAGCAAATTGTATCTCTTCCACATCATCCAATAAGGGAGGTTTGGTCTTCACAAATAAATCAGGCACATGTGTTTCCCGAGAATACGACATCTTCAACTGAATAGCTCTCGTTTGGACCCACTGAAGATATGACTCCAAAGAAACAACACCCTTAGGTCCCAAGTCTCACCTACTCTTCTTATGAATGTGACGCCAGGCCTTCGCAATCTGCTCCCTAGCTTCCTTGTGGTCTTCTCCCTCCTTCATAAAGAAACTACTCAAATGAATACTATTTGGTTTATCCCTCATCGGATAGCCAAGCTGTCGTCGCGCAAGAACATGGTTATAGTTAATTCCTCCCTTTGTACCAAGAAGAGGTACATTGGGGAAACTACCACAATTGTCAACAATCTCTATATCCTGATAAGCCCGATGATACCAATCAATATCTGAGTGAGTAAGTTCCATGACCTTAGGAGCCCAACAGGGTTCCTTCTTGACATCCTAAAAAGCATCATACTGAGGCATATGAGAAATAAACCATCGGTACAACAGAGGCGTGCAATAAATTATCATCCCCCCATGATAAGAATTCCGAATATGAATAGAGTAACAAGCATCTCCCAACACTGTAGGAACTGGGTTTCCAATCATGAAGATCCTGATAGCATTAACGTCAACAAACATGTCCACATTAGGAAATAAGAACAACCCGTAAGCAAGTAGAGCAAAGATAGCCTCAAAAGCGACTGTGCTCTTCATCCTAGCAAATTAACGTGATTTCTCCAATAAGAACTGAGCTGGTAATCCTCTAATCCCTCCTTTAGTAGTCATATGGGCTTTAACCTCAGACTTCCCCAGATGAATCAAAGCAGCAATCTCATGTGATTTTGGCTCACACTCCAAACCGGTAAAAGGAACACAATCGGTAATAGGTATATCCAACAGATAATAATACTGCTCTAGCGTAGGCATCAACTGATAGTCCAAAAAAGTAAAGCAATGATACATCGAATCATAGAACTAGACCAAGGTCGAGAGAATACACTCCTTCATCTTAAGCTTCATGAGAGGAATGATGGATCCATACTTCTTCCGAAAATCTGCAGAACACTCAATCTTGGGAATTAGGCTGATCAACTCATCTATCTTTGAATCTTTGAAACTGTATTTTCCAGTCTTTCTTTTTCCAGAATCTATAGTCAAAAAGGTACTTGAGATATTCACAATTGGTCAACTTTCAAGTCCCTTGAAATAAAATTTCTTCAAAAGATGTTTATGAGTGCATGGATGCATGATGCAACAATCACACACAAGATCATAAACATAGGGTTCAATGGTTCAACGTCACGAGCATGAGGTCTAAGGTACTACCCATAAAGTATGGTCTAAAAGTTATCTCCTGCTTAACAAGGTTCTAGAGGTTCCCAGAGTCTACATCCTTCCTTCGGATATTACCAACTTCTCGATTAACTCGGTAATTAGTAATATTCTCAAGAAAAACTCGTCCGAGCATAGTATCGTGGGACAACTATTTCCGAATTACTCTGTCATAGCTTATGCACTACACCTAAAAGGCCAAGATGGGTTAGGTATTCTACGGTCCTCAGCTTCGGCAGGCTCCCAGGTCGAAAGCAATACGTCTTTCCGTTTACTCGGTAAACGACACTACAATCAAAGGGGCCTCCACTGAGTGGGGGATCTCATGCCTCCTTTTTTGGGATTACTCCCTCAAAGTTAACATGACTATACCTCCCGTCCTATCTTAAAGTTTTCCCAATTCCGGGTATAGGACTTATAAGTAATCACCAAGCACCCTGAAAACCGGAAAAATCCAGACAAACATATATACAACATATACCACATAAACAACAATATCACATATACATATATAAACAAAGATAGGCTCAACCTACTTAGGGATGGACCAGAAAGAGGTCAATCTTTCCCCAGTGAAGTCGCCATTTTTCTGTAGCGGTAGAAATGTTTAAGACTAAGACATTGGGTTGACTGGACTTATACAAATCAAAATCAAAATCCCCACCGCGATTTATTATTTCCAAAGGAATTAGAAAAGAGCGAGTAACCCGAAAGAGAGGGAAAGATTCAAGGTAAGGGGGTTGGTTATGTAAAGGGAAGGTATTAGTACCCTAAACATCTAAAGTACTCCGCAGGAACCTCTTTGAAAAATTTGTATATTTTGGCTATAAAATGTTGTATGTAAAATAGATGGTGGAGGTGAGAAAAGAAACATATTTTTTATGATTTTTGCACCCGTCGCAGTTGCAAACCTTTAGTGCCTATGTATCACCTTTAGTGCAATAGGGGATCAGGGTACACGTAGTTCCTCTTTATAAAATTTAAAAACACAAGTGTGTTGGTTACTTTTATGAAATAAGACATCATCGTCATTGCCCGTGTGGAAAACATACTTACTACCCACAATCATTAGAAAGGATAATTTGCATTATCTCAAAGTGGAGGATATGGCTTGGATTTTAAAATCAACAATGCCTCACTCAACGCCAAAGTGGAAAAATATCTCTCTTCACTACATATTGTAGAAGTATAGTTGTTTGTATCACTCCAAGGATTGACAAGAGTCTAATCTTTTTGAGAAAGGTTTTAAGATAAAAAGCCAAATTGGCAAAATGGTTTGAAATGAGATTGATTGACTTTTAGTCTTCTCACAAAAAATGTCTAGGTATTGTTAAATTGATTGGATTTTATTTATGAAAATGTTTTGAAAATGCGTGGACCTAAGTCCAAGTTTATTATGAAAGTGGTTCAAGTTTCAAAACAAGAAGAGTTTTCAAAATGAGGGAGAAGATTTTTGAAATTAAAGAAGATGGGAGGAGAAGAAGAGACTATCCTAAAGCATAAGGTAAAAACCTAAGGATGAAAACCATCTAACCAACAAGGAGCCAATGCTTGACATTATGAGTCAAGATAGAATTCTCATTCTTTGGATTGGAACCAAGAAAGCAAAGATACTAGACCCCTTGATAGAACCAAACTTCAAGTGTATTAAGTCTTCACAAAAATTGGGCAGAGTAACGGCTGTATACGGGTGAATTCCAGATTACCAACAAGGTATGTAATCATAATAACCTGCATACAAAACAAACAAACAACCGAATTTCTTGAGGTAAGCCTTAAGAACTCCAGACAAAATATCAACTAAGGTCACAAGGTCTCCAACATAATTTCTAACCCTAAGTCCAAGAATTCCAATACTCCATAATGCCAAGGATGGTAACCAAATAGTCCAAGCATCATTAAAGTCTTTTTTAGGGTTCATGTTGATTATTAGGTATCTTAAAAAAGAAAATAAAAGCTCAAGTGAGCAAAGTAAAAATGATAAGAATATAAATGCTCAAGTGAGCAAAAATAAAAATGGCATGAAATATAATGCTTAAAGTAAATGGTACATAAAGCATAAAAAATAAAAAGGCATAAAGTGAAACAAGTAAGTAATTAGTGGTTAGTTGGATGACCATATTGAAACTTGAATTTGGAACTCATTAGAGGATTGGTAGAACCAAAGCCTCCACACAACAAGTTGCATTTGCTTTTTGTCAAGTATATCATCCATTTGGAATTCTCATAAGTACCATTTGATGATCAATGATGTTTAAGTAATCCACGTTGATCAAAAGTGTTATAGACCCATTAGAGGATTGGTAGAACCAAAGCCTCCACACAATGAATCTCAAGGTTATTGGATCAAAGAGATCAAATTAACATACTCGGGCTTGCAAACATAGGTTTGGGCCACGAATGATCATTTGTTCGAATCGGGACAAAATTTAGCGCTATGTTAAGCAATCGTAAGTGGACTTATATAGAAGTCGCACCTATTTTGAAGCCGGTCAATAGCAATTTATGCACCATTTGTTTTGAGACATGATATAGAGATCATACTCCAATAACACTTGGTGCAATAAGAAAGGGACAAGATGAAGAGGGGTGGGAAAGAATATACAAACCACATTTGAATCAAAATTTAATCAAACTATTATTAAAATCATTCATCCATTTTTATGGAGTTAGACTCAACACCATGGATCCAATGATGTTAACAAAGTTCATGATCAAAAATTCAACCCAAGATCAGCCAGAAAATAATCACAAAAAAATATTGCATTTAATATATACATTAAAAAAAGTTTTAAAATGTTTTAAAATGGAAATAAAAGAGAAAAATATCAACCATGTTCAAATTAATCAAGAAATAAAAAGTAAGACCATAGAAAAATCAGAAAAGGACTCAAATATTTTTATAAAATTTTTAGTAATTTTTTAAAGTCAGAAACTATTTTTAAAATTAAATGATATAGGTAAAATAAACCAAAAGTGATAAAAAATAACAAAGTCAAAATAAAAAATAAATGAGGTCACCAATATTTTTCTCAATATCATTGGATCATTCCATATTTTTTTTTCCAGAATATAAAAATGCATAAAATTATTTTTAAACATTTAAAACAATTCAAATAAAGTGAAAATTTACAAAAAATATCAAAACTCAAAATAAAATTGTGAAAAAATAAAAATCAGAAAGAGAAAAATAAAAATAAAAAATCATAATTTTTTAAGATTTTTTGGACTAAAATTGAATTTTCAATGATTTTTTGAAATTTAAATCAATTAAATATAAAAATCAGAAAAGAAAATAAAAAAAAATATGGGTCGTCTGATCAATGTCAAAACACGTTAGTAAACAGATCAAGTGGACCTGGCGCGCTGTGCATGTTATGGACTTTAGTGAATAATGCACTGAATCAAATGTAAATCAGAAATTCAAAAAAGACAAATGGCGTTGTTTCATTGGTTGAAGGATGACACGGTGGTCATCTTCAACCTCCAGCCAGTCCTAAAACCAGGTTGCTCAATCTGTAAAATTAGAGAACGAAACCTATGCCATTCGCTTCGTCTCTTCAAGACGAAGACAACCACACCTTCGCGACAAATTTATATAAACTGTAGCTCAAGCAAGTTGGAAAGAATGTTTTGAAAAGGGATTTGAAATTTCATGGTCAAAACGTGTTTCCAGATAAAAGCAAGTGTTGCGACTAGAACCAGGGCAATGAGAGCATCACAATGATATCAAAGTTTTGAAGAATTGATGGAGAAATCTACCTATTGAAGTTGAGTTGCAGAGCTCCGAAACTAGACTTCTATGGAGCAATATTGGGCACGATTCTTGAAGGTAATTGTATGGTTAGCTTCAGGGAAGATCAAGGAAGGTGAATTGATAGAAAAATTGGATTAAAAAGGCTTGAATATTGATTACGAAGTTACAGAAAATTGAGTTATGGAGCAAGTTTGGAAGGGTGATTCTGGCTGTCCAAGCTTGAGGAAATGATTGGGGGATGACCCTCTATTTATAGGGAATCAAATGGAATGTTCAAGCGTGTGAAATGATGAAGTTTGGAGGGAAATCGTGTGAAGTTGCAAACAAGAAAAGTGTGACTTCTAATTTGATCAAAACTCATCCAAAATGCGCGTTTTGCTATGCTAATCACTTATGGAAGTTCACTAAACAAGTTTAGAAACAAAAACATGCAGAAACAAAGTGTTTAGAAGCTAAAACAGTGATTTCAAATTCTGACTTTTGAAGAAATTTCAGTTTCAAGTTACCAAGTTCAAATCAATGGGATTCTCAACTCAAGGGGACTTAAGGCATGATTCTTGATGCTTTAGAAAGATGAGGTTACAAGATTTGAAATGGAAAAAGAATGGAATCAAATGGATGCTTGAGCTGAAAGTTGTAATGAGTCAAAGTTGGGGAAAAAGGTTGACTTTCCATACTTAGAAATATTTCAAATTTTTTCTCCAAAAATGACCTATAATGTTTTGCATCCAAACATGGCTTTCTACTTGGAATTTGCTCTTGATCAAAAAATATTGCATGAGTTAGACCTCTTGAATGACATTTTGAGACTTGAAACATTCAAAATCTCCAAAAATTGAGAGAGTTATGAATTGTTGAAGTTGGCAAAAAATCATGAAATGACCTATAATCTTTTGTATCCTTAGGGCATCTTCTTTCCATTTTTCTCACATTACACATAAAAGAAGGCATAAATTTCAAATTCTAAAGATCAATGTGGAAAAATAGTGGGCTCAAGGTGATAAAAATTGACCAAGTTATGATCATTTAAAGTCACACATGAGAAATTGAGGATTCATCTAGAGGAGTTGTAATCTTTCTTCATCATCAAGTTTATTCCACATGAAAACTCCTTGAAACTTTTGAAGTGATTTGTTAATAACTCTTTGAAGAGAAGGATATATTTAGAATCACTCAAAAATACCAAAACATGAGCAAGATATACTTCTTTGAAGTTCAAAACCCTAGCTCCTAGATCAAGAAAATGCTTTGAGGAACTTTGACAATTTTGAACAACCTTATTGTACCAACACTCTTGCTTTGTAAATAGAAGTTATTGAGGATAATAATTAGAAGTCATATCCACCAAAACCATTTCCATATCTTGAGAATTGAGAGAAATATGCACTTGTAACAAATGGAACAAAGTCTTGTCCAAACATGACTATTTCTTCAATCAACCCCTTGTACTTTTGAATCAATCTTGATAACTTTGAAATGTGGTGAACCAAAATAACCTTGACATGCAATTTATTCCAAAAAAAATTCAATGGTGAGGTTTGAAATTCTCAATCTTTATTGAATAGGTCATGGAAATAGACTCATGAACCCATGGATCAACTTGCTAAGCCACATTACCTTTACCGACATTATTAACAAGTAAGACAAACCAAAATTGCATTTTGTTAATTAGAAGGAAAGTCAAGACAAAATATTCATGATCATAAAAGAAAACAAGTCAAGGTTCTTGGTGATTCCCAAAAGGGAAAAGCTAGAGATATAGAGGAGAACCAAAAGCCCTAATGTGATCTTGTGGTAATTGAATCAACATGGTGTGATGAAGAGATCTTAGGGGCAAAAATTAGGGTACAACAATGCCAATACAAGGAAGATATCGGACTTGTAATGTAGCGTGATGCCAATACAAGGAAGTGATCAGACTTGTAACGTAGCACGATGCCAACACAAGGAAGAGATCAGGCTTGTAACATAGCATAATGCCAATACAAGGAAAGTATAGCACATACGAGTGTTTGAATCGACACGGACGATTATCGAAAGAAGATATAGATGAATATCAAGGAAAGGTTAAACACGGACGAGTGTTTGGGAGGCTTCCCCAGATGAGTGTTTATGAGTTAACACAGACGAGTGTTGGAAGACTAAATTATTTGTCAGACGGGAACTGGCTACCAGACGAGAACTGGGTTTAGAACGACAAGGTGTATTGATTTTATTGGGAATAGTTGGATAAGGTACTAACACCGTTAGCTGGGCATCATGAAGGTGAAGGTCATCAACTGGGGTTTTGGGAGTGACATCCTCTTGAGGGGATTGTTTTCCTTGAATGATTCAGGTCTTTCGTGTAAGGCACCTGATCTGGCTTATGCTTCATGTACATGTTTGAATTTCTTTTTCCCCAAAGATTCATTCTGATGGATCGGCTACACTCTTTTGAGGATGCAATGTTATGCAATGATAACTATATGCAATGCAAATAAATAGAATTCATAGGGATAAGTGAAGGCTCATTGGGAGCTATTGCTCATCACTAGAGATGCCACTATATATCGGCGCTGGAAACCTGCAGTATCAAAGATCGCTGGGGATACTGATAAGAATTCTCACTGGGGAGCTCATGATGCCAAAGATTATTGGTGACTCCGTTGGAGATTGAATTGCTGATGAAGCAAGTTTTCAGGTACGCCACTGAATTCTGAATTGCATTGTTGGGGAAGAGATAATCTGGCCAGACTTTGATACATCTTGAACCATTTAGAGGATGGTAGAACTGAATATGCCAAGGAATAGACATTGAACACCATGTGGATCTCTTCAAATACATGCCCCAAGTTTACGCAACACTGGGGAGTTACCTCTTAAATCACTTGGGGATAAAAGATGGGCATGGACACCTACGAATGCCCCAGTTTTAGCTTCTGTGAATGCCCCAATTTACTCCATTGGGGGTGCCTCGATTAAGTTTTGTGGATGCCCCAGATTAACTCCACTGGGGATGAACTTGATTAACTCCACTAGGGATACAATTGCGCGTGCCAAGTCAAATGGTAACTCCGAATTTTCTGAATTCACTTGGGGAATCAGGTTTTAAATTGTCTATAGAAAATGATAACAACATCACGCGTTGGCTAGGTCAGTGTGACTGTTATGATGCTTTTAGCTTGATTCGTCTCGTGCAACATAATTGGCTTGAGAAACTTTGCAAGTACGGATACGAAATGCCCTTGTCTGGAAGATTTCTGACAGAATCTATGCTGAATAGAAGATCAGAATATTCGTGCTGCAATAAGATATGAGGTGGCATGTCCCAATGTCTTGAGTTACGAAATAAACTGCTCTTAATTACAACTTTCTTGGAGAGATTTGTCGAATCTAGATGCAACTGCCTTAGGTTGAATGAATTCTGAATAGATTTCTCGACATAATTTCCCCAAGATGATTGGCAAAAGCTTTTAAGAGATTTATCAACATGATAGCCTCTGATTGATATTAGCTTGAAGAGATTTATCGACGTGATAGCCTCTGATTGATAGCTTTGAGGGAATTCCCCATATTTGGCTAACCTCAGAGAGATCGACTCTCAACTTGATTGCCCTAGATTGGCGGAATCTGCTAACTTCATCCATAAAGGGTACTCAAACTTTGAAGCATAAAGGTGTTTTCTCTTGAAAAAATCACTGGTTAACATGCCTCTGGATAAGTCATTTCTCTTATGGAAGCTGACTCTTGCTTCAACAGGGTATTCAAGCCTCTCTTCTCTGACAAGATTGAGCTCTTTATCGATTGTTCATTTTGTAAACTTACTTGATGTCAATCAGTTGTTTTGTATGCAGAAGAATGTTTATTATGAGAATGATAATTCTAATGCAACACATATGTAAGTCTTGAAGTTTGAAAAACTTTGAATGAAATGATGTCACAACTCTGTTGTGAACGAGTCACTATCTAGAGAGCAACATTTTCAAATTATTTTTATGAAAGGTAATGCAAGCACATGATGCCAACACAAATATTTAAACATACCTCTTAGGAGTCAGTTAAACGATATCCCGTTGTAGCACGCTTTTGAATTGACCCATGCTTTAGTTAGAACTTTTATGGGTTGTAACGTGGCATGGTTCACGTTTTAAGAAAAAAGGATTTAAGGCTCAAAATTATTTGGTGCCTGTTGTACCCTAAATTTCGCCCCTAACTTTTTCAGTCGCACTTTCATACCATATTTTATCATTCAGTCACAATCATTAATAAATAGCTTCATTCATCACATTTTCATCCTATCTTTAAGTTATCTCTAGTGTTGTTGACTAACTTCTAATCAAAATACAAAAAAAATATATTTGTCTTTGTCTTTGCATATTTGTGTTTTGTAGGTACCAAGCCGAAGCATATGGCAAATAAGGTTTTCCGGTATTATTTCCCTAAAATCTCTATTTGCAAAGAAAAAGAATTAAAAAAATTTCATTTTTTTTCACTGTACAATCGATTGCTCCTAGAGTGCAATCGATTGCACAAAGTGAATTTTTCACAATTTTTGAAAAAATACACTGTGCAAATCGATTTGCACTGTAGTGCAATCGATTGCACAACGTGAAAATTTGAAAAAAATCAGCATTTTCAAGCTTTTCAAATTTTTGGCTCCAATTTGGCTCTAATTTTTGAAAAAATTATCATTAATTCAAATTTTGGCTCCAAGAATAAATTACCAAATTACCACTAATCCCAATCCTAAACTCTATAAATATAGCCCTCATTTCATTCAAATTTGAAGCTTTTGATAGCTAAATCCACCTTGCTAAAAAATCTCTCAATTCTCTCCATCTACCAAATTCACTCAAAGCTCCATTTTCAAAAAGTTAGTAAGCTTTGCATTGAAGCTTACTAATCTTTGAGCTAAACCTTCATCCAAACATTTTTTTCCCATCAATTCTCTACATCCAAGCTTGGAAATTTATTCTTGTGGTTGAATTAAAGCAAATTCTTGAAGTTGTGTTGATAATTCTCTAGATCTACCTTTGGTAAGTTGGATAATTCATCTTTCACAATGTGATCTCTTGGTGATCTTTGGGATTGGTTTATTGAGCATTATTTTGTGATTACAATGGTTTTATTTTCTCATAATTTGATAGAATTTTCGTGCTCAATTGGATCCATGATCATAAGGTATTTGATGGAAAGTTTGAACAAGAATTTGGCCTTTTAAAATGTTGTTTTGCTGTCTGTAACAACGTGCAATCGATTGCAGTAACAGTGCAATCGATTGCACAGAAGCAATTTCGTGCAGATTTTTGAAAATTGTACTGTGTAAATCGATTTACACAGTAGTGCAATCGATTTACACAGGGACATAATGCATTTTTTTCCTTCTTTTGGGGCAGCTTTGATCCAAAATGTTTTTTCTACTCACTCCTTTTGATTGTTGGTTTGGATTGCAATTTTAAATGTCCAATTTCTCTTTAAACTCAATGGACTTTGTGATGTAGATGAAGTTGGATAAATGTTCATCAATTCAAATCTACCTAAGAGTGAACTATTTAATTCATTTTTGGTGCTTTGGATTAATGATATGTTTAGTTCTTTAATCCATCTAGAGGAGTGGTTGAATTTAAAGATGAAAGAATTTTGAGGTGGTAATCCAAATTAGCTTATCATTCCCCTCCCTCTTCATCTTATCCCTTTCTTTTTTAATTGTTCTACATGTTAAGGGATGATGATCTCTATATCATTTATCCAAACATGAAGTACATAGATTGCTATTGACCGACCTCAAAATAGGTGCGACTTCTACATAAGTCCACTTACGATTGCTTAACATAGCGCTAAATTTTGTCCCGATTCGAATAAATGATCATTCGTGGACCAAAATTATGATTGCAATCCCAAGTATGTTAATTTTATCTCTTTGATCCAATAACCTTGAGATTCATTTTGTGGAGGCTTTGGTTCTACCAATCCTCTAATGGATCTACATCACTTTTGGTCAACGCGGATCACTTAAACATCGTTGATCATTACATGTTACTTTTTGAGGATTCCAAAATGGATGATATACTTGACAAAAAGCAAATTCAACTTGTTGTGTGGAGTCTTTGGTTCTACCAATCCTCTAATGAGTTCCAAATGCAAGTTTCAAGATGGTCATCCAACTAACCACTAATTTCTAACAATTGGCTTTACTTTATTCTTTTATTTTTATGTTTTATGTACCATTTACTTTTTGCATTTACATTTCATGTTATTTTCATCTTTTCTCACTTGAGCATTTACTTTTATGTCATTTTTATTTTGCTCACTTGAGCTTTTCTTTTCCTTTTGAAGACATTTAATAATAAACATGAACCATAAAAAGTATTAATGATACTTGGACTACTTGGTTACTATCCTTGGCATTATGGAGTATTGGACTTCTTGGACTTAGGAATAGAAACCTTGGCTTACATTGGAGACCTTGTGACCTTAATGGATATTTTGTCTCGAGCTCTTGAGGTTTACCTCAAGACATTGGTGTGATGCGGTGGGAGAACTAACTTGAGGTTTTGCGTTTTATCGCAAATGTTGCGGTTAGCAAGAGTCTCCACCTACTTTTCTTTTATCCAAAAGGAAAGGTGAAAAAGCACAGGAAATACCTTTGAGATTTTTTTCTTGAGTTCGGGGGGTAGATTATGAAAAGGGAAGGTGTTAGAACCCTTTTCATCCATGCTTTTCCATGGGCTCTTAGTTACTTGCTTAGATCACTTGCTTTTGTTTGTTTGAAATGGTGCTTGTTGTGGTTTTGAAAGTATTTTGTAAAAGAGGCCATTCGTTTAGGCAATCTTTGTAATGATTCTCGTTCGTAAGAATGTATACAAAGATGTTTGTCTTTTGAAAATGTTTTCAATGATTTGTAAGGTGTTTTGAAATGTGTGTGTTTGTTTTGAAAATAGAAAGGATTTTTGTTTGAAATAGAGCAAGTAACTAGAAGCTATCTACCTACTCAAATGTATTTCCCATGTATTTTCTATTCCTTTGACATTGTTGTCTTACCATTGATTTGGTGAGCAACCCTATCTTTGGATGTAAACGGGACGAGCGTGGGTCATCGTATAACCATGATTACAATTTTTTCAAAGTATCTTAGCATTTTTGAGGGACCAAGATCATTTTGTAAGGCAACTTTTGAATAGCGTCATCGAGGGATTATGATCTTAAATTTGTTTTGTTGTGCCAAGATACTTCGCATGCGTAACATGGCCATTTTTTGTTTTAGGCAACCAAGTGGGAAAACCCTAAGGATGCTTGTGTGCAAGTGTATCATTTTTCATGCTTTGATTTTGTCTTGTATTTAGGGTGTTCTATTTTGCTTTGTTTTGTTCTTATCATGTAAACCCTAATTACTAATCATGTCATATGAAAGCGATAAATTGCGTAATGTAAATATACTAAGCTATTACAACAATTTTATAGGAGGGGGGAATACAAGTTTGAATGGGGATTTGCACAAATATAAAGCTAAATATATTATTACAACCAAATCTAATTTGTACGAATTTAAGATAAATACAAAATAATATTTAAAATATAATGCAATGCAATATACATGTAAAAGATTTTTGATGGCTTATTTTTATGTAAAGGAATATTTAATCTAAACCTAAAATAAGAAGAAAAAAACTTAATTTTTGAAAGGGGTTTAACCCTAATTTTATTTAAAAGAAAATAAAGTTTCTATATTATTATATTTTGTGTATTTTCTTGTGTAAAAATAATAAATAATATTGTAATAAAATATAAAGTTTGTATGTATGCAAAAATAAGTATTTATAAATATGAAATGCAAAATAAATAAACTAAGTATATTTAATTATATTTACAAATTTATTTAAGAAAAACAAGTTATATCTTATTGGAATAAACTATATTTTATGTGAGAAATAAAATAAAAATAAAATAAAGTGCAATATGACTAAATTATATTTTTTAAGATTTTATATCATTTAAAAAATAAATAAAAATATTTAAATGAAAATAAAACAAATAAAAAAAATGTAGAAAGTTGGTCAAGGGGGTAAGATAGCAGATTAGTGGTGATGATGAGCAAAAAAGTTGGCCCATGAAGCTAGGCCCACTCCTGCAAAAAAAGTGTCAAAAACTGAAAAGGAAAAAATGCAAAAATGCAAAAGTAGCGCGCAGGTTCGTACCCAGGACATGGGTCTCACCAGCGCGCTGCTTTACCACTGGGGTGGCCATACATCCATTATCCTATTGAAACAAAAACAACATATTACAAAACGCGCTCTTGCCCTGTTTCATCTTCTTCCTCAAGCCTTGGTCGGATCCCATGTAATTTCCTCATGCTTCCATAAAAATGAAAACTTGTAACATGAAAAATGTAGCATTTTAACTCACGAATCCAACCATATAAGTTATGTAATCTAACTATCAAAGATCAAAGAGAATTTTAAAAGCCCCAAATTTTAACCTAATATTTTCAGAGATTTCAACTTCCAAATTCTCTTAGCACAAGTAAAATCAATGCAAGATAATTATATGTATAGCTTTGTTATGATGAGAAATACACTTTTTATTCATAGATCGTGGCCTAAGGTTGCCTGTACAAGGAGATAGAGTTTGAAAATTTACCTCCTTCAGCTGGAATCGTGTATGGAAATGTAGTGACTTTAATGGAGGCCTGGTGCTTGCTTGAGCTTCCTTGAGCTTCCCTGAATCTATTCCAACCTTTGCCTTGCTCTGAAAGTGGCTAGAACTCCCTGACCAAGTCCAACTACAAGCTTCAAAATCAACAATGGCAGATGGTGGAAAAGAGGATACAGAACAGGGATGATGGTTTGGATGGGTTTGATATCACGTATGTAAGGTATTGGAATGATCTAAACACAAAACGCACAAGCCAAATGGAAGCTGGATGTGTTTGTGCAGAAACTGTATGTTTTGGACAGTTTTTGGTGTTTTGCTTCCTCTGCGTGTTTCAGGTCTTGGCTTAGTGTTTTATGTGTTTCATATAGTTTGTATATTAGTATTGAAATGATCTTAGGTCAGCTTCCCAACAGATCTGCCAATGCTAGCCTTTTTTCCAACTTTCTTGTACTTGAAGCAAAGTGACAAGACCAAAGCTTCACATGCTTGTACCAGCTTTCTTAGGGTTGGTATGGGTTTGTACAACTTTCTTGATACCTGTGTGGTTTGTATGCATCAAGGGGACAGGTTCAAAGCTCAAAATTGTAAAGTTTGCAAAAGTGGTTCTTTATGAAAATGGCAATGGAACCTTTTTGCCATAAGTGGAATTATAAGTTGGATAAAGGTTCAAAAGCATGGATAGAGGCTTTGTCAACTGATTAAGCATTTAATTAAGGAGTGTAGAACAAGTTTAGGACATGTACAGTATGAAATATCCATCATAGGATTGATTTGCAACTTGGTTCTTCATGAAATGGCTTGAACAAAAAGTGAGAAAATGCCAACTTCCCCTCTTCGATTCTCCCTACTCAAAAATGATCTTGAGGAGTTGTTGGAAATTTTGGAAAGCTTGAAATATGCTCTATAATTAATCTTTGAAATTCATTTTGAGATACTTCTTGGAACTAGGTGAAAAATTGCCATGAAGTTGGGTCCAAAACCTGCCTAAATTAGGACAAAATTTCACGAAGTTAAGAAGTTCATGACCATGTATTCACAAATTTATAACTTGAGATCCAAGCATCTTTAGGGAATAGTTTGTGAAGAAAATTTGTAGATTTCATGGAGATCTACAACTTTCATGTTGGGAACTTTCTTTGAATCAATATGCATCATGGTGAAAAAGTGGTGTAAAGTTGAGAAAAAATAAGAAAATTTTCTATACTTAGAAAATTTCTAAGTTATGAAAATTTTCAAATTCAAACCCTAATTTTAAAATTTGGTTTTCTTGGTGAACAAGTTTCACATTTTGACATATATTGATGAATTATGACTCTTGGTACTTGATTTTGAACAAAAATTCAATGTTTGACTTTTCAGTATACAGTTGACTTTTGATCAGTTGACTGCAAATTTCATCTGTCAATCCAATGAATTTGAGATGTTTTGAACCATGTAATTAAGTCAAGATGATGCCATTGAACCATTGAAATCATGCTTGAAATCAATTGGTCCTTTTCTAGGTTAAAAATTAGAAATTTCCCTTCCTCAGTCAAAACCCTAATTTTAACCATTTTGCCCTTTTGATGATTTGATCAAATTTCTTGAGGATTTGTAATCCAAACTTGATCAAATGGTACATATGAGTCTAAAATGTTTATGTGGATAAAAAATTATGAAGTTTGACTGTAAATTGGCCATGGTTGACTTTTTCCCCAATACAGCTGATTTTTAGGTCAACTGTCCAATTGACTGATTAAAAATGTGGTTCAAGGCTTGAAACTTATCATGAGCAATCTTAGGGGTCCAAAATGATGTATGAAAGTCACATGAAGCATTGATAGTCCAAAAATCCTTGTGCAAACTCAAACCCTAATTTTGGGTTATCAGTGCAAGATGAGATGTCTTGAGTTGACCAAACCCTAATCATGTCTTGAGTCAAAGAAGTCTTATGAGAAAAGTCTTGATAAATGAGAGGGCAAATTTTGGGGTACAACAGTTTCCCATTTTCAATCTTCTTGAACCTGAAGAGTTAGATTGGCGAGCTTTGTTGTTCGTGACTCGAAGGTAAAAGATGATTGGACACTAGAGTGCCCGTAAATTTGCACTCGACAAAGTGTAGTTGAGGGAATGGGCTTAAAGATGCCATTTGGAGAAGTGACAGGATCTTATTGGATATGGGCTTGTAGATGCCATCCAAAAATGTTTGTTGAATTGTAAGTTGTAAGCTGAAGGAATGAGTGTCAGAATGGTGTCCGCGTCTGGAACGTATATGAGCTGTATCTGGACTTGAAATATAAATGAGTATCAGAATGGCATCCGTGTCTAGAGCGTATCCAAACTGTATCTGAACTTGAAATCTGAATGAGTATCAGAATGGCATCCGTATCTGGAGCGTATCTGAACTGTATCTGAATTTGAAATTCGAATGAGTATCAGAATGGCATCCGTGTCTGGAGCGTATCTGAAATGTATTTGATAGTTGGAATCTGAATGAGTATCAGAATGGCATCCGTGTCTGGAGCATATCTGAATTGTATCATGAAAGCTGAATCTGAATGAGTAACAGAATAGCAACCGGGTCTGGAGCGTATTTGAACTGTATCATGAAAGCTGAATCTGAATGAGTAACAGAATAGCAATTGTGTCTGGAGCGTATTTGAATTGTATCATGATTGCACATTGTTTAATAGTAGTTGTTAATCTTATCTTGAAAAGGGTAAAATGTTAGATGAAGCACAAAATTATGTTGCATGAGATGTATGATTCAATATATGTATTTTATCAATGTTTATGATATATGGATGTAATGTATGCGCATGTAAGCTGATTTGTTGTATTATTGAGGAAAATAAATCCTTGATTGCTGCCGAGGATATGTAAATTCTTGAAGTTGGAGTATTGACAAAAAATTTGTTGTGAGAGCAATGCCATATACCGCTTGAGGAATCTGCTTAGGGAATCCATAGAATTTTGATGACTTCTACTGGGGATTAATGAATGGGAGTCTTCGTTCTGTTGGGGAGCAATGAAAACACTGGGGAAAAAGCTTATTCCTGTTTGGGAAAAAGTTCAGGAGTTTCGGTCGTCTGCCACTCTACCGGGGAGTTATCCTAGGTTAGGGAGAAACAGAAGTTAGCTATTGTCCGGTTGGTTTTCAGGCTTCAAGATAACTTGCTGGGGAATTTGGAGAAACTGGATGGTTTCCACCAGGGATTAATAGTTTGAAGTTTCAGCTCCGCTGGGGATCTTAATGACGTACTGTAGGGATTGCTCATGGAATAGCCTAAAGACGTTTTCCTATTCTTTCAACCTGTCAGTAATTGTTCTTTTTCATTTTGTTTATTTGTAAATAGTAATTATGTTCAAATGCGTATGTTCATTAATGAATCATTGGACGTTTTTTGTAAATAAAACACAAGTGTAAAGGAAAAAGACAAACAATTTTGTGTACTTTAAAGAGATATCTTTGTATTTACTTTGAATAAGTATTTTGTACAAAAGAGACGGACATCCTAGTAAGAGGATGGTGCCATAAAAGTAAGAAACAATTTATACAAAGAAAGACAGCTATGTGTGATAATCCCATGGGGTTCCAATTCTGCTATATCCTCCGTATCTCTGAATATCTTGTCTATCTGTTGCTTCATCCTAAGATGATTGGATTGATCAGAAACCTCGAGCATGTCAGTGAAGAGATTGTCTTCAAAGTGATCCAACGGGACATAGTCATACGCTTTAATTCCCTAACTTTTTCCTGGACCGCCCTTTCGGGTTTTCAGTCCACCGGGAAACCCTTTTTTGCCCAAGTCACCCTTTCGGGTTTTCAACTTGCCGGGTGTACAGATTTTTTTTTTACTTTATCCCTAATTTTTGCCCAAACCTTTTGGTTCGCCGAGATGCCCTTGTTTTGCCTAGGTGTGTCTACCTAGCGAGTCTTTTATGCGTAGTATATTTTGACTATGTCTGCGTTCGCAGGGTGTGGCAAGTCATCACCGTCCATGGTGGTTAAGATCATTGCCCCACTGGAGAAGATGTTCTTGATTACAAATGGTCCTTCATAGGTAGGAGTCCATTTGCCCCTGGGATCACTTTGTGGCAAGATAATGCGTTTGATCACTAGATCTCCAACTTGATATACTTGGCGTCTGACTTTCTTGTTGAAAGCCTTAATCATCCGTTTTTGATACATCTGACCATGGAAAACAGCAGTAAGTCTCTTTTCATCAATTAAGTTTAGTTGATCAAGTCGAGTCTGGATCCAATCGTCCTCATTCAAACCTGCATCCTTCATAATTCTCAAAGAGGGGATCTGAACCTCAATGGGCAAGACAGCCTTCATGCCATAAACCAAGGAATAGGGTGTTTCCCCAATTGACGTGCGAGCCGTGGTACGGTACCCGTGGAGAGAAAACGGTAGCATCTTATTCCAGACCTTGTAGGTGACTGTCATTTTCTGTATAATTTTTTAATGTTTTTATTAGCAGCTTCGACTGCTCCATTCATCTTTGGCCGATAGGGGGATGAATTGTGATGTTGAATATTAAACTGCTCGCACAAGGAGGTGATCATAGTATTGTTAAGGTTTGTACCATTATCAGTGATGATCCTTTATGGGATACCGTATCAGCAAATGAGATTCTGCTTGATGAAGCGGGCAACAACATTCTTAGTAACGGATGCGTAGAAAGCTGCTTCGACCCACTTTGTGAAATAAACAATGGCCACTAGAATGAAACAGTGTCCATTGGAGGATGTAGCATTGATCTCCCCAATCATATCGATTCCCCACATAGAAAAGGGCCAAGGAGTTGTCAAAACATTCAGAGGGACAGGAGGTACGTGCACCTTGTCAGCATAAATTTGACACTTATGACAAGTCCGGAAGTGTTGATAGAAATCTGCTTCCATGGTAGACCAATAATAGCCTGCCCGTAGGATTTGCTTCGCCATCATATGCCCACTGGAGTGAGTGCCAAAGGTACCTTCATGTAGCTCGGCCATGATCTTTTCAGCCTCAAATTTATCCACACAGCGGAGCAGAATAGAGTCATGATTGCGCTTGTACAGGATGCCATTACTCAGGAAGAACTTAGCAGAGAATCTCCTTAAGAACTTTTTGTCATTGATTTAAGCTCCTTCTGGATATTCCTGAGTCTCGAGATACTTCTTGACTTCATGAAACCAAGGCTGGTCCATTACTTCTTCAATATTAATCTCGTGACAGTGCGCTGGTTTGTCCATTCGTTCAATGGTGATCTGGGGAGCCTCGTTATCCCAATTAAGTTTAAACATAGATGACATTGTGGCTAGAGCATCTGCTAGCTGATTTTCTTCTCGTGGGAAATGCTCGAAGGTAATCTGCTCAAAATGTGGTAGTAATGTCAAGACATGTTCTTTGTAAGGGATAAGGTTTGGGTGCTTAGTGTCCCATTCTCCTTTGATTTGACTGATGACCAAAGATGAATCTCCAAACACATCTAAAGATTTGATTCCCAAGGCAATGGCAGCCTTGAGACCAAAGATGCATGCTTCGTATTCTTCCATGTTGTTCGTACAGTTGAAGCAAAGTCTGGCAATAAAAGGAGTATGGCAACCTTTCAGAGATATGAGTACAGCGCTGATACCATTACCAAGTGCATTGGATTCCCCATCAAAGAACAGGGTCCATCGGGATCCTTGTTCAGGTCCGTCATATGGTCTGACTTCTTCACAGTTGTCTAATGTCATGATGTCTTCATCTGGGAATTCAAACTTCATGGACTGATAATCTTCTACAGCTTGATGAGCAAGATGATCAGCTAGCACACTTCCCTTTATAGCTTTCTGGGTAGTATATTGTATGTCATATTCTGTTAAGATCATCTTCCATCTAGCTATCCTTCCAGACAGAGCAGGTTTTTCGAAGATATACTTTATCGGATCCATCTTAGATATCAATAAAGTGGTATGAGTCAACATATACTGTATTAGCCGGCAAGCAGCCCATACCAGAGCGCAGTAAGTTTTCTCGAGCAGTGAATATCTAGTTTCACAGTCGGTAAACTTTTTGCTCAGGTAGTAAATAGCGTGCTCTTTTTGGCCAGACTCGTCATGCTGCCCCAATACACACCCCATTGAGTTCTCTAAAACGGTCATATACATGATTAGCCGTCTTCCCTCGACTGGTGGCATCAATACAGGAGGCTCTTGTAAGTACTCTTTGATCTTGTCAAAAGCAATTTGACATTCATCATTCCATCTGACTACTTGATCTTTCTTCAATAATTTGAAGATTGGCTCACAAGTAGATGTTAGGTGAGAAATGAATCTGGAAATATAGTTCAGGCGTCCCAAGAATCCTCTGACTTCCTTCTCAGTGCGAGGAGCAGGCATTTCTTGTATCGCTTTGACCTTGGCAGGATCAACCTCGATGCCTTTGTTGCTGACAATGAAACCTAAGCGTTTAACGGACCGGACTCCGAATGTACACTTATTTGGATTCAATCTTAACTTGTACTTCTTCAACCTCACAAACAACTTTTGCAAGTGATCAAGGTGCTCCTATTCAGTTTGTGATAGGGCTATCATGTCATCTACGTAGACCTCTATCTCATGATGTATCATATCATGAAACAAAGCTACCATGGCGCGTTGATAGGTTGCCCCAGCATTCTTCAGTCCGAATGGCATCACTTTGTAGCAAAATGTCCCCCACTGCGTGACAAATGTAGTTTTCTCCATGTCCTCAGGTGCCATTTTGATTTGGTTATAACCTGAGAATCCGTCCATGAAAGAAAATACTTTGTGTTTGGCTGTATTGTCAACCAGGATGTCGATGTGGGGAAGTGGAAAATCATCTTTAGGGCTGACCCTGTTTAAATCTCTATAATCCATGCACATTCTTACTTTGCCGTCCTTTTTAGGCACGGGAAAAATGTTGGCAACCCATTGAGGATAGGAAGTGACGGCTAAGAATCTAGCATTGAACTGCTTCATGACTTCCGCTTTGATCTTCTCTGACATGTCAGGTCTCATGCGGCAGACTTTTTGTTTCACTGGTGGACAGTCTTCTCTTGTGGGTAGACGATGTACCACGATGTCTGTATCAAGTCCCAGCATGTCTTCGTATGACCAGGCAAAGATCTCAACATAATCATGCAATAGCTGAATTAGACGTTCCTTGACACTCGGATCTAGGTTGGCACCCACTTTGATTTCCTTTTTATCCTCCTCGGTACCCAAGTTGATTGTATCCAACAGTTCCTCATGAGGCTGAATATCTATTTCCTCTTGTTGTAGTAGTCTATCCAATTCCCCTGGCACTTCACAATCATCCTCACCTTCGTATTCGGCTTGGTAGATTAGATCTTCAGAGTCACTGAAGGCTATAGCAGTATCGTTACCCATGGGATCCGGAATGGAGGGGTACTTGCATTTGTAAGTGTGGGTGTGTCTAAGGGTATAGCCAATTTAAACAATAAAATGTAAAAGAAAGACAATGAGTACAAAAGGTTTATATGTGAAAAAGCGTCCATGATTCATTGAATGTCATATGAAGATGAAATAAAAACCCTTACAAATGGACCATTGTGCCTCGGGTAAGACACAAGGTTTTTAAAGTGCGAATTGTTTGTGAATAATACAAGTCCAACAGAAATGTAAAAGATAAATTACTGAGAGATGAAAGTTATTGGGACAAAGTCTCTTGCTTCCCAGTTGTGAAGTCCTCTGTTGACAGTAGGAAATATCCAATCTTCTAACCTGCCATCTTCTTCAACATCTTCCACTGTGTTGACCTCACGGTTACTAATCTCCAAAGGTGGCCCTCCAGCATGGGCACGGCGCACAGCCTTCTGAGCAGTTGAAGTAAACTCCAAGCCAAACTTGTCTGATTTATACAGGATGTCCGGAAGCTGCCCCCATATGGTGTATCCACCCTCTTCTACTACCGCCTTAGCGTCCTTTAGAGATGACATCCAAAGTGGAGGTCTTGTGATCTTGGGAATCGAGGATATTTCCTTGGTCACCGCTACTTCTTGAGAAACCTCTTCGAAATGTTGAAAAGGAGTTTCAATGAATTCGCCATCCAACTCCACATACTGGAAGGAATTTAGATGACTAATCATGTACTCCTCTTCTCCATGGACAGTTATGATCTTTCCTTGGACCGGGTATTTCAGCATTTGGTGTAGTGTGGAGGTGACAGCACCGGCATTATGAATCCAGGGGCGTCCTAACAGACAGGAATAAGAGGGACGGATGTCCATCACATAGAAGGTTGAATTGAAGGTCTGAGTTCCTACTTTTATCGGGATGTCTAGCTCCCCGTGTACCATCCTTTTCGAGCCATCAAATGCTCTCACAACTATGTTACTGGGTTTTAGAGTCATCCCTTCGCAATCCAATCTGTCAAGGGCTTTCTTTGGTAATACGTTCAAAGATGAACCAGTGTCTACCAAGACATGGGATAGGGTTGTTCCTCTACAATCCACAGAGACATGCAATGCCTCGTTGTGCTTTCTCCCTTTGGGTGTCAAATTAGCATCAGAGAAGCCCAGGCCGTTATCAGCTGTCAAACTGGACACACAATCTTGGAATTGGTCAGGAGACATCTCTTGTGGCACATGACATGTCTTCAAAAATTTTACCAGAGCTTTCGCATGTGCCTCAGAGCACAGCAACAATGCTAGCATGGAGATCTTGGAGGGAGTTTGCCCCAACTGTTCAACCACATCATAGTCACTCTTCTTTATTATCCTCAAGATCTCTTCCATTTCCTTCTTAGATGTTTCGGGGATAGCTAGTGATTGAGCCTTCGTCTGGACAGGCTCTTCTTGAATGCTTTTTCCTCGATTCCCAGCAGTAGAAGTATTGGTAGGGACAGGAATTGTGTCGTCTTTGTCGGTAGGTACGCTTGCAGGTATAATCACTGGTGCAGAGGTAATCTTCGGAACGGCCACGGGTCTAAAAACTGCCTTTGGAGGGGCAATCTCTGGAGAGAAGATTCTACCACTACGGGTAATCTTGCTAGTTCCGGCAATATTGCTAATGTCGGAGTTGTCTTCTTTGGAGCTCTCTTCTTCGGTGGTCAACCCATCTTGTTTAATACCATGGTAGTAGATTTCTGCACCGTAATTCCATGGTACTGTTTTATCTTATTCGTACGGGACCGGCCCGGGCATTGTAATCTTAAGTGGAGTAGTCTTTGGAGCAGATGTAAACCTAACGGGCCTTTTAGGGACCCTGAAAGGATTGGCAGAGATGGTTATAATTGAAATGTCTTTAACAGGAATAGGTAAAACAGGAGCATTCTCAAACATAATTTCTTGGTTGTCAATCAGGCGTTGGATACTTGTCTTCAGCAGAGGGCAATCATTCGGTGAGGACAAACATTGATGGCAGTCTTTATTGCAACCTGGGAATATGCCAGCTTTCAACAAATTCATTTCAATGATCGGGAGCGGGGTCAAGAGTTTATCCACTGTAGCAACAAACAAGTCTTCTTCGATAGCATTGGCATTGTGACCATGCCTAGGCATCGAAGCGGAAATGACATTTGGTTTCTCAGGCGCATCAAACTCAACTTCCTTTGCATCTATTAGGTCTTGAATTTTGTTCTTCAAAGCCCAACAATTGTTAGTGTCGTGCCCTGGACTTTCAGAATGGTATGCACATCTGACATTCGGGTGATAATGAGGGGATGCAGTATTGGGGTTCTTTGGGGCCTCCTTTAAAGTTTCCAGATTCAATTTCATAAGATGCGATAGAACCTGGGCTAGAGTCATATTAATCCTGGTGAATTGTCGGACTAGCCTTTCCACTCTTGGTTGGTCAGATGCGGGCTTTGGGATCATAACGACCCCCACCACTGGTCGGCGTTCAGTTCTTCCTTGATTCCTTTGCGAATAAACAACAGATACTTCCTTCTTCCCAGTGAAAGGTTTTCTCATAGTTGTAGAGGCAGACGCGTCCTTCTGAATTTTTCCGCTTTTTATACCAGCTTCCACTCTCTCCCTGGTTAAAATTAACTCAGTAAACCCAGCAGATGAGCTTCCAATCAAATGCTTGAAGAAAGGGTCTGATAGAGTGCCCAAGAACATATCCACCAACTCCCTTTCAAACAGTGGGGGTTGCACTCTTCCAGCTAGATCTCTCCACTTTTGCGCGTAATTTTTGAAACCCTCATTTGAAGCCATAGCCATACTCTGAAGTTGAGTACGGGTAGGCGCCAAATCTACATTTTACTGGTATTGTTTATAGAAAGCTGCGGCAAGTTCTTCCCAGTTGTGGATGTCGGCCCTTTCCAATTGGTAAAACCATTCAAGTTGTGTTCCAGATAAGTTGTCTTGGAAGAAATGGACCCACGAGTCTTTGTCGGTGGAGTGCGGCTGAATCTTTCTGGCATATGATCGGAGGTGCATTTTAGGACATGACACCCCATCATATTTTGCAAATGACGGCACTTTGAACTTTGGTGGGATCACAATTCCTGACACTATCCCTAATTCTTCAAAATCTAGCCCCGGTACTTTCTGTATTTCCATAGTGGTTAAACGCTCTTCCAGGTGTCTGTACTTATCATCATCCGGAGGATACTGTTCCTCAGAGTAGTCTTTCTCTTCCTCTTCAGAGTCTGATGGAACTGTCGTTTCTTTTCCTTTTCTTTCCCCTTCATCAGATGTTTCTGGAAAATCCAAGGTTATTCTAGCTTGTCCTTGGAACCTTCTTCCTATGATTACCACACCAGCTGGTTTCTTCTTTTTCTCTTTCTCTTTTCCTAGCAGAGTCTTCAACTCCTCTTGCCCCTTGGCTAAGGTCATGAGTAACTGTTGAAATTGTGTGTTTTGAGCTTGAAGGTCTTTGATCGTCTGTTCGAGATCCATCTTACTGAAATAAACAGTAGAGAGATGAGGAAACTGGTTGCAAAAGACCTACTTATGTCATGATGAATGATATGTATACATGCAATGATTTCAAGGATTTAAAAATTCAAATTTGTTTTAAACAAAAAGAAACACACGTTATATTAATAAGATAGAATTGGAGTACATCAATGCCACTTGGGAAAAATAATACAAAATTCTAAGATAAAAAAATATTGCGCATCCTCTTTGGTGCTGTGTAGGTATTTAGAGTCTGCTCCTCATGAAGTAGCCTAGTGAGTTCCAAAACCTTCTTCTCGCTTGTGTAGAATTGGGCTTCAAAAGTATCTCGCTCTCCTTTGAGTTGTATCCAATCCCTTTGTAGATCTTCGAGTGATGTGGGCATGTCAGGATGTAGGATAGTGTATGGAACTTCTCCTTCCTTAACAGGCTCAATAATCACTAGGAGAATGGAAGGATAAGGCATCATAAGAATTTGAGCGCGGGTTCGTACCCACTTGAGGTAAGGCTCAAGAGGTATGGAATTCTTGTATCCTAAAGTCTTGCTATCCACCTTGTTTAGAATCCTCCAAGCTCGGATGAATCTCTGGCGAAGTCCTTGATTATTGTTGTCATAGTCAAATACCAAGCGTTGAATCAGCATATCATGTGGGCCATCCCTTCGGGAATAACCAAACTGTCTTAGAGCTAAGCAAGGGTTGTAGGTTATGCCTCCCCTAATCCCAAGTAGAGGGACATTAGGAAATTCCCCACAATGGTCAACAATGATAACATTCTCTTTGGATTGAGAGCACCAATGAATATTTGAATGTTTGAGCGTCATTAACCTTTATGACCACCTTAATCCCTGCTCATTCTTTAAGACTGATTGGGGAAGATGAGAAATAAACCATCTTGCTAGGAGGGGAGTGCAACACACAAGGACCCCTCTCTTCCTCATTGTACGAGTGTGAAAAGAGTGTAGGATATCCCCTAGCAATGTAGGCATCGGATTGCGTGACGAAGATTTTGACGGCACTCACATCTATGAGTTGGTCAGGATTGGGGAACAAGACCATCCCATAGATGAGAAGAGCCACAATATCCTCAAAAGCTTGCAAGTCTAGGGAATTCCAATAGCTTTGGTCCTTCTCAAATAGAAACTTTTCTAAGAAGCCTTTGACACCACTTCTAGTTTCCCAATAAGTTGTGACATCAGATGAGTGCAAGTGCAGGGCTTGAGCAATCTCTTCTGGCTTTGGATCTCTTTCTGTACCGTTGAAAGCTAGTTTATTGGGAATAGGAATCCTCAAGAGTTGAGAAAATTCTTCCAAAGTAGGCACAAGCTGATAGTCAGGAAATGTGAAGCAGTGATGCAAAGGGTCAAAGAACTGGAAGAGAACTTTCATCATATCCTCCTCTGTGTTGGAGGTGACCAAGTTGAGTAGACGACCATGCCTCTCGGTGAATGGAGAGTTCTCAGGGATCCTTGAAGCTATCTCCTTGAGTTGTGGAGGAATTCTTACAAGGTTGATTTGGATAGTTTTCCTACGAAGTGAATCCATATCCTACAAAACAAGAACAAAGATGAATCTCCAAAATCCTTGAAATGGTTAGTGAATGCATATGATGTTCATGATGTCCATGATGTTATGTACAAGTATGCATATACAAGCAAATCAAACAAGTTCTTAGTTTAGGCTTGCATGGGGTTTTATAGGTAAGTACCCTCTTGAAGTTTAGTTGGCTCAACCTGCCCTAACAATAGTAATCGGGTTCTAAGGAGCTCAATATCACTGGATTGTTTCCTTGGTCATTGTTTCACCTCAAGCCTCTTTAATGGTGACCGAAATATCCCAAGAAACCAACCCTCAATGAGTGTAGTATCGAGTATCTACCAACTTCGGACTACACCAAAGCCGGTCATCTCACTACATCCTAAAGGTCAAGTTGGTCAAGTAAAGGGTTCTAGAAGTTCATTAGTGCTTCATGACATCACTCAGCGGCCCTGTATTCTCTTTGATTAACTTAAAGGCTACCGGTGACCATAAATATGTCACACTAACATAGCTATTGCTTAGACCATGTCGGTATACCCCGCACAGTTTCCACAATGTATTGCTATTTACCTATAATGTTTCCCAAATCCGGGTAGAGGATTCAAACCCAAATAAAGAACCATAATGTAAAGCAAACAAGTCAAACAGTGTAAGCAAATAAATGTGATCTATCCCTAAGGTAACCCCACTTTTAGAATAAATCCCCAGCAGAGTCGCCAGTTCTGTGATGCGGTGGGAGAAATGACTTGAGGTTTTGCATTTTATTGCAAATGTTGCAGTTTGCAAGAGTCGCCACTGACTTTTCTTTTATCCAAAAGGAAAGGTGAAAAAGCACAGGAAAGACCTTTGAGATTTTTTTCTTGAGTTCGGGGGGTAGATTATGAAAAGGGAAGGTGCTAGGACCCTTTTCATCCATGGTTTTCCATGGGCTCTTAGTTACTTGCTTAGATCACTTGCTTTTGTTTGTTTGAAATGGTGCTTGGTGTGGTTTTGAAAGTATTTTGTAAAAGAGGCCATTCGTTTAGGCAATCTTTGTAATGATTCTCGTTCGTAAGAATGTATACAAAGATGTTTGTCTTTTGAAAATGTTTTCAATGATTTGTAAGGTGTTTTGAAAAGTGTGTGTTTGTTTTGAAAATATCAAGGATTGTTGTTTGAAATAGAGCAAGTAACTAGAAGCTATCTACCTACTCAAATGTCTTTCCCATGTATTTTCTATTCCTTTGACATTGTTGTCTTACCATTGATTTGGTGAGTAACCATATCTTTGGATGTAAACGGGACGAGCGTGGGTCATCGTATAACCATGATTAGCAATGTTTGCAAAGTATCTTAGCATTTTTAAGGGACCAAGATCATTTTGTAAGGCAACTTTTGAATAGCGTCATCGAGGGATTTTGATCTTAAATTTGTTTTGTTGTGCCAAGATACTTCGCATGCGTAACATGGACATTTTTTGTTTTAGGCAACCAAGTGGGAAAACCCTAAGGATGCTTGTGTGCAAGTGTACCATTTTTCATGCTTTGATTTTGTCTTCTATTTAGGGTGTTCTATTTTGCTTTGTTTTGTTCTTGTCATGAAAACCCTAATTACTAATCATGGCATATGAAAATGATAAATTGCGTAAAGTAAATATACTAAGCTATTACAAAAATTTTATAGGAGGGGGGAATATAAGTTTGAATGGGGATTTGCACAAATATAAAGCTAAATATATTATTACAACCAAATCGAATTTGTATGAATTTAAGATAAATACAAAACAATATTTAAAATATAATGCAATGCAATGTACATGTAAACGATTTTTGATGGCTTATTTTTATGTAAAGAAATATTTAATCTAAACCTAAAATAAGAAGAAAAAAACTTAATTTTTGAAAGGGGTTTAACCCTAATTTTATTTAAAAGAAAATAAAGTTTCTATATTATTATTTTGTGTATTTTCTTGTGTAAAAATAATAAATAATATTGTAATAAAATATAAAGTTTGTACGTATGCAAAAATAAGTATTTATAAATATGAAATGCAAAATAAATAAACTACGTATATTTAATTATATTTACAAATTTATTTAAAAAAAATAAGTTATATCTTATTGAAATAAACTATTTTTTATGTGAGAAATAAAATAAAAATAAAATAAAGTTCAATATGACTAAATTATATTTTTTAAGATTTTATATCATTTAAAAAAATAATAAAAATATTTAAATGAAAATAAAACAAATAAAAAAAATAAAATGTAGAAAGTTGGTCAAGGGGGTAAGATAGCAGATTAGTGGTGATGATGAGCAAAAACACTGGCCCATGAAGCTAGGCCCACTCCTACAAAAAAGTGTCAAAAACTGAAAAAGAAAAAATGCAAAAATGCAAAAGTAGCGCGCAGGTTCGAACCAAGGGCATGGGTCTCACCAGCGCGCTTCTTTACCACTGGGGTGGCCATACATCCATTATCCTTATTGAAACAAAAATAACATATTACAAAACGTGCCCTTTCCCTGTTTCATCTTCTTCCTCAAGCCTTGGCCGGATCCCCTGTAACTTCCTCATGCTTCCATAAAAATGAAAACTTGTAACATGAAAATGTAGCATTTGAACTCACGAATCCAACCATATAAGTTATGTAATCTAACTATCAAAGATCAAAGAGAATTTTAAAAGCCCAAAATTCTAACCTAATATTTTCAGAGATTTCAACTTCCAAATTCTCTTAGCACAAGTAAAATCAATGCAAGATAATGATATGTATAGCTTCGCTATGATGAGAACTACACTTTTTGTTCATAGATCGTGGCCTAAGGTTGCCTGTACAAGGAGATAGAGTTTGAAAATTTACCTCCTTCAGCTGGAATCGTGTATGGAAATGTAGTGACTTTAATGGAGGCCTGGTGCTTGCTTGAGCTTCCTTGAGCTTCCCTGAATTTATTCCAACCTTTTCCTTGCTCTGAAAGTGACTAGAACTTCTTGACCAAGTCCAACTACAAGCTTCAAAGTCAACAATGGCATATGGTGGAAAAGAGGATACAGAACAGGGATGATGGTTTGGATGGGTTTGATATCAAGTATGTAATGTATTGGAATGATCTAAACACAAAACGCACGAGTCAAATGGAAGCTGGATGTGTTTGTGCAGAAACTGTATGTTTTGGACAGTTTTTGGTGTTTTGCTTCCTCTGTGTGTTTCAGGTCTTGGATTAGTATTTTATGTGTTGCATATAGTTTGTATATTAGTATTGAAATGATCTTAGGTCAGCTTCCCAACAGATCTGCCAATGCTAGCCTTTTTGTAAACTTTCTTGTACTTGAAGCAAAGTGACAAGACCAAAGCTTCACATGCTTGTACCAGCTTGATTAGGGTTGGTATGGATTTGTACAACTTGCTTGAGACCTGTGTGGTTTGTATGCATCAAGGGGACAGGTTCAAAGCTCAAAATTGTAAAGTTTGCAAAAGTGGTTCTTTATGAAAATGGCAATGGAACCTTTTTTCCATAAGTGGAATTATAAGTTGGATAAAGGTTCAAAAGCATGGATAAAGGCTTTGTCAACTAAGTAAGAATTTAATTAAGGAGTGTAGAACAAGTTTAGGACCTGTACAGCATGAAATAGCCAGCATAGGATTGATTTGCAACTCGGTTCTTCATGAAATGGCTTGAACAAAAAGTGAGAAAATGCCAACTTCCCCTCTTCTATTCTCCCAACTCAAAAATGATATTGAGGAGTTCTTGTTCATTTTGGAAAGCTTGTAATGTGCTATATAATTCATATTTGAAATTCATTTTGAGATACTTCTTGGAACTAGGTGAAAAATTACCATGAAGTTGGGTCCAAAACTTTCCTAAATTAGGGTAAAATTTCACTAAGTTAAGAAGTTCATGACCATGTATTCACAAATTTATAAATTGAGATACAAGCATCTTTAGGGAACATTTTGTGAAGAAAAGTTGTAGACTTCATGGATATCTACAACTTTCATGTTGGGAACTTTCTTTGAATCAATATGCATCATGGTGAAAAAGTGGTGTAAAGTTGAGAAAAAATTAGAAAATTTTCTATACTTTGAAAATTTCTAAGTTATGAAAATTTTCAAATTCAAACCCTAATTTTCAAATTTGATTTTCTTGGTGGAAAAGTTTCACATTTTTACATATCTTGATGAATTATGACTCTTGGTACTTGATTTTGACCAAAAAGTCAAAGTTTGACTTTTCAGTATACAATTGACTTTTGATCAGTTGACTGCAAATTTCATCTCTCAATCCAATGAATTTGAGATGTTTTGAACCATGTAATTAAGTCAAGATTATTCCATTTAATCCTTGAAATCATGCTTGAACTCAATTGGTCCTTTGCTAGGTTAAAAATCAGAAATTGCCCTTCCTCAGTCAAAACCTTAATTTTAACCATTTTGCCCTTTTGATGATTTGATCAAATTTCTTGAGGAGTTGTAATCCAAACTTGATCAAATGGTACATATGAGTCTAAAATGTTGATGTGGATAAAAAATTATGAAGTTTGACTGTAAATTGACCATGGTTGACTTTTCCCCAATACAGATGATTTTTAGGTCAATTGTCCAATTGACTGATCAAAAATGTGGTTCAAGGCTTGAAACTTATCATGAGCAATCTTAGGGGTCCAAAATGATGTATGAAAGTCACTTGAATCATTGATAGTCCAAAAATCCTTGTGCAAACTCAAACCCTAATTCTTGGTTATCAGTGCAAGATGAGATGTCTTGAGCTGACCAAACCCTAATCTTGTCTTGAGTCAAAGAAGTCTTGTGAGAAAAGTCTTGATAAATGAGAGGGAAAATATTGGGGTAAAACAATTGGGTTGTTTGTTTGTTTTGTGTGCAGGTTATTGTGATTACATACTTTGTTTGTAATCTGGAATTCACCCGTATACAACCGTTACTCTACCCAATTTTTTCGAAGACTTAATAAACTTGAAGTTTGGTCTTCTCAAGAGGTCTAGTATCTTTGCTTGCTTGGTTTCAACCCAAATAATGGTAATTCTATCTTGGATCATAATGTCAAGTATTTGCTTCGTGTTGGTTAGGCGGTTCTCTTCCTTAGCTTTTACCTTATGCTTTAGGATAGTCCCTTCATCTCCTCCCATCTTCTTTAATTTTCAAAATCTTCTCATCTTTTTCAAAACCTTCTTTGTTTATAAAATCAAACCGCTTTCATAATAAACCTAGACTTTGTCGAGTGCCTTTTCTTTTAAAACTTCTTTTCTTTAAAAAAAACTTCAATTCATTTAGTCATACTTTGACATCTTTCAAAATTAACAAAAACACTTCAACTCATTCAAACTCTTTTGTGCGCTCGAGCACCTTTTACATTCAAAACTTTTTTCAAGATGAGACATGATTCATTGATAGTCGAGCAACATTCTCATATCCCTATGGTTATAAAGGTGTTGACTTTTCCACTTAATTACTAGAGGCGTTCTCAAACCCTCACTCTTGTTGACGCAGGGTCCATATTTCTCACACCTTGTGGGCGTTAGTCGATATTTCTCTCCTAACAATGACGACTTGTCTCCTTGTTTAAAATCAACCAACAGACAAGTCTTTTCTAGCCAAACTACGGTGCTCTGACTTTCCCATTACACGAGGGAGTACGTAGGCATTAATTCTTACGACCCAAAGCGAGCAATAAAAATTTAAAAAAAAACATTTCATTTTATTTTGTTTACAAATACTCATTCATTCTTTTCCTTTAGCAAGTAAACCTTTACATAACACTGCTTTTAAAAGAAACCAAACAAAGTGGATCCTACGGAGTACCGTAGATGCTTAGGGTGATAATACCTTCCCTTTGCATAACCGACCCCCGTACCTCGATCTCTGATCTTTTTGGGTTTTGTTCGCTTTTTTTCCCATTTCCCTTTGGAAACAATAAAGTGCGGTGGCGACTTCATTATGTTGAGTTAAGTCAATTAATGGCTTAATCTCAAATCTTTACCGCTACATTTCTATTTCATATAATCACTGTCGCAAATTGAGTGCCAGAAAATTGTGCGACAGTGCCCACCCATTCTCCATGATGTTCTCCATTCCTATGTTCATTTGACCTGATACAAGCATTCATCTCTCGAGAAGAGTTTGCGATGGTTGAGGAACCACTGTGGTTTCTTTGACATAATAATCACTAACTTCTGATTTTGGTGTCTGATCACACGACCTTGTTCTCTCGATAGGGATTTTCATTGATAATCCTTTTATCGCCTTTTAGGCTTTTCAGCTTCTTTCTTTCCGTCCATAACTTTTGCCTGGACAAATTATTTTTGAATTTCGATTTGGGAGTCCAGCGGGATGCCCTAACTTTTTCCTAAGCGACTTGTTTTCAAGTTTGACTTAGCAGGGCTTTTTGTTTTTTATTCATAATTTCCATTCTGAACAAGTCGTTAATCTTTACGCCGTCTTTTATTTGTTGGAAGTGACCGCGACTGTGTGAGTCTTTAGTAAATGAGGGATAGACATTGTTGTATCATCGTCTGTTAACCTCCTGATGTGCGAGATATACCCATTGGGATATCGTTAATTGATGCATGTTGATGATAGATGAGGGTTAACCATTGTGGTTTTGACTTTCCTCAACCTTTTGATGGATAACCATTATTGTATCCTTGGATGCACACTCTTGATGAGTTCTGAACGCTTGATCAGATTAACTGAACATTACCCGCCCCAGGGTTAAAACAAGTTTTTTTCCTGAATATAAAAGACACTCCTACTTTGAAGGCTTGGAGGGGTTAATGAGGGTCTATCTTCGGTGTTTAGGAATAGAAACAAGGCATGTACATCGTCAACAGGGTCTTACTCACAAGCGTACCAACCAGAGATTTTTTGCATTTTTAGATTATCGTCATCCTCCCTCCAATCCTTACCTAAGCATAAGACTTGGAAACTTGGCATCAATATGCAAGCATAAAATTTAAAGAGTGATAATGAATGGATGAATAAAAACAAAAAAGAAAACTTCAAGACAAGCATATTTATTGCATTAACATTTTCATTCAAAAATAGACAAGTTTCTACATGCAAGCAATGTTTAAACAAACAAGCAAGAATGCAAATGAAAATGCAGTAAAGAAGCTAATGATTGCCATCTTTGAGGAGACTTGACTCCGTATGAATTTCTTGATTCTGACAAATTTTTGTAGTCTTGATGCTTGAATGGACGAGAGAATTCCCTTTCTGATCTGATATGAACAGAACTGTTTATGAATTGGTCCTGTCTTGCCCCTGGTCTCTGAATGACATACTATCTTCGATCAAATGGCCATGTGCCCTAGAATGTACGCATAGAAGATTCTTTTAGGAGAGAAAATGAATGCTTTACCAAGCAAATCAGTATAAATTGCATCACCAAGCATATTACACCACAAAGAAATAATACAGTTTATCTTCTATCAGAACAACTACGGAGACATCCATCTGGTGAGAAAGAGTCCAACAGTTGGCCAAATAGGAACTAGACTTTTGGAACAGAAGCCAGACAAGTGTTGGGATTTATACTTTAACCCCTTTACAGTTTTCAATATCAAAGTCGGGTGCCCTAGAATAGCAGATACATATAGCATGTGTATCACAATCAGAAGGGATGTTTGTGGGAGGAGGACCCCAAGTATCAGAGCTTTACCAATTGAACTTCTACCAGACGAGAGAATAATTGGATGTTATGCAATGGGATCACATCAAGATGCTCATCAGCCTTCTTCTGTTTTTTCTTAAAATATTTTCCCCATGAATTCACTTGGGAACTAAAGATTGGCTACTGTCGAATAGATCAGGGAACACAAAGCTATGGAGAGTGCCCCTGATTGAATAGTCGGATGCCCCGGCTTGGTAACCACATATGATGTTGGTATCATGAACGAGCACTGATATAAGATCCCATAGTAAATGGGAACCATCTGCTGGTAAAATGTTCCAAGAACTCAGAATTATATAACACTCCCTGGTTGAAAGCAATTCCCAAAATATGAGGAGGAGAGAAAACCTCTTTTACGGCAGTAGGTGCAAGATTGTTGACATCATCATCAGAGTTTCCATGACCTGTTTTATCTGATTCTTTAATCAATTATCTTCCTTCTTGAAGGATTTCAGACCACGGGCCAAAGCTTACATATATATATCGCACGGAGTTATTCCATAACTAACCTCTGAGCATGTGACATTAAGAAATCAAGTTTGAACTTCTGAGGAGAACACCTGGTCTGAATAAGAATCCCTAATCTTTGGATACCTGTTATGGATGCATGAATATGCATGGGGTGCATGAATGGATGCCATGCCATGTTGTCATTTCCAAGGAATTTACATGCTTTGATTTTTTTATTTTACGCAAGTAAAAGATGGAAGAGTTTAGCACAAGACTTGCAAATGTGATTCCCTGGAGATAACATAACATGTATGTTAAGCATGTGGTTAACCATGTTATGTATGAAAATACATGGGATCAAAGTTCCATCATTCCTGAATATGATTGCTGCACTATTTCTGAACCATATGAATATCATCAGGTCAAAGGTCCGACATAGCTTCCGCACATATAAGAACCAAGTACCCTATAGATCTTCCATTGTACACGGGATCAAGGCTTCTGGAAAACCGGATATTGTTGAGCCTTTCCTGAACATGCTGGGAATACCAAGATTGAAGGCCCGAATGAACTTCCAAATATACAAATTAGGAACTCATAAATTAAATCTGAGAAGCATACGGTCACCAACAACACATAGCATCTGAATAAGTCACCAATATAAATCCATAATGTAAACATTAGAACCAATAGTCACTGTCTGAGCATAGTTAACATAAGTAACCATCTGAACATAGTCACCATATGTACCTGTGATAATAATTCCCACCCCACTCACAGGTGAAGACTAGGTCAGGGTAAGGCAATGGTAACTCAGAATCGAGGGTACTCCTGAAAAACTATCTCCTTATCACCTACGTGAAAATGATAACCCCTCATTAGTACCTCATCTGAGCATGGACGACATGGCGGAAATAGTGAAACCTAAGTCAACTATCCGTTTATGTTCCACTCTATTCCTATGGTTCCTATGGTTGTCACTTGGCCTGGGTATTGGGCATTTTACCTCATACTAACACCCACCCAATAAGAAAAAGATCGAGTACAGCAATAGCATATGGAAAACAGTAAAGTACAATGCATACATATGCTCAGGTAAACATATATGAATGAATAAACATAAATCATAAAAATAAACACCCAAAGAAAAGAAAGCAAGAGCTAGGAGCGACTTCGAGATGGACCAGCATTTAGTCGACCTATCCCCATTGAAGTTTCCAGTTGAAATAACCGGCTGAAAATCATCAAACAGTAAAGTCGCCATCGAACGTCTTTTATCCCACATGAATGGAAAGGTAAACATTGAGAAAAACTGAGAAGGGATAAGTCACGGTCTTGCGACCGAGAGATCGGGTAAGGGAGTCTGTTACGCGAGGGGGAGGTATTAGCACCCCACACGCCCGTAGTACTCTACATTATCCACTCTTTTTACCTATCTTATGGGTGTTATTTAATCTATGCTTACTGTTTATTACTACTAAGGGGGAATGCATGAAAAACAAAGGAGAAAAGAATGTAGGGAAAATAAAATTATACTTGCTTGAGCCCTACCCCAATGCCTACGTATCCTTTTTGAGGAATCAGAGCTACCCTAGTTTGGCTCATATATTTTTGTTTGTTTCGTGTTTTTTATGGACGACGTTAATTCTGCCTTCTGCCGCAGCTCGACCTTTGGAGACTTATGCGTTAGCACATAATTAAATTAATCATATCCTTACCTGAAAAGGGTTTTAGAGAAAAGGTGCTTGGGTGCACAAAAAGGTTTGAGTTGGTTTGTATTTTGTTACCTTGAAAAAAGGGTTTAAGTTGTTAGCATGTTTTATGATTTTCTAAAAAGAAAGTTTTAGTTTTGAATGCTAGGATGAAAAAAGGGAAGAAAAGAGTCTAAGGGAGACTAGCCTATTTCTAACCTAACGTTATCATACAATGACAGTCCTACGTCACGGATGAAAGGGGAACCTCTACCTAAAGTTAGCATGCATGGCTTACAACCTAAGGTCTAACTTGCGTCCAAAGGGAGCAGGCACGTCCTAAGGGAACATGGTATGTACAAGGATAAAGCAATCAAGCGTGAAGAAGCACACACATAAAAGAATAAGGAAAAGAAGAGAAATGATTTAGCCAAGGGGAGTGTATCACCCGAGACAAACAAGCGGGAGTGAGATGAAAAATAAAAAGTGATGTCCAAAGCGACTGAACACCTAACCAAGATATAGGAGATCGAGGCAAGAGACATAAGACAATATAAACAATCATGGAGTATCAACATCGGCCAATGTGAACTCCTGATAAAGCATGGGGGTTCGATTGCGGAACCCTTCCCCACTTGACGACTCTATATACAAGAGCAGGCACAACTCCGAATCTTCGTGGTGTGTCACGAGCTAAGGGTGACACAGACGAAATTGCGGGGGTCGATTGCTAACCCTCCCTGCTCGCCTCCTTTTGAGGACTTCAATAAGGGATGGGGGAATAATGCAAGCACAAAACGTAAATGCACCTGCAGGATACCCACTCAAAGGTAGGTTTTTAAACAAACCACAAACAAGTAGCACACAATGGTAATCAATGTAGAATTGCCATAAACGGGTCTTTAAATAAACTAGAGGGGTTCCTGACATAATCAGGAACAGAGACCCCTGTCATACATCTCTATCCTACTTCTCATGGCACCAGAAAGCAGTAAAATCCTACTTCTCATGATATCTAGAAAAGCGGTAAAGTGCGGAAATGAGGAATAAAAATGATGTTGCGATGATACCGAAAGGAGAAGGTCTGTTGCCTCTTTAAAACCATGCAAGCAATAAGCAATATCTACATAAATCTTCTTTGATGAATATTATGCCCTTAGCGTGCTTCATAACTTATCGAACCCCAAGTATTTTTATTCCACAACCTCCCATAAAATTGGCATCAAAACCTACCGAAAGATCATGGCTAAAATGGCAACAAAATGGTTACCACACATGAAAAAAATAATTGAAAAATCTAAAGAGAAATCCTAAAAAAACAATTTACATTTACATTTAGTTTTTATTATCTTTTAACCACCAATTTTATCATCTAAAATTATGAAAAATAATCTAAAAAAATATAGAGAATTCTACAGTCAAGGAGAGGGTGCAAGGTTGTAATCAGGGATTGTGCTGCAGTAATGGAGTCTGGGCGCTAAGCCCAAACAATAAGTCCAGAATGAACATTGTTTTTTTTTACAAGCCATCAAACTATACCAAAAAAGTACAGGCCTAGGGAAGTGTTTTAATTTTGTCTATTACCAACTCATCACAATTATCATCCAATATCACTTTTTCAAATTTTAATAGAATAAGTTGAAAGAAAAATAAATGAAATGCAATACATATGGAACACAGTAATTTAGAGAGAGATTATTAGGGTTCAAAGAGTGACCGTTCACCTCATTCAAGAAACAAAATCCTTCAACGGCACGGCGGCCTCATCTTCATCCCAACTTCACCGCGTCTCTGCCTCTACTGTTGTGCCAATACGATAAACTCCATCTCTCTTCCATCTGACTTTCTTTCAATTTCCACTCATTTGCTTTGAATCTAATGGAACAAATCCAAACCCTAGGCTTCACATAGCTTTCGATTAAATGTTCAATATTAACCTTCTGAGCTCGATTTTATGAGGTTTTGGACCTACTCATCATCCTCTACAAACTTGTATAAAGAAATTGCGAAAAAGGGGAAGAGTGATGCATAACCTATCTCGACGGTGGTGATGATCAGAGACTTCGGTGAACACTCAGATTCAGGTATCCCTTCATCTTTTTCCTTTTGCTCTCTTTCTCCTTCTTCTATTTTCTCGATTTTTGGTTTCTGCTCTGCATTCTGTTGTTGTGTGACACATACTAAGTTGAAACGATTGTGCGTTCATGTTATGTGCAAGTTCTCTAATGAAGATGAAGATGATGAATGATGAATGATGCAAGAGAGTTGCAGATAATCGATGGTGACGATAATGTTTGTTGCAGAAGCTTGAAATTATAGAGAGAAAGTAGAGAAAATATTGGTGGTGATTCTTATCAGAAATCGAAGAATGGGCGATGGATAGTGAGGAATTGTGGAGGATTGATGATGATGGAAGCAAGGTGCACAAAGAAAGGAAGTTTAAGATTCTGCTGAGAGGGTTGAGGTTTAATGATGGAGGATGCTGGTTATGCAAGAGAATAAAGATAAAGGTGAAGGTTTAAGTGATGTGAGGAAGATGAAGATGGAATTCAGAGGGAGAGTGAAGAAGTTTGGTGATGTAGATTGAGAGAGGTTTTAGATTTTTTTTGGTGAGTTCTCTTTTGTGAATGATCGGTTATGGAGGAAAAGCAGAGAGGAGATAAAGATTTAATCCAAATGAAGGTGAGTTCTTTTCTTTCTGTTACTTTATGTTATACCTCTCAACTCTCCCCTCTCTTTTCTGTTGGATATTTTTTGTTAGAGCTGGAATTTCTGTTTTGACAGCCGGGGGTGGTTCTGAAAGTTAGTTTTAGTTTTTGCTACTATAGTTAGGTTTTCTGTTTGCAGTTACGGAATTATGAAATTGGTTAGGAGTTAGGGTGAGTTATTTGAAAGTTAGTTGGTTAGGGAAGTTGGTTATAGGTTAGAAAAATAGTTAGGGATTGGTTACAGGGTTAGTTTTCTATTATAGCAGTTGTGTTGAGTTGTTAGCTATAGTTAGGAGATGGTCTGAGCTGTTAGAAGATTGGATGAAATCTATTTTTTCCTGTTATTATAAGCTGGATTTTTGGTTTTACTTATGAACTGGGTTTGGGCATTTTCGCAGGGCCTTGTTACAGCAGGGTTATAAGGAGGCTATCTCACGGTTTCTTGTGTGAGCGGGGCTGAAGGAAGTGTGCAAGAATGGTTTAGATTGAAGCAAGGATTAGTGTGTACTCTTGGCAAGAAAATGGACCAAGTTTTGTATAAGTTGAAAACTATTATTGAATGGACTTTGAATTAGCTTTTGGACTGTTTTGGAACAAGGCATTAATTTTTCTTAGGATGCAATAAAAATTTGAACTTTTTGTAATGTTTCTTTGAAATGATGGATTTTGGATGTAATGACAATGTTGAATGGTTTTTATGAAAAAAAAATTGGAACTTGAATATTTGAAATTTGGATTTGAACCTTGCTTTCTTGAATTATGCCTTTCAACTTGAAAATTAGTCTTAAAATGCAATTGAAAGTTTGAATGACCTTGTATGCCTTGAATGCAATATTAATTTGGCAATTCCAAATCTTCAATCTCCTATCCAAATCAAGTCTTCTTCAAATAGCACTAAGAGCTCCCAATGCTTCTCTTCATTTGCAACTTGAATGAAACACATGATGTCAAACCCTTTTTATGGATAATTCACGAGACAAACTCAAAGATGACTAAAGAAAGACTTTCATTTGAAATTCAAAATCTTGATCATGGATGAACATGGTGTGCTTTCTTCTTCAAAGTGACTTGAATTCCAAGGAATCCGCGTGGATTGAATTTCCAAACTTAATATGTTTGCCTCTTAAAATATTTTGTCCAATTTAACAAATTCGAACCACTTGAACTCATGACCCCAAATAATCACTTGAACGAATACTTTCACCATAATGAATCCACACTAATTCAATTCACTCAATATCCATCAAACTTGTATAACAAGAAATGAGAGAACCAATAATGCCTTGATCTCAGTGAATTAGTAACATCATCCTTGTATCACGTCTTTACTTGATGATCAACAAAATTTTAGTGCTTTGAATCCTTAAGAACGAATGATAAGGATTGAAGCATAGAATAACTCATGGATATCTAATGATCCTCAACTGAACAAAACTCAAGCATGAGTATAGGTAAAACCTAATTCTTTGGCTTTGGGTACTCAATGAGGAGAAAGATAGCTTAAGCCAAAATCCTGGTTCAAAACAACCTCAATTGTAACCTTGATGAGACACTAAATACCATAATTAAAAACCCTAATGCACTTTGCTCTGGATGAATTCTTGATGGGGGGTGACCTGGTAGCTTGATGAAGAAAAGATCCATAACATCCATGAACACAAAACCCTAATTTCACAATTTCACTGCCTTGAAAAAATAACCAGAAGAATCAAGCTCTGTTGAACATATACACCTCAGTCAGTTGATAAAACCCTAATCATGTTCATGAACATTGATCCCATGCTAAATTTATTGATGAATGATGCATGAGGTGTTAGCTGACCTAATGAAGGTTATATACATGAGAAAAATGTGAGATGCATAATCCGGATAAAAGTGAGAGGGTAGGACAAATTTGGGGTATTACAGAGGAGAATGCCATTCAGCCATTGGAAGTAATCAATTTTGGTTTAGAAGAAGATCCGAAGGAAGTCAAGATTAGAGCATTGTTGCATCCTGATGTGAAGAGCAGGTTAATTGAGATTTTGAAAGAATATGTGGACATTTTTTCTTGGTCTTACCAAGATATGCCTGGTTTAGATACAAATATTGTAGAGCACCATTTGTCGTTGAAGCAAGAGTGCCCGCCAATCAAACAGAAATTACAAAGAACCTGCCCAGATATGGCAGTAAAAATCAAAGAAGAAGTTCTAAAGCAGATTAATGCCGGTTTTCTTGTGACATCAGTGTACCCTCAGTGGATTGCCAATATTGTCCCAATACCAAAGAAAGACGAAAAAGTCCGCATGTGCGTAGATTACAGAGATCTAAAAAAAGCTAGTCCAAAAGATGATTTTCCATTGCCACACATTGATATGTTAGTGGATAGCACGGCAAAATTCAAAGTTTTCTCGTTCATGGACGGATTTTTTGGGTATAATCAAATAAGTATGGCTCCTGAGGACATGGAAAAAACAACGTTTATCACACCCTGGGGAACATTCTGTTACAGAGTGATGCCCTTCGGGTTGAATAACATTGGTGCAACGTACCAGAGGGATATGACAAACCTATTCCATATTATGATGCACAAGGAAATTGAGGTATATGTTGATGATATGATTGCTAAATCCCAGACTGAAGAAGGGCATATAAAAGATTTATTGAAATTGTTTCAGCGTTTGAGGAAGTATCGTCTCCGCTTGAATCTAAATAAATGCACCTCTGGTGTTCAATCAGGGAAATTATTGGGTTTCATTGTCAGCCAAATAGGGATTGAAGTTTACCCTGATAAAGTCAAAGCAATTCAAGAAATGCCTGCACTGAGAACTGAAAAGCAAGTCATAGGTTTCCTCGGGCGTTTGAATTACATCTCAAGATTCATTTCCCACATGACTGCAGCATGTGAACCGATCTTTAAGTTGTTAAGGAAAGATCAAGGTTGTGTGTGGACAGATGAATGCTAAAGGGCATTTGAAAGTATTAAAGAATATCTACTGGAACCTCCTATCTTGCTCTCTCCTGTTGAAGGAAGACCATTGATTATGTATCTGACAGTGTTAGATAATTTCATAAGTTGTATTCTGGGACAACAAGATGAAACAGGGAAGAAAGAGTATGCCATTTATCATCTTAGTAAAAAGTTTACAGATTGCGAGTCGCGGTATTCTATGCTAGAAAAGATATGTTATGCTCTGGCCTAGGTGGAAAAACATTTGCGGAAGTATATGTTGAATCACACCACTTGGTTGATCTACAAAATGGATCCAATCAAGTACATTATTGAAAAGCCTGCTCTCACTGGGAGAATTTCCCGTTGGCAGATGTTGTTATCTGAAAATGACATTGAATATCACACTCAAAAGGCTATCAAAAGTAGTGTGTTGGAATATTATCTTTCTCACCAGCCAGTTGATGATTATCAGTCCGTGAAGTATGATTTCCCTGACGAGGATGTGATGTTTATGAAAGTGAAAGATTGTGATGAACCATTACCCGAGGAAGGTCTTGATCCTGAGTCTCGTTGGAGCAAGATATTTGATGGATCTGTGAATGCTTATGGTAAAGGAATTGGTGTTGTGATTGTTACTCCTCATGGATCACATATACCTTTTACTGCAAGGTTGACATTCGACTGCACCAATAATATGACAGAGTGTGAGGCTTGCATCATGGGTCTCGAAGAAGCTATTGATCTCAGAATTAAAATTCTAGATGTGTATGGAGATTCAGCTTTGGTAGTAAATCAGATTAAAGGAGAATGGGATACTCGTCACCCCGGCTTGATCCCTTACAAAGATTATGCTAGAAGATTGTTACCCTTCTTTAATAAAGTTGAATTCCATCACATCTCCAGAGACGAAAATCAAATGACTAATGCTTTGGCGACTCTGGCTTCTATGTATCAAGTGAATACTTGGAATGATATACCTCATATTATAGTTAGTCGACTGGATAGGCTTGCTCATGTGATTACGACAGAGGAAGTAACAGATGAGAAACCTTGGTATTATGATATCAAGCATTTTCTCCAGACTCGGGAATATCCGATCAGTGCATCGAATAAAGATAGAAAGACATTGGGAATATTGGCTGGAAGCTTCTTCCTCAGTGAAAATGTGTTGTACAAGAGAAATTATGACATGGTCTTGCTCAGATGCGTGGATAGACACGAAGCAGACATGTTGATGCATGAAATTCATGAAGGTTCCTTTGGCACTCATGCCAATGGACATTCAATGGCTAAGAAGATGCTAAGGGCAGGCTATTATTGGCTGACAATGGAATCTGACTGTTACAAATTTGCAAAGAAGTTCCATAAATGCCAGATTTATGCAGACAAAATTCATGTGCCTCCGAAACTTCTCAATGTTATTTCTTCTCCATGGCCTTTTTTTATGTGGGGTATTGATATGATTTGAATGATTGAACCCAAAGCTTCGAATGGACATCATTGTATCTTGGTAGAAATTGATTACTTCACCAAGTGGGTGAAGGCTTCTTCATATGCTAATGTTACTAAGCAGGTGGTAGTGCGCTTCATTAAGAACAATCTCATATGTCGGTATGGTGTACCAAGCAGAATTATCACCGACAATGGCTCGAATCTGAACAACAAGATGATGACAGAACTTTGTGAAGAATTCAAGATTGTCCATCACAATTCATCTTCATACAGGCCAAAGATGAATGGGGTTGTTGAAGCTGCCAATAAGAATATCAAGAAGATCATCCAGAAGATGGTTGTCACTTATAAAGATTGGCATGAAATTCTCCCTTTTGATGTACATGGATATCAGAAATATGTCCGCACTTCAATAGGAGAAACCTTGTTCTCCCTTGTGTATGGTAAGGAGTGCTCCCAATTGAGGTTGAGATTCCCTCTTTATGTGTGATAATAGAAACCAAGTTGTCAGAGGCTGAATGGGTCCAGAACAGGTTTGGTCCAATTGAATTTTATTGAAGAGAATGAAGGCTTTGTGTCATGGGAAGTTATATCAGAAGAGAATGAAGAAAGCATTTGATAAGATGGTCAAACCTCGTGAATTTAGAGAAGGCGACCTCATACTCAGGAAGATCATGTCTTTTAACATTGATTCTAGGGGAAAGTGGACTCCCAATTTTGAAGGCCCGTATGTTGTCAAGAAAGCCTTCTCTGGCGGTGCATTAATTCTTGAAACTATGGATGGCGAGGAGTTCACACGTCCCATGAATGTTGATGCAGTCAAGAAATACATTGCCTAAAGAAATAAAAGAACAGCTCGCTAAGTTGAAAACCCGAAAGGGCGACTTAGGCAAAAAGGGAGTGTCTCGGTAGGCCGAAAACCCGAAAGAGCGGTCTAGGCAAAAATTAGAGACATAAACAGAATAAATTTTCTCGCTAAGTTGAAAACCTGCAAGGGCAGCTTAGGAAAAAGTTAGGGACTTTCTTGGCAAGTAACTACATCAGACAAGACTTGATCATTGAAGCAACAATCTTCTTGGATCCTCACCATACTTCAACAGAAGCCGCTGCTCAGGATTTCAAAGTTGTTAGAGAGAATAGTGGTCATTGTATTTCAATGTATCTTTTCCATTATATATTACCATTTTCTAAATTTTGTAATCATCCATGGAGTCTCTCCATTCGTAGACTACCATTCTATTAATAAAGTTTGAGCTTTTATCCAATTCTTTGTAATTCTTATTTTATTCTGCTTACAAAGACTTCATTTATTATTGATAGTAATTTTCAAAGCGAAAAGATTAAATAACAAAAAAAAATTTCGAAAAGAATTTACAAATTACTTTTACTTTAGATTTTATGACTCAAGAGGAAAACAAAAGTGGTGATCCCAGGAATGGACGAACTCCAGTAATTTTGGGAAGTTTTATTTTCCCCGGGAAGGTTCTCTCAGGTCGTTATGTTATTATGTGTATAATCTTCTTGTATTTCTCAGGTAATTGAAGATGATACAATTGGTGTATGGTGCGGTATCGGGTTTGTGATCCCATTGTCCCCAGTCAAGTCTTGGTTCATTTTTGATTTTGGGTTTGCATGGTCTGAAGCCTCTATCCCAGATCCCCCAGCGAGGTCTTCACTCATATGATGAAGGGTCATCGAGGGACTATGATATTTTTTATCGAAGGGTCATCGAGGGACTGCGATCTTTTTTATCGAAGGGTCATTGCTAGAGCGTCCCATATTCGAGGTACATGATTGTATTTCCGAGGCAACGAGCGAGGTTACCCTAGAGGTGCGCGTGTGAACAAGTTAATTTATTCTTGGATTAGGTCATCTAGCGATTGATTTTTAAATCTTGCCATACATGCCTAGTTACTATACAGTATATGGAAAATAGTAAATTGAGGGAATTGAATTCTAAGCTATTACAAAATGTTTGGGAATGGGGGTACAATTTTTACAAATGGGGATGAATTGAATGAGATAGGAAGGTCCAAATAACAAGCAATACAACCAAATCGAATTTTGTGCGATTTAATTAAAGCTATGATAATCCATGAAAATAAAATCAACAAAATATGGAAATGAAATGTTATGTATTTACTTGAAAAGGGAAGAGTAAAACCTAATCTAAAAAATAAAAATAATTGATTAAATTAAAATCTCTATTTTTTGTATTTTATTAATTATGTAAGTAACAAGATAAATTAAAGAGGGACTAAACTAAGTTCTATTATAATTTTTTTTTGGTGTTTTATTATATTAATTAAATTTAAAGCAAAAATTTATTAAAGAAAGGAAATGATAAAAATTAATTTACAAAACCTAAATCAAATCAACAAAAATATTTTAAGTTTTTATTAAGTATTTTGCAAAACAAATAAAATATAAGAAGAAAACAAAATAAAAAAAAGAAATATGGGCTTATGGGATTTGGGGCGGAGGCCCAAAAGGAAAAGTTATTTGTTGTAACAAAACAAGCCAAAAGGGGGGGGGGGGTGAGACCAGCAAAGGCGTAAATGGGCTTAGGGATTAACAAACAAACAAGCCCAGACTTCTTAAGTGGCACTTAGTCTCTGATTAAGGTAAGACAAACGAAATTAGGGTTTGGAACCCTTTGTAATTCACAGTGGCGCCGCTCTCATCTTCGTTCACCTCTGTTTACCTTTGTAGAAACCTTTAAACAAACTCACTACCCGTCCCTATTTCCTTTTGCGGATGAAATCACTCTCTCCATTAACATGCTACTTTTATCTCACCGTGATTTGCGTTTTTTTAAAACCCTAAGTTTCGGATCTAAACCTAACAGAAACGAAATTGATTCGTCCTTGTCCTTCCCCTCACTCTCTGTTGCCAGAACACCGAATCTCTCGGCTCCCTAATCGAGTTTCTAAAGATTTTCTTGAAAAGGTGAAGTTCTGTTATTACAAATTTTGTTAATTGGTTTTTTTTATCTTGTCATTTCTTCTGTTTAATCAAGAAACTACTCTTTAAGATGCAGGAAAACGTATGCTTATGGAAGATTTGGGAAAGAGGGGGAAGCCATACTTGTTGAAGTTCTTTCTCTGAAATGGAAAGGGGATGGCGAGATTGAGGACGGCGTTCCTTTGGTAGCGGAATTTGCGTGAGAGGGAAGAGATGAGGGCGTGGCTCTTCGGACCCGTTGATAACTTCTTCTATTTTTCTTTGAATTATGGTGATTAACAGTTTTCTGGATTTTATGATTTTTGTGATTGTTTTGTTGGATGGTTAACTGGCCTTAGGTTTTGGGGCTTTGCTACTGTATTTTCTATTCTTGATGATGGTTAATGATTTGCTATTCTTGATGATGGTTAATGGGTTTTGGGATTTTGGAAGTTGGTTCTGTTGCTTAAGGCTTGTTCACAATTTTGACAGGTATTGGGTTTTAGGCTTGGTTACAGTGTTTTGTTAACTGGTTTTTGTTTGATGCTTACTGGTTTTTTGAGGTTGATTGGCTTGGTTACAGTGTTGAGATTTTTGGTTTTGGATGTTTGACAGGTTTTGGTTACAATGTTGAGATTTTTGGTTTTGGAGGTTTGACAGGTTTTGGTTACAATGTTTGAGATTTTTGGTTTTGGAGGTTTCACAGGTTTTGGTTACAGTGTTGATATTTGTTGGTTAAGGTTTGTGTTTTGTTGGAGTTTTTTAGGTTTGACAGGTTTTTTTGATGATGTTCTTAGGTTTTCAGCTTGAGACTTGTTTCAGGTTTGATGAGTTTGGCTTGGTTCAGGTTTTTTTGAGAGTTTTTATGGTTTACTGATGGTTTGGCAGTTTGAGACTTCTGTTTTCAGCTTCAGACTTGTTGCAGGTTTTTGGTTTTCATGTGTTTGAAGCTTGGTTCAGGTTTTTGAGGTTGATTACTGTGTTTGAGATTTGTGGATGCTTGGAGCTTTTTGAGGTTTTGAAAGTTTGAGACTTGTGTGTTTTTGCTTCGATTGCCCTCCTCCCTGTTATATTGGCACTGCTTCTGTTATATCCCTATTCCAATGGTGGGAAACCAAAGAATTTGAATATTTTAGTATATAGTTATTATGGCTTTTGGTTGCAGTTTTATTTTCTAGCAAATTCTATGCAACTTGTGACAGGCAGGGCAGCAGGGATGTGCATTCCAATAACCTAGGTGACATCTTTCCTCTCTTCTCTCTCAATGACAATAAGAAAGCAAATTGATTTTTGCCCTTTTTTTTCTAATTCTGAAAGGTTTGCATGGAAAATGATGATTTTATGCTTCTTGAACAAGTTTTTGTTTGACTTAGCATCTTAGCTATTTTCTTATTGCTACATTTCTGCCTGCTTTAGCTTTTGTTGACTTAGTTGTTGGTTTGGCCTGTTGTGATAATGCTGCTGTTTGTTTTTGACAAAGTTGTTTGTTTGGTTTTTGACAGAGCTGTTTGTTTGGTTCATAATGCAATTGTTTGGACAGTTTGCTTGCATTTTGTTTGATTTAGTTTGCTTGCATTAGTTTGGACAACTTGTAGCATTTGTTCTTGTTTGGACAGCTTTGTAGCATTTCTTTTCCTCTTTCTTTTTGTGAACCAAGAAGGGTAACCTTCTTGTGATTTGCAAATAGGAAATAGATTGTGATGAAATAAAATGGCCTTCTGATTCCACTTTGCAAACCTTAATGATGAATACTTTTTTTTGAAAAATTCTTGCTCATGCCCATATGATTTTGCACTAATCACATTTTCTTTCTTTTGTTTTCATGTGAGCAAAATGGAGATGACAAATCAAGGAAGGCAAGAAATCTATGGCAAGCATGGAAGTCTTGGAGATAAGAAAAGGAACTTCAGTCAAACTTAGGCATAGATTAATTCTCCTAGGCCAATCAAACATTTGGATTTCCTTTGTAATTTAGAGAAAATCATTCTTGCACTGTATCCAATAGTTGTACTAATTCATCTTTTAAATACAATAAGTTGTAAAACATAGAGTATTTAAAAGAATAAATTGTTTTGTAACAACGTTTGAAATTGGAAAAAATCTTGAGTTGTAGCATGAAATATTCTGGTGTCAATTGAAATTCTTTATCAACAACAACTTGTAATTTCGCATCCTAATTGATTTTTGAAATTCCCAATCAAGATATTTGAAGTAAAATGTTCCAGTCTGGTAACTTACATTCCAAGTAATCCCAATAACTATGTAACTGCATTTCAAACGAACACGCACTGTATATTCCATTTCCTAACCAAACAAAAGTTTTAAAGGACGCAAATCATCTGGTCTACCTGGATCAAAATCATGATCGTCCTAAATGACAGTCTTAAACTCCATCTCTTGTCCCAAACAAACCATACTCTGAGAACAAACATTATCTTTTCGGTAAACTGCGTTTTAAGAGAATTCAAAATCAATCAAATGCCTTGCGATGATTTGATAATTTTAAAGTTTTCCAAACTCAAGTTTCTTCCGATTCTTTAAAGATAAACCCGTGAGCGACATCACATCTGACCATGAACAGACAGAATCATCTCAAAATCTTGTAGCTTGAAGAAATCATAAGTACTACCTTGAGGAAGCATGAAGATCTGTGAAAGCCGATTGGATCTTTGAGAATTCATTTTCTTTTGAGAATTGCAAGAAACCCTAATTACTGGTTTATTGCCAAAGAAGAGAATCTGTCTGGTCGATTTCTGAGCCAACTTGAATATCCGAGAAACCATAGGGTTGTGTCTTCTATGAAAAATGGGAGGGAAAATTTTGGGGTACAACAGCTTCCCCTGTTAAATCTTCTTGAACCTAAAGAGTTAGATTGGCGAGTTTTACCGTTCGTGAGTCGAAGGTAAAAGATGATTGGACACTAGAGTGCCCATAAATTTGCACTCGACAAAGGTGTAGCTGAGGGAATGGGCTTAAAGATGCCATTTGGAGAGTATGTTAGAATCTTGTTAGAGATGGGCTTGTAGATGCCATCCAAGAATATTTGTTGTAAATCAAAAGAATAAGCATCAGAATGGTGTCCGTATTTGGAACGTATCTGAACTGTATCTGTACTTGAATCTGAATAAGTAGAAGAATGGCTTCCGTGTCTGGAGTGTATCTGAACTGTATCTGAAGGATGAACCTGAATAAGCTACAGAATGGCTTCCGTGTCTGGAGCATATCTGGACGGTATCTTGAAATTGAAATATGAATGAGCGACATAATGGCAACCGTGTCTGGAGCATATCCGAATTGTATCTTGAAATTGAAATCTGAATGAGTAATAGAATGATTTTCGTGTCTGGAGTGTATCTGTATTATATCGGTACTTGGAATTTGAATAAGTATCAGGATGGCATCCTTGTCTGGAGCGTATCTGAACCGTATCTGAAGTTGAGATCTGAATGAGTATCAGAATGGCATCCTTTCCTGGAGTGTATCTGAACTGTATCTTGAAATTGAAATTTGAATGAGTGACAAAATGGCAACCGTGCCTGGAGTGTATCTGGACGGTATCTAGAATCTTTGAACATTTGTTAATGGTAGATGTTAATCTTATCCTGTAAAGGGTAAAATGTTAGCTGAAGCACAAAGTTATGTTGCATGAAATGTATGATGCAATATATATACTCTATATGGATGTAATGTATACGCATGTAAGTTGATTTGCTGTATTGTTGAGGAAAATGATTGTTGCTGAGGATTCCATTGTGAGAGTAATTCCATATACTTCTTGAGGTATCTGCTTGGGGAATCCAGAGAATTTTAATGACTTCTACTGGGGATTATGGACGGGAGTCTTTGTTCTGTCGAGGAGCAATAAAAACTCTGTGGGGAAAAGCTTATTCTTGTTAGGAAAAAGTTCAGGAGTTTCGGTCGTCTGCCACTCTACCGGGGAGTTATCCTAGGTTGGGGAGAAACAAAAGTTAACTGTTATCTGGTTGATTTTTAGGCTTCAAGATAACTTGTTGGGGGAACCTGGAGAAACTGGATGATTTCTGCTGTGGGTTGATAGTTTGAAGTTCCGGCTCCGCTGGGGATTGGTAGTTGGTAGTCTCAGCTTCGCTGGGGATCTGTAGTTCAAAGTTTTGGCTCCGTTGGGGATCTTAATGACGTGCTGTAGGGATTGCTCCTGGAATAGCCTAAAGACGTTTTCCTAATCCTTCAACCTGTCAGTAATTGCTCTTTTTCATCCTGTTTATTTGTAAACAGTAATTATGTTCAAATGAATATGTTCATTAATGAATCATTGGATGTTTTTGCAAATAAAACACAAGTGTAAAAAGAAAAAGACAAATGGTTTTCTGCACTTTAAAGAGATATTTTGTATTTACTTTGAATAAGTATTTGTGTACAAAGGAGATAAACATCCTAGTAAGAGGATGGTGTCATAAAGAATAAGAAAAAATTTGTACAAAGAAAGATAACTATGTGTAAAAAAAAATCCCATGGGGTTCCCATTCTGCTATAGCCTTCGTATCTCCGAATATCTTGTCCATTTGTTGCTTTGTCCGAAGATGATTGGATTGATCAGAAACTCCAGGTTTGTCAGTGAAGAGATTGTCCTTAAAGTGATCCGACGAGACATAGTCATACGCTTTAATTCCCTAGCTTTTGCCTGAACCGCCCTTTCGGGGTTTTGATCCACCGGGAAACCCTTTTTTGCCCAAGTCGCCCTTTCGGATTTTCAACTTGCCGGGTGTACTGATTTTTTTATTGTATCCCTAATTTTTGCCCGAACCTTTTGGTTCGTCGGGATGCCCTTGTTTTGCCTAGGTGTGTCAACCTAGCGGGTTCCTTATGCGTAGTATCTTTTGAATATGTCTGCGTTCGCAGGGTGCGGCAGGTCGTCGCTGTCCATGGTGGTTAAAATCATTGCCCCACCAGAAAAGATGTTCTTGATTACAAATGGTCCTTCATAGGTAGGAGTCCATTTTCCCCTGGGATCACTTTGTGGCAAGATGATGCGCTTGATCACTAGATCTCCAACTTGATATACCTGGCGTCTGACTTTCTTGTTGAAAGCCTTGATCATTCGTTTTTGATACATCTGACCATGGCAAACAGCAGTGAGAGTCTTTTTGTTAATTAAGTTTAACTGATCAAGTCGGGTTTGAATCCAATCGTCTTCACTCAAACCTGCATCCTTCATGATTCTCAAAGAGGGGATCTGAACCTCAATAGGTAGAACAGCCTCCATGCCATATACCAAAAAATAGGGTGTTACCCCAGTTGATGTGTGAGCCGTGGTACGGTACCCGTGGAGAGAAAACGGTAGCATTTCATGCCAGTCCTTGTAGGTGACTGTCATCTTTTGTATGATCTTTTTAATGTTTTTGTTAGCAGCTTCGACTGCACCATTCATCTTTGGTCGATAGGGGGATGAATTGTGATGTTAAATCTTGAACTGCTCGTACAAGCGGTGATCATAGTATTTTTAAGGTTTGTACCGTTATCAGTGATGATTCTTTCCAGGATACCATATCGGCAAATGAGATTCTTCTTGATGAAGCGGGCAATAACATTCTTAGTAACGGGTGCAAAGGAAGCTGCTTCGACCCACTTGGTGAAATAGTCAATGGCCACTAGAATGAAGCGGTGTCCATTAGAGGATGTAGGCTTGATCTCCCCAATCATATTGATTCCCCACATAGAGAAGGGCCAAGGAGCTGTTAAGACATTTAGAGGGACCGGAGGTACGTGTACCTTATCTGCATAGATTTGACATTTATGGCAGGTCCGGGAGTGTCGATAGCAGTCTGCTTCCATGGTAGACCAATAGCAGCCTGCCCGTAGAATTTTCTTTGCCATCGTATGCCCGCTAGAGTGAGTTCCAAAGGTACCTTCATGCAATTCATCCATAATCCTTTCAGCCTCAGCCTTGTCCATACAACGGAGCAGAATAGAATCATGATTGCGCTTGTACAGGATGCCATTACTTAGGAAGAACTTAGTCGAGAATCTCCTTAAGAACTTTTTGTCATTGACTGATGCTCCTTTTGGGTATTCTTGAGCCTCGAGATACCTTTTGACTTCATGAAACCAAGGCTGGTCCACTACTTCTTCGGTATTAATCTCGTGACAGTGTGTTGGTTCGTCCATCCGTTCAATGGTGATCTGGGGAGCCTCGTTATCCCAATTAAGTTTAAACATAGATGACATTGTAGCTAGAGCATCTGCTAGCTGATTTTCTTCTCGCGGGAAATGCTCGAAGGTAATCTGCTCGAAATGTGGTAACAATGTCAAAACATGTTCTTTGTAAGGGATAAGGTTTGGATGCTTAGTGTCCCAATTTCCTTTGATCTGACTGATGACCAAAGCTGAATCCCCAAACACCACTAAAGATTTGATTCCCAAGTCTATGGCAGCCTTGAGTCCAAAGATGCATGCTTCGTACTCTGCCATGTTGTTCGTACAGTTGAAGCAAAGTCTGGCGGTGAAAGGAGTATGGCATCCTTCCGGAGATATAAGTACAACACTGATACTGTTACCTAGTGCATTGAATGCCCCATCAAAGTACAGGGTCCATCGGGATCCTTGTTCAGGTTCGTCATATGGTCTGAACTCTTCAACATTGTCCAATGTCATGATGTCTTCGTCAGGGAAGTCAAACTTCATGGATTGATAATCTTCTACAGCTTGATGGGCCGGATGATCAGCTAGCACACTACCCTTTATAGCTTTTTGGGTCGTGTATTGTATGTCATATTCTGTTAGGATCATCTGCCGTCTAACTATTCTTCCAGATAGAGCAGGCTTCTCAAAGATGTACTTGATCGGATCCATCTTAGATATCAGCAAAGTGGTATGAGTCAACATATACTGCCTTAGCCGGCGAGCAGCCCATACCAAAGTGCAGCAAGTTTTCTCGAGCACTGAATATCTGGTTTCACAGTCGTTAAAATTTTTGCTAAGGTAATAAATGGAATGCTCTTTTCGGCCAGACTCGTCATGCTGCCCTAGTACGCACCCCATTGAATTTTCTAAGACGGTCAGATACATGATTAGCGGTCTTCCTTCGATGGGTGGCATCAGGATAGGAGGCTATAGTAAATACTCCTTGATTTTATCGAAAGCAATCTGACATTCATCATTCCATCTAACTACCTGATTTTTCTTCAATAGCTTGAAGATTGGTTCACAAGTAGATGGTAGGTGAGAAATGAACCTAGCAATGTAGTTTAGGCGTCCCAAGAAACCTCTGACCTCCTTCTCAGTGCGAGGAGCAGGCATTTCTTGTATAGCTTTGACTTTGGCAGGATCAACATTGATGCCTTTGTTGCTGACAATGAAACCTAAGAGCTTACCGGACCGGACTCCGAATGTGCACTTGTTTGGATTCAATCTTAGCTTGTACTCCTTCAACCTGACAAACAGCTTTTGCAAGTGATCAAGGTGTTCTTCTTCAGTTTGTGATCGGGCTATCATGTCATCTACGTAGACCTCTATCTCATGATGTATCATATCATGAAACAAAGCTACCATGGCACGTTGATAGGTTTCCCCGACATTCTTCAGTCTGAATGGCATCACTTTGTAGCAGAACGTACCCCACTGTGTAACAAATGTAGTTTTCTCCATGTCCTCAGGTGCCATTTTGATCTGGTTATAGCCTGAGAATCCGTCCATGAAAGAAAATACTTTATGCTGAGCTATATTGTCAACCAGGATGTCAATGTGTGGAAGTGGAAAATCATCTTTAGGGCTGGCCCTGTTTAAATCTCTATAATCCACGCACATTCTCACTTTGTAGTCCTTTTTAGGCACGGGAACAATGTTAGCAACCCATTGAGGATAAGAAGTAACAGCTAAGAACCCAGCATTGAACTGCTTCATGACTTCCGCTTTGATCTTTTCTGACATGTCAGGTCTCATGCGGCGGACTTTTTGTTTCACTGGTGGACAGTCTTCTCTTGTGGGTAGACGGTGTACCACAATGTTTGTATCAAGTCTTGGCATGTCTTCGTATGACCAGGCAAAGATCTCAACATAATCATTCAAAAGCTGAATTAGGCGCTCCTTGACACTCGGCTCTAGATTGGCACCCACTCTGATTTCCTTTTTATTATTCTCAGTTCCCAAGTTGATTGTATCGAACAACTCCTCGTGAGGCTGAATTGCTTTTTCCTCTTGCTGTAGTAATCTGGCCAATTCCCCTGGCACCTCACAATCTTCCTCACCTTCGTATTCGGCTTGGTAGATCAGATCTTCAGAGTCACTGAAGGCTATAACAGTATCGTTACCCATGGGATCCGAAGTGGAAGGGTACCTACATTTGTGAGTGTGGGTGTGTGTAAGGGTATAGCCATCTTAAAACAATAAAATGTAAAAGAAAGACAATGAGCATAAAAGGTTTGTATATGAAAAAGCATCCATGATTCATTGAATGATATATGAAAATGAAATAAAAAAACCCTTACAAATGGACCGATGTGCCTCGGGTAAGACACAAGGTTGAAAATGTACGAATTGTTTGTGAATTATTACAAGTCCAACAGAAATGTAAAAGATAAATTACTGCGATATGAAAGTTATTAGGATGAAGTTCTTGGCTTCCCAGTTGTGTAGTCCTCCGTTGACAGTAGGAAATATCCAATCTTCCAAGTTGCCATCTTCTTCACTGTCCTCTACCGCATTGACGCTTTGGTTGCTAATCTTTATCGGTAGCCCCCCAGCACGGGCACGGCGTACAACCTTCTGACCAGTCGAAGTAAACCCCAAGCCAAACTTATCTGATTTGTAAGGAATGTCTGGAAGCTGCCCCCAGATTGTGCACCCCCCCCCTTCTTCCACTACTGCCCTTGCATCCTTGAGAGATGACATCCGAGGTGGAGGTCTGGTGATCTTAGGAGTTGAGGATGTCACCTTGGTTGCCACTATTTCTGGAGAGACTTCTTCAAAATGTTGGAAAGGGGTTTCTATGAATTAGCCATCCAACTCTACATATCGGAAAGAATTCAGATGACTAATCATGTATTCCTCCTCCCCATGGACAGTTATGATCTTCCCTTGGACCGGGTACTTGAGCATCTAATGCAATGTGGAGGTGACAGCTCCAGCATTGTGAGTCCTGGGGCGTCCCAACAGACAGGAATAAGAAGGACGGATGTCCATCACATAGAAGGTGGAGTTGAACACCTGAGTTTCCACCTTGATTGGGATGTCCACCTCCCCGTGGACCATCCTCTTAGAGCTGTCAAATGCTCTCACAATTATGTTGCTGGGTTTTAAAGTCAGCCCCTCACAATCTAACCTATCAAGGGCTTTCTTTGGCAGGATGTTCAAAGATGATCCAGTATCAACCAAGGCATGAGCTAGGGTTGTTCCTCTGCACTCCACTGAGACATGTAATGCATCCTTGTGTTTTCTCCCTCTGGTGTCAAGTCAGCACCAGAGAAGCCCAGGCCATTATCAGCTGTCAAACTGGCCACACAGTTCTGGAACTGGTCAGTAGACGTCTCTTGCGGCACATGATCTATCTTCAGAAATTTTACCAAAGCTTTGGCATATGCTTAAGAGCACAACAGCAGGGCTAGCATAGAGATCTTGGAAGGGGTTTGCCCCAGCTTTTCAACCACATCATAATCACTCTTCTTTATGATCCTCAGGATTTCTTCCATCTCCTTCTTGGATGTTTCAGGAATAGCTAGTGATTGAGCCTTCGTCTGGACAGGCTCCTCTTGGACGTTCTTTCCTTTATTCTCAGCAGCGGAAGTAGGGATAGGAATTTTATTGTCTTTGTCGGTAGGTACGCCTGCAGGTATAATCACCGGTGCGGAGGTAATCTTCGGAACGGCCACTAGTCCAAAGACTGCTGTTGGAGGAGCAATCTCTGGAGAGAAGATCCTACCACTGCGGGTGATCTTACTAGTTCCAACAATATTGCTAATGTCGGAATGGTCCTCTTCGGAGCTTTCTTCTTCAGCAGTCAGTTCAATCTGTTGAATACCATGGTAATAGATTTCTCCACCATAATTCCATGGTACTGTTTTATCTGATTTGTATGGGGCGGGCCCGGGCATTGTAATTTTGAGCAGAGTAGTCTTCGGAGCAGGTGTAATCCTAACGGGTCTTTTAGGGGCCCTGGAAGGATTGGCGTAGATGGTTATTATTGAAACTTCTTTAACTAGAACGGGTGAAATAGGAACCTTCTCAAATAGAATTTCTTGGTTATCCATCAGTCATTGGATACCTTTTTTCAACAGAGGGCAGTCAAATGATGAAGATAGGCAGACATGGCAATCTTTATCACAACCTGGGAACATACCATCTTTCAACAAATTCAACTTGATGATTAGGAGTGGAGTTAACAGTTCATCCACGGTAGAAACAAACAGATCATCCTCAATAGCATTGGCATTATGACCATGCCTAGGCATCGGAGCGGAGATAACATTCAGTTTCTCAGGCGCTTCAAACTCAACTTCATTCGCGTCAATCAGGTCTTGAATTTTGTTCTTCAGAGCCCAACAGTTGTTGGTGTCGTGCCCTGGACTTTCAGAATGGTACGCGCATCTGGCGTTGGGATGGTAGTGTGGAGATGGAGTATTAGGATTCTTTAGGGCCTCTTTTAGCATGGCCAGATTCAACTTCAGAAGATGTGGCAGGACTTGAGCTGGAGTCATGTTAATCTTGGTGAATTTCTGTACGGGCCTTTCCACCCTTGGCTGATTATTTCTCAGCTGATTGTTTCTTGGCTGATCGTTTCTTGGCTGGTCTGATGCAGGCTTTTAAATCATAATGGCCCCCACCATTGGTCGGTGCTCAGTTCTTCCCTGATTTCTCTGTGAATAGACATCAGACACTTCCTTCTTCCCAGTGAAGGGATTTTTTACAACTGCAGAGGCAGACGCGTCTTTCTGAATTTTCCCACTTCTTATACCAGCCTCTACTCTTTCGCCGGTTAAAATCAATTCGGTAAACCCTGCAGAGGAGCTCCCAATCAGATGATTGAAGAAAGGGCCTGATCGAGTTTCCATGAACATGTCCACTAGCTCCCTTTCAGATAAAGGGGTTTGCACCCTTCCGGCTAGATCCCTCCATTTTTGGGCGTAGTCTTTGAAGCCCTCATTTGATACCATAGCCATACTCTGGAGTTGAGTAATGGTTGGTGCCAAATCGGCATTGTACTGATATTGTTTATAAAAAGTTGCTGCCAAGTCTTCCCAATTGTGGACATCAGCCCTAACCAACTGGTAGAACCAATCAAGCTGCATTCCTGATAAATTATCCTGAAAAAAGTGGACCCACAAGTCTTTGTCAGCAGAATATGGTTGAATCTTCCTGACATATGACCTGAGGGGAATTTTGGGGCAAGACACCCCATCATACTTGGAAAATAGTGGCACTTTAAACTTTGGCGGGATTACAATTCCTGACACCAGCCCTAACTCCTCAAAATCCAGACCCGGTACTCTCTGTATTTCCATAGCAGCTAGACGTTCTTCCAGGTGTTTGTATTTGTCATCAGTCGGAGGGTATTTTTGTTCAGAGTAGTCCTCTTCTTCCTCTTCTTCTGCTTCAGAATCTGATGGTACTGCCGTTTCTTTTCCTTTTCTTTCCCCTTCTTTAGATGTCGTTGGAAAATCTAAGGTCCTTCTGGCTTGTCCTTGAAACCTTCTGCCCATGATTACCACACCAGCTGGCTTCTTCTTCTTTTTCTCTTTGGCTAGCAGAGTCTTTAACTCCTCTTGCCCTTTTGTCAGAGCCATGAGCATTTGTTGAAACTAGGCATTCTGCGCTTGAAGATCTTTCACAGTCTATTCAACATCCATCTCACTGAAATAAACAGTAGAAGGATAAGGTGACCTGTTATGAGAAACCTGTATGATGTTATGATGAATGAAGATGCAATATGCAAATGATTTCAAGGAAATTTAGAAGATTTAAATTTGTCCAAACCAAAAAGAACACACATCATATTAAATAAAACCAAGTTTGAATACATCATGCCTCCTGGGGCTTACAAAGAAAGAAACAAAATACAACAAAAATCCTCAAGACAAAAAGACCGAACGCATCTTCTTTGGAGCAATGTAGGTATTCAGATTTTTCTCCTCATGAAGTAGTTTGGTGAGCTCCAGAACCTTCTTCTCACGGGCGTAGTACTGGGTTTCAAAGGTGTCTCGTTCTCCCTTTAACTGAACCCAAGCTTTCTGCAAGTCTTCGAGAGAGGTAGGCATGTCCGGATGAAGAACGGTGTATGGGACGTCTCCTTTAATAACAGGCTCAATGATGACAGGAAGGATGGAAGGATAGGGCATTAAGAGACTCTGGGCACGAGCCCGTACCCACTTAAGGTAAGGCTCGAGAGGGATAGAGTTTTTATGTCCCAAAGTCCTACTGTCCACTTTGTTCGCCATTCCCAAAGCACGTGTAAACCTCTGGCGGTAACCTTGGTATTCTTTGTCATAGTCGAAAACCAGACCTCGGATGAGCATCTCATGAGGGCCGTCTCTTCGGGCATACCCAAATTGCCGAAGAGCTAAACACTGGTTTTAGGTGATACCTCCCTTAATACCTAGCAGAGGTACATTAGGGAACTCGCCACATCGGTCAATGATAGAGATATCTTCCAAAGATCTTGAGCACCAACGGATATCAGAGTGAGCGAGAGACATCATCCTTTGAGACTAGGTCAATTTTTGCTCGTTCTTCAGTGTTGACTGAGGTAGGTGTGAAGTGAACCACTTAGCGAGTAGGGGAATACAACACAAAAGGGTACCTCTTTTCTTCATGGTACGGGTATGAAGGCGATGCAAGATGTCTCCTAGCAAGGTGGGTATAGGATTGCGAGTGAGAAAGACTTTGATGGCATTAACGTCTATGAATTGGTCTAAATTAGGAAACAAAACCAAACCATAAATGAGGAGAGCTAGCACATCTTTGAAAGCTTGAAAATCCATGTCATCTCAGAATGAACGAGATTTTTCCAATAGAAACTTAGCTAGAAAGCCTTTAACCCCACTTCTTGTCTCCCAATTGGCTATGACGTCGGCCCTCTTCACATGTAAAGCTTCGGTGATGACTTCAGGTTTTGGAATCCCTTCTAGACTGGTGAATGGTATCTGATTAAGTACGGGCACCCCTAAGAGAAGAGAGAACTCTTCTAGTGTAAGTACCAACTGATAGTCTGGAAAAGTGAAACAATGATGTACGGGATCAAAGAATTGGAGTAGTACACACATCATCTCTTCTTGGAAGTTGGATGTAGCCAAACTGAGGAGTCGACCATACTTCTTAGTAAAAGGAGAATCCCCAGGAACTCTTGAAGCTAGCTCTTGAAGTTGAGGATGTGCTTTTACAAAGCTGATTCGGATGGTGTTTCTTCGGAGAGAATTCATATCCTACAAAACAAAAACAAAGATAAATTTCTAAATCCTTGAAATGGTTAGTGAGCATGCATATGATGTTGATGATGTTTATGATGTTTATGTACAAGCAAACATATACACACACAACAAACAGATCCATATGTTTCAGGCTTGCATGAGTTCGTAGGTAAGTACCCTCTTGAAGTTTTAGTTGGCTCAACCTATCCGAGAAATAATGATTGGGTTCTACAGGATCTCAATATCATCGACCTTTCTTTTAGGCATTGTCTCAGCTCAATCAATCTTTTCTTGCGGCCGAGATATCCCAAAAGTCTAGCCTCAATGAGTGTAGTATCGAGTGTCAACCAATTTTCAGCTTTACACCGAAACTGGTTACCTCACTACGTCCTAATGGCCGAGTTTGTTTAATTAGGGTTCTAAGGTTAATTAGTGCTTCACGACGCCACTCAGCAGCCCCGTATTCTCCTCAATTCACCATGAGGGATACCGGTACCCACAAATGCGTCACACTAACATAGCCATTGTTTCAACCATATCGGTCTATGTCGTACAGTCTCCACAATCTATTGCTATTTACCTAAAAAGGTGCCCCAAATCCGGGTGGAGGATCAAAGCAAGCCCAATACAAAGAACTGAATATAAAGCACACAAATCAAATAATGAAAGCGAGTAAAAGTGATCCATCCCTAAGGTAACCCCATTTTTTTTATTATTCCCCAGCAGAGTCGCCATTTCTGTGATATGGTGGGAGAACTGACTTGATGTTTTGTGTTTCGATCGCACTTGTGCGGTTAGAAAGAGTCACCACCGACTTTTCTTTTATTTAAAAGGAAAGGTAAAAAAGCACAGGAAAGACCTTTCGAGATTATTTCTCGGGTTCGGGGGGTAGATTATGAAAAGGGAATGTGTTAGCACCCTTTTCATCCATGGTTTTCTATGGGCTCTGAGTTACTCGTTTAGATCACTTGCTTTTATTTGATAGTGTGCTTGTGGTGTGGGCTTTGAAAGTATTTTGAAAAAAATCTCTTTGTAATGGTTCTCATCTCTATAAGAACGTATAGAAACTTTTGTTTCCAAAAGTTGTTCAAAGATTGTGAATCGTGTTTCAGAAATTGTTTTGAAAAGATGTTTTGCAATGGTTCTCTTCTCTATAAGAACGTATACAAAACGTTTTGTCTTTTCGAAAATGTTTTGAAATAAGAGCGTAGGTGTGAAAAGCTTTTATCGTGAGCAAGCGAGTAACTAAGAGCGAATTTATCTACTCGAAAGGTCTTAAATTGTTCTTTTCTTCTTCCTTTTAATGGTGCTATCTTACCATTGATTTGGTAAGAAGCCCCACCATTGGATGTGAAGGGACAGGCGCGGGTCAATTTCACAATCATCGAAAGCAACTTATGAGACGCTTTAGCAATTTTTGTAAGGGACGAGATCGTTTTAATCGAAGGCAAAATCGAGGGTCATCGAGGGACTACGATCTTTTTTATTGAAGGTTCATTGCTAGAGCGTCCCATATTTGAGGGACATGATTGTATTTCCGAGGCAACGAGCGAGGTTACCCTAGAGGTGCGTGTGTAAACAAGTGTGTTGGTTTCAAGTTAATTTATTCTTGGATTAGGTCATCTAGGGATTGATTTTTGAATCTTGCCATACATGCCTAGTTACTATACAGTATATGGAAAACAGTAAATTGCGGGAATTGAAATTCTAAGCTATTACAAAATGTTCGGGAATGGGGGTACAATTTTTACAAATGGGGATGAATCAAATGAGATAGGAAGGTCCAAATAACAAGCAATACAACCAAATCGAATTTTGTGCGATTTAATTAAAGTTATGATAATCCATGAAAATAAAATCAACAAAATATGGTAATGAAATGTTAAGTATTTACTTGAAAAGGGAAGAGTAAAACCTAATCTAAAAAATAAAAATAATTGATTAAATTAAAATCTCTATTTTTTGTATTTTATTAATTATGTAAGTAACAAGATAAATTAAAGAGGGACTAAACTAAGTTATATTATTTATTTTTTTTGGTGTTTTATTATGTTAATTAAATTTAAAGCAAAAATTTATTAAAGGAAATGATAAAAATTAATTTACAAAACCTAAATCAAATCAACAAAAATATTTTAAGTTTTTATTTAGTATTTTGCAAAACAAATAAAAAATAAGAAGAAAACAAAATAAAAAAAGAAACATGGGCTTATGGGATTTGGGGCGGAGGCCCAAAAGGAAAAGTTATTTGCTGTAACAAAACAAGCCAAAAGGGGGGGGGGGGGGGGGGGGGGTGAGACCAGCAAAGGCGTAAATGGGCTTAGGGATTAACAAACAAACAAGCCCAAACTTCTTAATTGGCACTTAGTCTCTGATTAAGGTAAGACAAATGAAATTAGGGTTTGGAACCCTTTGTAATTCACAGCGGCGCCGCTCTCATCTTCGTTCACCTTTGTAGAAACCTTTGAACAAACTCACTACCCATCCCTATTTCCTTTTGCAAACGAAATCACTCTCTCCACTAACATGCTACTTTCATCTCACCGTGATTCGCGTTTTTTGAAAACCCTAAGTTTCGGATCTAAACCTAACAGAAACGAAATTGATTCGTCCTTGTCCTTCCCCTCACTCTCTGTTGCCGGAACACTGAATCTCTCGCCTCCCTAATCGAGTTTCTAAAGATTTTCTTGAAAAGGTGAAGTTCGTTTATTACAAATTTTGTTAATTGATTTTTTTTATCTTGTCATTTCTTCTGTTTAATCAAGAAACTACTATTTAAGATGCAGGAAAACGTATGCTTATGGAAGATTTGGGAAAGAGGGGGAAGCCATACCTGTTGAAGTTCTTTCTGTGAAATGGAAAGGGGACGGAGAGATTGAGGACGGAGTTCCTTTGGTAGTGGAATTTGCGCGAAGGGGAAGAGATGAGGGCGTGGCTCTTCTGACCTGTTGGTAACTTCTTCTATTTTTCTTTGAATGGTGGTGATTAACATTTTTCTGGATTTTGGGATTTTTGTGATTGTTTTGTTGGATGGTAAACTGGCCTTAGGTTTTGGGGCTTTGCTACTGTATTTTCTGTTCTTGATGATGGTTAGTGATTTGCTATTCTTGATGATGGTTAATGGGTTGTGGTATTTTTGAAGTTGGTTCTGTTGCTTAAGGCTTGTTCACAGTTTTGACAGGTTTTGGGTTTTAGGCTTGGTTACAGTGTTTTGTTAACTGGTTTTTGTTTGATGTTTAATGGTTTTTTGAGGTTGATTGGCTTGGTTACAGTGTTGAGATTTTTGGTTTTGGATGTTTGACAGGTTTTGGTTACAATGTTGAGATTTTTGGTTTTGGAGGTTTGACAGGTTTTGGTTACAATGTTTGAGATTTTTGGTTTTGGAGGTTTGACAGGTTTTGGTTACAGTGTTGAGATTTGTTGCTTGAGGTTTTTGTTTTGTTGGAGTTTTTTAGGTTTGACAGGTTTTTTTGATGATGTTCTTATGTTTTCAGCTTGAGACTTGTTTCAGGTTTGATGAGTTTGGCTTGGTTCAGGTTTTTTTGAGAGTTTTGATGGTTTACTGATGGTTTGGCAGTTTGAGACTTCTGTTTTCAGCTTCAGACTTGTTGCAGGTTTTCGGTTTTCATGTGTTTGAAGCTTGGTTTAGTTTTTTGAGGTTGATTACTGTGTTTGAGATTTGTGGATGCTTGGAGTTTTTTTAGGTTTTGACAGTTTGAGACTTGTGTGTTTTTGCTTCTATTGCCCCCTCCCTGTTATATTGGCCCTGCTTCTATTATATCCCTATTCCAATGGTGGGAAACCAAAGAATTTGAATATTTTAGTATATTGTTCTTATGGCCTTTTTGTTGCAGTTTTGTTTTCTACAAATTCTATGCAACTTGTGACAGGCAGGGCAGCAGGGATGTGCATTCCAATAACCTAAGTGACTTCTTTCCTCTCTTCTCTCTCAATGACAATAAGAAAGCAAATTGCTTTTTGCCCTTTTTTTTCTAATTCTGAAAGGTTTGCATGGGAAATGATGATTTTATGCTTCTTGAACAAGTTTTTGTTTGACTTAGCATCTTATTTATTTGCTTATTGCTGCATTGTTGCCTGCTTTAGCTTTTGTTGACTTAGTTGTTGGTTTAACCTGTTGTGATAATGCTGATGTTTGTTTTTGACAAAGTTGTTTGTTTGGTTTTTGATAGAGTTGTTTGTTTGGTTCGTAATGCAATTGTTTGGAAAGTTTGCTTGCATTTTGTTTGATTCAGTTTGCTTGCATTTGTTCTTGTTTGGACAGCTTTGTAGCATTTCTTTTCCTCTTTCTTTTAGTGAACCAAGAAGGGTAACCTTCTTGTGATTTGCAAATAGGAAATAGATTATGATGAAATAAAATGGCCTTCTGATTCCACTTTGCAAACCTTAATGATGAATACTTTTTTTTGAAAAATTCTTGCTCATGCCCATATGATTTTGCACTAATCACATTTTCTTTCTTTTGTTTTCATGTGAGCAAAATGGAGATGACAAATCAAGGAAGGCAAGAAATCTATGGCAAGCATGGAAGTCTTGGAGATAAGAAAAGGAACTTCAGTCAAACTTAGGCATAGATTAATTCTCCTAGGCCAATCAAACATTTGGATTTCCTTTGTAATTTAGAGAAAATCATTCTTGTACTGTATCCAATAGTTGTACTAATTCATCTTTTAAATACAATAAGTTGTAAAACATAGAGTATTTAAAAGAATAAATTTTTTTGTAACAACGTTTGAAATTGGAAAAAATCTTGAGTTGTAGCATGAAATATTCTGGTGTCAATTGAAATTCTTTATCAACAATAACTTGTAATTTCGCATCCTAATTGATTTTTGAAATGCCCAATCAAGATATTTAAATTAAAATGTTCCAGTCTGGTAACTTACATTCCAAGTAATCCAAATAACTATGTAACTGCATTTCAAACGAACACGCACTGTATATTCAATTTCCTAACCAAACACAAGTTTTAAAGGACGCAAATCATCTGGTCAACCTGGATCCAAATCATGATCGTCCTAAATGACAGTCTTAAACTCCATCTCTTGTCCCAAACAAACCATACTCTGAGAACAAACATTATCTTTTCGGTAAACTGCATTTTAAGAGAATTCAAAATCAATCAAATACCTTGCGATGATTTGATAATTTTAAAGTTTTCCAAACTCAAGTTTCTTCCGATTCTTTGAAGATAAACCTGTGAGCGACATCACATCTGACCATGAACAGACAGAATTATCTCAAACTCTTGTAGCTTGAAGAAATCATAAGTACCACCTTGAGGAAGCATGAAGACCTGTGAAAGCCGATTGGATCTTTGAGAATTCATTTTCTTTTGAGAATTGCAAGAAACTCTAATTGCTGGTTTACTGCCAAAGAAGAGAATCTTTCTGGTCGATTTCTGAGCCAACTTGAATATCCGAGAAACCCTAGGGTTGTGTCTTCTATGAAAAATGGGAGGGCAAATTTTGGGGTACAACAAACACCTCCAAAGAGTCAAAATTGAGGAAGTTATGCATTGGAGAAGTTGACCTTTTTTGCAAAATGGGCCCAATCTTTTTCACTTGTTTTGAGTTGGCATCATGATCCACGAGCTCTAGCCCTTGCCACTTGTCCTTATCATGTTTTTATTATTTATTTTGATTTTTGTTTGAATTAATTCAATTTAAATCAAAACAAATCATATAAAATCCAAAATATTGAAAGCAAGAGATTTCGTACTTGTTTCAGGTTTCAATTACAGCTAGCAAGTATTCAAACTCGTGCAAGGCATTAGGGTGGACAAAAAGATTTATTTTAGGCCAATTTTGGAAAGATTTAAAAGTGAATCAAATCAAGATTAAGGACATTGATGGTGGAAGATTGAGGCCAGGTTTTCAATCTTAATTCACTCCTCAATACATACAGAAACAATGCAGACCCAAAGCTAGGTTAGAAACAGGCGCAAGAGGCAGAACAAAAACTTGAAAAATCAAGAAAAAGTGCAAGATCGAATTCCTATCTCCAGGCATCCTCAAGGCCTTTTATCCATCTCAATCACTTCCTGAGACTCCCAGCAAGTGAAAGCAATCAAAACCAAGCATTTTCAAGCCCTATATCTCACTGTAAGTCGCCCACGACATAGCTCTTTTCTTGAAATTGAATAGCACTATTCTTGCATATATAGCATAAAATAATCGTACATTATTGATCACAATCATGTTTGCAAACTCTCTGTATCATTTAATTTCGTTTTCATGGCTTGTATGAAGTTTCACCATGGCTAGGGTTTACAGCTTCGATTTGGGAGTTTTCTGTGCAGGCTAAATTAGACCATGAAAGGGACACCATTACACTCAGAAGGTCCAGACGAATCGATTGGTGGCCCTAGTTTTTATTTATTCTGCTCACAGTTGATTTTAAGAATGCACAGGTCTATAGCGACCGACGTTGTCCGTAGTTAAAGGTTTCCAAACCTTTTAGCCATAGAGAGAGAAAGGAGACGAAGATGTGGCCTCATCTGATTTGGCCATTTGAATTTCGCGCGTGGAATTGATACAAAGTGCTCTTTTAATATTTGATTATTGTTTTGCATTATTATTACAACTAACGTGAATGGCCCATTGGTAGCCAGGTTGGTGTTAAGGCGTGGGAGTGTTTGAGGTAAGGGGTTCGACCCCTACCTCCAACATTTGTGTTTTTTCTCAATTCTTTTCAGGTGATCTCATGCATGTACAAATCCAGGGTCCACCATACATCCTCCCAATCTAGCCAGCCAAGTGTCAGATGGCCAAATCTGATGGCCATCATCTGAAGGTGCATCATGAGCCACAGTCAACGCATAGCATCAGAACTGGAAGGTCAACGTGGACCTCACTCAAATGGGCCCAGATCTGGCTGTTTGCACCCCCCAAAAATGCTTTTCAGGCCCATTTCTTACTCTTTTTCTTTTTTATATTTCATTTAATTAATTTATTTATTTATTTTACTAACCATCAAATTATTTTCTTTTTTATCAAAAAATCACAAAAATATTTTTCTATCCAATTAAATTTAAGATATTTATTTTTATTAAAATTAATTAATTTAATTAGGTTTGATTAATTTAGATAACTTTGATTTCTTTTTTGTACATAATTAAAATTAATTAGAATAAATAGGTTTTATTACTAACTTAATTATATTTTATTTTTTCCTAAAATAACAAAAAAACCAAAAATAGGTCTTGTAATTATTTTTATTAATTAATTTAACTAACTAATTAATTTGTACATTTATTTTTAAAACCTAATCTTTTTCTTAAAAAATATTAAAAACAACAAAAAAACAATTTTTCCTTTAATTAGGTTAGAAAGGTTAAAACCCTAATTTCTCGTCGATCTAATTTTCATCGCGCGCTTTATTATCATTTTTATCCATATTGATGTAACTGCCTACAGTTTGCAATAGTTTTAATTAGGACTTTTACTTTTACCGCTTTACTTTTCAAGGGTTTGTTTTTGGCTATGTAAATACCCGAAGCCTTGTAATAGCTTAGTTTAAATTCCGCATTTTAAATTCTGTAAATTATTAACTGTTAGATGTATGATAATAGGGATGCATGACAAGAATATATGACTAATTTTAAAACAGTTAGATCACCCTAAATGTGCAAAGATAAATAAATCTGAAACTGAATCACTCGCATATACGCACTCCTAGGATACACTCCCACTTGGTTGCCTTTGGTAAACAGCCATTGAGTATAGGGTGCTTTAGTGGCCGTCCTCTTGTCCAAAGATCAAAGTTTCCCCGGAAAGGTTGCATCGGATATTGTCGCCTCGAATAATTGATCTAAGACATTAGGGTTATTACTAAGACATCCTAACATTGCTTTAGTGACAGTACGTCCCTTTCGAATTGACCCTCAAAACTCCAACGACGGTGCTACCTACTCACTAATAGTGGGATAGCATTGTCTAAAGGAAACAAATACAGAACGATTCTTTTTTCGAGTAGGAAGATTAGTTCTTAAGTACTTGCTCAATCAAAATAAACTTTTTTCACACTTACACTCCTTTACAAACAAAGTTTTCAAAAACACTTCATTACACTCTTGAAGACTGAAGCAAGAGTTAAATCGAAGTCGAAACAAAAACTTTTCAAAGCACACAAACACAAAGAAAACAATTTTGAAAATGATGAGCAAGTACCTAAGAGCCCGTAGATAACTACGGATAGAAAGGGTGCTAATACCTTCCCTTTCTATAATCTACCCCCTGTACTCAGAAATATCTCGAAAAAGGAATTTTTCTGTGCTTTTCTCCTTTCCTTGTTGGTTAAAATAAAAGTCGGTGACGACTCTTGCTTACCGCGACATTTTGCAAACACAAACGCAAAACGCAAACCAGCAAATTCCTTAAAAAAATAGGGAAACACGTCCCGGTTCTGGCCACCGTATCACAGAACTGGCGACTCTGCTGGGGACTTTATAAGTGGGGTGTACCTTAGGATTAGTTAACCATATTGTTTTCAATTGTTTGATTTGTTTGCTTTATATTTATGGGCTTTGTATCGGAGTTACTATAGATCCTAACCCGGATCTGGGGATACCTTTTAGGTAAGTAGCAATATACTATGAGGGAACTGTACGGCGTAGACCGATACGGTTGAAGCAGTAGCTACATTGATGTGACACATTAGTTGGTACCGATATCCCTTGTGGAGGAACAAGGAGAGTATGGGGCTGCTAATGGGTCATTAAGCATCAACTGACCTTAGAACCTATAATTGACCAACTTGGCCATAGAAAAGTAGCAAAATGCTACACTCATTGAGACCATACTCTCGTGATGATTCCGACTGCAAGAAAAGATTGCTAAACTGGAATTATGACCGATCGAGGATGCTCATTGATATTGAGAACCTCTAGAACTCGGTTACTATTACTAAGACAGGTTGAACCAACTAAATTGCAAGAGGGTAGTACCTAAACTCCATGCCAGCCTGAAATTTAAGGGCTATTGTGTGACTTGTTTGCCCTTACCATGTTTTCCATTTGTGATACCTGTGGTGTTTTTTTATCATGACATCATGCATCATGACATCTCATGTATATTTCATTAGACTAACCATTTCAAAGACCGAGGGAATTCATCTTTGTTCTGTTTTGAAGATCATGGCATATATGTGCAGAAATAACATTCGAATCAGCTTCATGCAAATCCCTACTCAGCTTAGAGAGTTGGTTTCAAAGGTTCCTGATACTTCTTCCTTTGTTAGAAGACATGGTCATATCCTCAGCCTGGTCACTTCCAAATTGGATGAGCAAATGATGAGCGTGTTGTTCCAGTTCTTTGACCCGTTGCATCACTGTTTCACCTTCCCGGACTATCAGTTGATCCCTACTTTGGAGGAGTTCTCTGATTTACTTGGCATATCTATTCTAGAGAAGACACCCTTTACAGGTTTGGAGATAGCTCCTAGGCCAGAGGATATTGCTTCAGCCTTCTATCTAACAATGGTTGATGTAGTATCTAACTGGGAGATTCGGAATGGGATGAAAGGTTTCTTGGCTAAGTTCTTGATTGATCAAGCTCAACTGTTCTGGGATAGTTTGGACTTTCAAGAATTTGAAGACATCCTGGCTCTTCTCATTTATGGCTTGGTTCTGTTCCCAAATTCATATTCTTTTGTCGATGTGAACGCAGTCAAGATTTTCATGTCCCGTAACCCTGTGCCTACCCTCTTAGGTGATATTTTGCATGCTCTTTATACCTGTACTGTTCGGAAACGGGGAACTCTCATGTGCTGTACACCGCTGCTGGCAAGGTGGTTTATTTCTCACCTCCCCAAATTTGTATTGAAGAATGAGGAAGGTATGGGTTGGGCTTACAGAATCGTGTCCCTTGCTCATACGGACATCCTTTGGAGTACTAAAGATATGGAAAAGGTAGCTGTCATTGATCGGTGTGGGGAATACCCCAATGTTCCATTGCTTGGAATTAGAGGAGGGATAACCTATAATCTTTGTTTGGCCTTACGATAGTTTGGACGAGCTCGAAGGGACGGTCCTCATGAGCTGCTGCTTCCAGACATTGTCTTTGACTTCAAGGGGGATGTTGAGGGACATCGCCGCAGATTTATACGAGCTTGGGATAGGGTGAACAGGTCTGATCCACATGAGCTAGGAATGAAGACTTCTCTCCCGATGAAACCATATCTCCAGTGGGTTCGAGCCCGTGCTCAAAAGCTGGGGATGCCATATGAAGTTGTTTTGCCGTTGATTATGGAGCATACTGATGAAGAAGGTGTTCCTTATACGATCCTCCATCCATACATGCCTACTGATATTGGGGCATTGAAGAGGTCTTGGATCCAGTTAAGGGAAGAAAGGGATACCTAGAGAGAGAAATATCATGAGTAGGAACGGAAGATCCTGAAGCTTACAAGGCAGCTAGAGACTGAGAGGACAATCAATTATTATGTCAGCACGAAAGGAAAACGACCATGGGAATTCTGATGTCTTTTATTGTTTCTAGTTTAGATTTGTTTTTCAGTATTTCTTTTGTAACGCCTTAAAGGCATTTGTTAAACATTGTTTCAAGTTTTAATCTAATAAAGTGTGTTTTATTTTGGTTTACAAATTTGAATCTCCCTAAGTCTTTGAAATCATTTCATACACATTCCATTCCCATGCACCTCATTACAGGTACCCCTACAGGTTTCTCATCTTCTTCGCTGTTTATTTCAGCAATCATGTCTTCTGAAACATCTACTGATCAAGCCATCAAGGCTCTGCAAGCTCTGAATGCTCAGTTCCAGGAGATGTTCATGAACTTGGCCAAAGGACAGCAAGATTTGAAGACTCTTATCTTGAAGGACAAGAAGAAGAAGAAGAAGAAGAAGAAGAAGAAGAAGACGATTCTCCTGAATATGGGTCACAGGTTCGGGAACAGGTTGAGACAAGAAGTTGATTTATCTCATTCATCTGGAGGGGGAGAGAATCAAGAAGAAAGGAAGGGTCCTAGCCCTATGGCTTCTGACAATGACACTAACTTTAATGAAGAACAGTATCCTCCTGCTGAGGACAGATATAAGCAACTTAAAGACCGGTTGAGCGCAATAGAGATCCAGAAGATACCTGGGTTGGACTTTGAAGATTTGGGTTTGGCTACTGGGGTGGTGATCCCACACAAGTTTAAAGCTCCTGTCTTTGCTAAGTACGATGGGGTATCCTGCCCAAAGCTACACCTCTACTCGTATATCAGAAAGATTCAACCATATACTGATGATAAGAACCTCTGGGTTCATTTCCTTCAAGATAGTCTGTCAGGGACTCAACTTGAACGGTTCTATCAACTGGAAGGAGCTAATGTCCGTAACTGGGAAGACCTCGCAGCTGCTTTTACAAGCAATATCATTATAATGCCGACCTTGCTCCCACACGTACCCAACTTCAGGGTATGTCTATGGGTGCGAGCGAAGGTTTTAAGGACTATGCTCAGAAGTGGAGAGATCTTGCTAGAAGATTACAACCCCCTCTGGCTAATAGGGATTTAGTGGATATGTTTCTTGGGACTTTGTCTGGTCCATATTTCAATCATTTGATCAGAAGTTCATCGTCTGGGTTCACTGAATTGATTATGACTGGGGAGAGAGTTGAGGCGGGTATCAAGAGCGGCAAGATACAGAAAGGTGCTTCGTCAAGTACAGAGAAGAAGCCTTTCAAGAAGGAATCTAGTGTAGTTTACAGCTCAAGGAGCCAAAACCAACTTGAACGCCGCCAAGCAGTTAATGCGGTAGTTATTTCAAGACCAACTGTTGCCCCGCAACGCAACAATCAACAAAGAGTAGAGAGACCGCAAAGACAGTATACTCGGCTCAGTATGACTCTATCTCAAATTCTGCTGCAACTGTTGAAAACCAACTTGGTGATTCCGAAGGAGGCTCCAAAGAATCCCAGTACTACATCATCGTTGTATAATCTGAATGCCCGTTGTGCTTATCACTCCGATAACCCGGGGCATGATACCAATAATTGTTGGGCTTTGAAGAATAAAGTGCAGGATCTGATTGATGCTAAGGAGATTGAGTTTGAGGCACCAGAAAAGCCTAATGTCATGACTGCTCCTATGCCCAAGCATGGAGTAAATGTTGTGGATGATGATTCATTTGTAACTTCTGTGGAAGACGTTTTTACTCCGTTGTTGACGGTAAAGAAGAACTTATTATTGGCCGGTTTATTTCCGGGTTGTGGCGAAGGTTGCCACCTGTGTTCCATCCTGCCTACTGGTTGCCATTTATTGAAGTCGGGTGTCCAACGCCTGATGGATAACAAAGAAATCTTGTTCGAGAAAACTTTGGTTCCATTGATTCCTGTTGAAGATGTTTCCATAATCACCATTTCCGCCAATTCTTCCAAGGCTTCTTTGAGAAAGCCTGTTAGAATTACATATGTTTTGAGAGTTGCTCCATTGATCATTACTATTCCTGGACCTATCCCTTACACGTCAGATAAGGCTGTCCCGTGGCACTATGGGGCCGATGTATATTATCATGGGATTAAACAAGACTTGAAGGTTGAAGAGGTTGATACTGATGTCAGCAATATTGTTAGGTCTAGCAAAGTCACCCGAAGCGGAATACTTTTCTCTCCTGAGATTTTTTCTCTAACTGTTCAAAAGCCTGTTGTCATTACACCTACCAGTACATCTGTTGCTGTTCCAATTCTCACTTCAGTTATTACCCTTGTCGCCGAGTCATCTGACGCTCGGGGCAAAGGGATCACCGGTGAGCCTGCCCGGACGGAGGCACCGAAGAAGATTATTGTTGAAACCTCTAGCCAGGAGATAGAGGAAATTTTGAAGATCATCAAGAAAAGCGACTACAATGTAGTCGAACAGCTGGGGCAAACCCCGTCAAAGATCTCCATGTTATCTTTATTATTGTGCTCAGAGGCCCATGCTAAGGCTTTAATTACTTTCCTGAAAACTGCGCATGTGCCGCAGGAGACATCTCCTGACCAATTCAAATAATGTGTGGCTAGTTTGACAGCTGACAACGGGTTGGGTTTCTCCGACGTAGATTTGACTGCCAAAGGAAAGAATCACAATGACGCTCTGCATGTTTCAATTGAGTGCAGGGGCACTACTTTGGCCCACGTGCTGGTGGATACTGGGTCCTCGTTGAATGTTTTACCCAAGAAAGCGTTAGACCGGTTAGACTGCAAAGGGTTGGTGCTGAAGCCAAGTATTATTGTGGTTCGGGCCTTTGACGGGTCCAAAAGGATGGTACATGGAGAAGTGGATGTTCCAGTTAAGGTTGGTTATCAGACTTTCGCGTCTACATTCTATGTGATGGACATTCAACCATCTTATTCTTGTTTGTTGGGTCGCCCGTGGATTCATAAAGTTGGGGCAGTGACTTCCACGCTCCATCAGATGTTAAAATATCCAGTGAAGGGGAAATCGTTACAGTACGAGGAGAATAGGAGTACATGGTGAGCCACCTTAACTCTTTTCGGTATATGGAGATGGATGGGGAGTTCATTGAAACCCCGTGTCAAAACTTTGAAGAAGTCCCCCAGACTCTGGTATCGACTGAAACTGTTGTTGAAGATCTTCCAATGAAGATGGCCTCCCTCAAGGATGCCCGGGCTGCTATTGAGAAAGGTGGGTGTGCGAATTGGGTCCAAATCCATGACTTTGCACACAAGACTTACAAGTTTGGTTTGGGTTTCATTGCAGAAGCTCAAAGGGTTGTTCGGCGTGCGCAGATTGGAAGACCTCCCCTGCGTATCACAAATCCGGAAGTGAATGCGATTGAAGATGATGATGAAGATTCTGAGTTTGACATCTGGATTTACCCGACTACTGACGGTGGATTAAGCAATTGGACGGCAAAGGACTTCGTGCCCATTTCTTTTATTACACAGTAATAGACTTTTGTTTTGAAATGTGTAACAGACAATTTGAAACGGCCTGGTGCCTTGCTGATGTGCGATCGACCTAATGTGTCTAACGGTATCTTAACTGCAAGTGCACAGCCTATCGCGGTAGTAATAAAAAGATGTCAAACCCATATGGACTTTGTAATCACTCTAGTGCTATAAAGGTTTTCTAGTTTAGCTAAGGCGGATGTTGTCACGTTTGGTTTTTTAGAGGTTAAGGTAGAGGAAAACTAAATCGAATTAAGGGAATAATAATAATAAAACGGTCGGTATGTAATATAGTGAACCTAAGTGGATCTAATCGAACCTAAGCATATAAAGATGTTTAACTTAGATGGTTCTGTAGAAATTATCAGTTTAAAAACCCTCAACTCACACTTTCATGGTCTTATCTCGGATTATACCCCTAAAGCCCTATGCCTGCTCTCGCTAGCCCATAAGTGTTTAGAAAATACTCTTTGAAAACTTAATAAAATCTAATTCATTTTAAAGCGCTCTCGCTGTATTTAAATCAAATGTATAACTTTAGCTATCCGGTTAAAACCTCACACTTTCGTGGTCTCGATCCTAACCTATTCTACTTTTCTTACTCTCATAACAAAAAGATTGATTTTAATTATAAAAATTTACAGCCAGAAATTAAGTTAATTTGGATTTTAGCTTAGGCACAATTTAATCCATTTGGTTACTATTATCACATCCCGACTCTTGAAAATTAGCTAGTCATAGTACTTGAAACAGACATACAGGAAATATAATCGGGAAAGAATAAAACATTCATGATAAATAAATAAATTAATTAACGTAAACAAATTATATTAAAATTAAATTAAATGCGATTAAAAACCTGAATAATAATATTATTCCTCAAGCTCCCTCTTCCACAAGTCGGCAAGATTGGAACCTTCAGAATCGAAACTTGAAACGAATTCTGAGGCTAAAAATAAATTCTAACTACAATACAAATTTCCTAATGTTTGAAGTAGCTATTAATTGGTAAAAGGGAAATAAAACAAGAACAAAAAAATGCAAACGGACGGTTCGTAAATTTTGCAGGGCTTCCGCAAGAAATTCTGTTAAAAACTCTCCCCCTTCCTTCATTGAAATATCTCCTATTTATATAAGAGAATTTTGCAGTTTAGAAAAATTAGGAACGTGGACTTGTACTGCTTTAGTGGAGAAAGACCAGTACTGGATGTTGGTGAGGTTGAGAATTTGTAGGAGTTGAAAAGATCCTTCCATCATGTTGCCCACGTCTCTTGTTCTTCATGACGTTGAATTACGCGTGTGACGGTCATAATGAAGAGGTCATGGTCGTAATGAACTTAAATAGCGTGTTATGTTCGTCAATGATGTCTGACGAGCGTTCTTCATGTTGTGGGCGCGTTACGCTTGTAATGGACGTGTGACAACCGTCACAACATCAAACTTTGCAGAATTTTGCAGATTAGTTCCTTTTCTTCTGATTTTTATGTTAGCTTTCTTCATGTGATCTTTTTCACTAAATTGATTTGAAACATGTCGTACCTGTGAAAAGACATAAAAACTCAGAACAATCGGGAGTTAAATGGGTTAATTCAGTATGAAAATCGATTAAAAATGTAGAAATTATATGATACGATTTCTCGTTATCAAATTCCCCCATACTTATACCTTTGGTTGTCCTCAAGTAAATAATCATTTAGAAAGATCAGACAAGTTTTATCAAGTGCACATGCATGACATACCTTTGATTTTTAAAGCAATTACGGGAAATCCTCGTCAGTTCGACCGATACTTAAGTGAAACACTAACGATACGCTAATGACACAAGCAATAAGATAAGTTGTGAACTTCCATTTTAAATGAACTGTCCAATAGTTCCGTTATAATTCTGCCCAGAGTTTCTTATATCTATTTCACTCGGTTTTGTTCTAGCGAAATCACATTAAGCCCTTTGTCTTAGCACGCACGTAGTAGAGTAACCGGTTAGTGACTTTGATCCTTTTAGCACGGGGTCTGGTACACGAATGTGGCAACCCTACACATATTATCCAAATTGGAGGTTGTGGGGAATCGAGCCATAGCACGCCCTACCAAGTTCAGAACCAGATACCTCTGAACCAACCAACAATGGACTCCTTCATTATTTGCTCATCTCTTATATGCGACCTTGTATTTTGGTGCAACTTTTTCCTTTTTAGCAGTGAGATAAGAAGGATATTTCATTGATCAGGCATCAAACAATTATATTCATCGGCTCCCCACGTGGTTTGTGTCAAGACGGTGCTGACTGCTAGTATAAACTACTAGGGGATACTTTAGAGCTAAAACTCAAGATATAGGTATAACAGTTATTGAAACGGATCGCATAAGTAGGAAGTCTAAGGTGTCATAACCGTATCGATCTTGTTTAATCGTTCTCGGCTTCCTAACTAGGATTTCGTTAAGATAGGTATGTCGGGCTAATGCAAAGATAAAGCAAAAAATTTCGGTATGGCTAAATAAAGCGGGGAAGAATTTAAACTGAGAAATATCGTAAAAAATTACTTGTTTATGGTAAATGGAAAGGTACCTCTCCCACACTATATCCGAAATTGTCCTCAATGTTGCGGTATAAAGGCGGGGAAATACAAATACAAAAACAAAACAAAAAAGAGAAAAAGAAGCAGTAAAAGTAAACTACTTAAGAATAAAAAAAACTACTAATGGCCACGTCCCCTACTCCTGGTGCGTGATCTCCTGGTAGGCGTGGCTTCGGTATCAGTGTCCTGGTAGCCAAGGGTGCTGACGTCCAACCTTAAAGCGTTAAGTTCAGACAGGGCCTCGTCCAACCTCTCGTTCATGCTCCGCTCGCCAGTCAGAATCTGAGCATTTTGTGCACATAAATAGTCATATTGCTCCTGTTGTCTTCTTTCAAGTGCGTCACTCATTTGATTTTGCTGATGGATGGCTCGGAGAATTTCTTCAAGAGTAGTAGGAGGTGGTGAAGATGAAGGTCCTAGAATGTCGTGAACGGGGGCAACACTGTCCAACTCTTCTTGCATCTCGTCTGCGGGGGCATTAGGCTGGTCTTCCTGAATAGGAACATGGCCCTCGGGGGCTGCAGGATCAAATAACCAGTTGGCTTTGTTTTGTGGGTCGATGTTGTCCCTGTAAGGCAAAGTAATGTTATTATAAACAATGCTTCGGATCACAGGATGGAATCTGCCATCCTCCCGCTCATAGATGAGGTGTGCCGCCTTGCAGTGGTCCAGAGTCAACAATGTCGGTGCCATAGAAGGCATATCCGTGAGAGCGGCACCATGATTCAAAGATATGGCAAGAGAAGTAACAATACCTCTGAAATAGAAGGGTTTTCCGCCTCTAGCACAGATGGAGTGAATATGGGCTAATAAAAATGGGGCAGCATTGATCTTCTGGACGGTGAATGCACAGTGCATGAAGAAAAGCTCCTTGGAGTTGAGCTTATGGTTGCTGTCTCAGGCGAAGATGGTGTTGCAAAGGATGTGGTGAAAGTATCGGATAGCCGGATTATGGATATGGGTAGCTTTGAGGTGGTCATAAGATCCAGCACGAATGTTTGTCATACTGTTCCATAAATTAAAAGCTTCCTCGCCGAAATTATCCGGCACCCGGAGGTGGACACCTTCGTCGGAACTGAAACCGAGCTGCCGTGCGATATCAGTTTGGGACAGCTGATACTCAGTGCCAAACATACAGAATTTGGCCACGCCTGAGAGTTGGTTTGTAGCTCCAGTGGGAGTAATGTATGAAAAGGAACTCAGATTTGGTTGGCGGCACAAGTTCCATAAGTTCACATTCTGCAAAAGTTGTTAGACGCTCTCTAGCAGTCCCAAATTTCTCAGACAATCAAGGTCAACATACCGAGTTGGTTGGAGACCGCGGCGTTGGAATTTCTGGAATTTTAGTCTTTGGGTTTCACCTTGCTCGCCGACTCTGAAAGTGAGATTGGGGATTTGCTGGTTGTTGGCCATATTGCATGCAAGAGATTGAATCATGAAAGGGTTTGGAATGTGGATGGAGTAGTGGAGTGATGGAATTTAAGTGTTGGAGTGATGGAATTTAAGAGAAAATTGAATGGGTGGTGTTACGGTTTGGGAAAAAGGAAAGAAGAAATGGGAAGGGGAACGACTTCTGTAATAGCAGAATATGCTTTTGAGCACGCGTGACGACCGTCACAGTGGGCTGACGGGCATAACACGGTGAAACGCGTGTTACGCTCGTTATAGGGATGTTACGATCGTTACGGATACAAATAATTGCATTTATAAAATGAACGAAACAGTTTAATTCCAAGACCTCATAACACAGTAATTCAACACAATAAACATGCAGATTAATTCCAACACACATCTTATAACAAAATTTTGCAGAATGATAATATATATAGTGAATTTAATATTTGATGTAGCACGCAGTAAATTTAATGAAAATGAAAATAAACTGAAATTGAAATAAATATCTGTTTCTAACAGAACTTTAAAAACTGTAGGAAGTAAACATGTTTAAAATGAAATCTTAAACTGCCTAGAAACATAAAATAGAAAGTAAAAATAAATGTTGATTCTGCTACTTCATCCCAGTCACGTTTTCAAATCTTCGAAAGCTGCATTTATGTGATAAAATTGCTCCACAGTGATATCAGTTAAGCCTATTACGTCCATACGCATGCTCTTCAACTCGTTCTTGATTCCATTAATGTCCGTCTGATAAACATCTAGTGTAGTAAAGATTTTATTCAAATTTTCAGCGTATTCTAATTTTTTTTATTTCAGGGGCATCAATATCCTCTGCAATGTTGTTACCATCATGGTAACCAGAAGGGGTCTCAGGGTCACTCTCATCAGACATCGTGGCATCATTAACTTGGTAGGATTGTGGTATCTCAGGTGTTGAAGGACGGTCGGGAGGGTTTAGCTCATACAACCAATTGTCGCGATTGTGGGCACTTACTTTAGCATGGTTTGGAAGTGTAAATACCGTGACAACTTCATCCCTTATCAGGTATTTGAAAGGTGCAGGACCTAGATTACCTATTATTCATAGGTGGAAACAGAAATCAATATTCATAGGGCGGATTGAACCAAATTGTGTACACCTATGCAGTTGGTATCTAAGTCTGAGGGCATTGGCAATCATGGTGACTAGGCCTCCTACGATGATCGGTTCATTAGGGTTCTGAGCAATGAGAGAAAAGGTTTGCATCAAGAATAGCACTGTATTAACAGGTCGGCCTTGGGTCATACACTGCAGTAAAAACATCTCATCCTTAGATATTGCAGTACGGTTTTGTTCTTTTCCGAATATAGTATGGGCTAGAATCTTATGGAAATTGCAGATAGCGGGGTTGTGTATTTCATTATTGTCCATGCTATCCGGCTCAGGGTGGTAGTTTCCGGTTAAGGTTCCCCAAAAGTAATCTAGCTCGAAATCCATTAATTCTGTCTGGGTGGTAGTAAAAGCAAAAGGTCCGCTAGGGAATCCTAGAAGGTCGGCTAATTCTTTTTGGTTATAAGCAAATTCAATATCGAATAGTCTGAAAGCTATAAATCCCTTTCTAGTTCTGAAACCTTGCTCGGGTATATGAACTAAGGAGCTCAAAAATTCAAGGGTAAGCTCGCGGTATGTAACAAACCTAGACTTAGTGTGGGCTTTCTCCCATCCCAGTTGGTTAAACAGATAAAGGACACTATCCTTAATGCCTAAAGTGTCCATTGTTGGTTCATCATAATACAATGTCATACCAATATTCCTGTGTGATAATTCCTCAAATCTCCTCATTTGGTTCCTTCCTCTAAAAGTGGTTTCCATAGTAAACACTAAATAGGGGAAACAAATCAGGGGAGAAGGTAGGATAGAAAAAGACTTTTTCAGAAAACCTATAGTGAATAAAGTTGTTTGAAAATCAGCAGCAGTTGTATAAAGATTTTTAGGAAAAATGGAAAAGAAATAATGAAAATACGACTTTAAGAGAAATAAATGCAGAAAAGGAAAAGAAAATCAAAAGTAATAAATAAAAACAAATGGAAATAATAACAAAAAAAAATAGGTGGGTTGCCTCCCACTAAGCGCTGTTTTTAACGTCATAAGCCTGACATAGTGCCTAGCAGTAGATCATTCAGGGGAAATAGTGGGTAATTATAAGAGTTTTAGACTATTCGCATAGTTTCTATTCTCGATATGATGATATTGTTTTAATTGCTTCCCGTTCACTGTGAATGGGTCACTATTCCTACCCTTAATTTCTATTGCTCCGCTAGGGAATATTTTTGTAACTTCAAAAGGACCAGACCATCTGGATTTTAGTTTTCCAGGAAAAAGTCTAAGTCTAGAGTTAAATAATAGCACAACGTCTCCTACACTGAATTCCTTCCGGGATAAGCGCTTATCGTGCCATCTTTTGGTTCTTTCCTTATATCTCTTAGCGTTCTCATAAGCGTCTAATCTCAATTCTTCTAATTCATTCAAGTCGAGGATTCGCTTTTCTCCAGCAGCTGTGTAGTTTATGTTGAGCGTTTTGATTGCCCAATATGCCTTGTGTTCTAATTCTACCGGGAGATGACAGGACTTTGCGTACACAAGTTTGAAGGGTGTAGTTCCTATAGGGGTCTTGTAGGCTGTCCTATAAGCCCATAAAGCCTCGTTAAGCTTAGATGACCAATCCTTCCTAGATATGGCGACAGTTTTCTCTAGGATTTGTTTAATTTCTCTGTTCGAGACTTCGACCTGTCCACTGGTTTGTGGATGATACGGTGTTTCTACTCAGTGTTTGACTCCATACTTAGATAATAATTTGTCGAATATCTTTCAAATAAAATGGGAGCCACCGTCACTAATGACAAGTCTAGGCACACCAAATCTTGGAAAGATTGTGTTTTTAAAGAGCTTAATTACTACTCGTGTGTCATTTGTAGGAGAGGCTATAGCCTCAATCCATTTTGAAATATAATCGACAGCTACGAGTATATACTTGTTTCCGAAAGAAGATGGGAAAGGTCCCATGAAATCGAATCCCCAACCATCAAAGATTTCTACTTCTAGTATTCCTCTTTGAGGAATTTCATCGCGTCTTGAAATATTATCGATGCGTTGACACCGATCGCAGTTTTTAACAGCGATATGGACATCCTTCCATAGATTAGGCCAGAATAGGCCGGCTTGTAGGATCTTTGCACAAGTTTTAGAAGTGCTGGCATGTCCGCCATAGGGAGATGAATGACAGTGAGAGATAACATCTTCCATTTCTTCTTCAGGTATGCATCGACAGAAAATTCTGTTCGGTCCTCTTTTAAATAATAAAGGTGCATCCCAATAATAATACTTGAGATCGTGGAAGAATTTCTTTTTCTGTTGATAAGTTAAGTCCGATGGGAGCGCGCCTGCAGATTAGTAGTTGATTATGTCGGCATACCATGGCAATCCCATGGTTGTATGGATCGCTTCCACGGCTTCTTTGGCTTTTAGTTTGTTTTGGTATAATTGAGCTAGATCGCTTCTTATTTGTGCTATCAGTTGTTCATACGGAAAATCATCGTTAATCGGTACTTGTTCGGGTTTTATACCTTCTAATCTTGACAAGTGATCTGCTACGACGTTTTCCGTTCCTTTCTTATCCTTAATTTCTAGATCAAATTCTTGCAAAAGTAGGATCCATCTGAGGAGTCTTGGTTTTACATCCTTCTTAGTTAGTAGATATCTGATAGCAGTGTGGTCTGTGTAGATGATTATCTTTGCTCCTACTAGGTAAGAACGGAATTTGTCAAGCGCAAAGACAACTGCTAACAGGTCTTTCTCAGTTGTGGCGTAGTTCATTTGAGTTGAGTCTAGCGTTCTACTAGCGTAGTAGATTGCGTGAAGTTTCTTGTCCTTCCTTTGTCCAAGAACTACGCCTATGGCGTAGTCGCTCGCATCGCACATGATTTCAAAAGGTAATCTCCAATCGGGTGGTTGCATAATTGGTGCGGTGATGAGGGTTGATTTTAGAGTTTCAAACGCTTTAAGACAATCTTCGTCAAATATGAACTCAGCGTCTTTCATTAATAGACCGGTAAGTGGTTTAGTGATCTTCGAGAAATCCTTGATAAATCGTCGGTAGAAACTGGCGCGTCCTAAAAAACTTCGTATTTCTCGAACGGTCCTAGGTGGTTGAAGTTCTTTTATGAATTCTATCTTGGCTTTATCAACTTTAATTCCCTTGTTAGATATAACATGTCCTAGTACGATTCCTTCTCTGGCCATGAAATGGCATTTTTCCCAGTTAAGCACGAGGTTTACTTTCACACATCTTTCTAAAATCTTTTCTAGGTTTGATAGGCATCCTTCAAAACTTTGCCCGCACACAGAGAAGTCTTCCATGAACACTTCCATGATGTTATCGATGAAATCTGCAAAGATTGACATCATACATCGTTGAAAGGTTGCTGAGGCATTACACAATCAAAAGGGCATTCGTCTATAAGCGAATGTTCCATAGGGACATGTGAATGTAATCTTCTCTTGATCATCAGGCTGAATAGGAATTTGCAAAAATCCGGAATAACCATCTAGATAGAAGAAGTAGGAATGTTTGGCTAATCGCTCTAACATTTGATCTATGAAGGGTAGAGGAAAATGGTCTTTTCGAGTAGCTTTGTTTAGTTTCCTATAATCAATGCACACTCTATGCCCATTTACCACTCTTTGCATTATCGGTTCGCCTTTTGCGTTCTTCACAACAGCGATACCTCCTTTCTTCGGTACAACGTGTACTGGGCTAACCCATTTACTGTCGGAGGTTAGATATATGATTCCTGCTTCCAATAGCTTCTTAATTTCATCTCTGACTACAGTGCTAAGGATTGGGTTAATCCTTCTTTGGGGTTCTCTAGAGGTTTTGCAATCTTCTTCTAGCATAATATGATGCATACAAATTGAATGACATATTCCTTTCAAGTCGGATATGTTATAACCTAATGCAGTCGGGTACTTTCTTAGGGCGTCTAAAAGTTTCTCAGTTTCGAGCGTTCCTAAATTGGAATTGATTATTACTGGTCGCGTACATTTGGTATCTAGGAATTCGTATCTTAGGTTCCTGGGTAAGGTTTTTAATTCTAAACCCGGTTTCTTCGGACATGGCATATGATCAGGTGTAAGTGCTAGACTTTCGCTTAGACTATCATCTTGGTATGGTTCACGCTAATTGTCGTCTTCGAATATCAGAGGGGTTTGGATTTTCATTATTTCAGAGTATATGGTTTGTTCCACTTCCATCTCTCTTACGCACTCGTCTATAACGTTGATTAGATAACATGTGTCATTCATGGCTGGTGCTTGTAAGAATTGTATGAGGATGAATTCCACTTTTTCCTCTCCAACTTCGAATGTCAGTCTGCCCTTCTTTACATCAATATAGCTCCAGCTGTGGCTAGGAAGGGTCTTCCTAATATGATAGGAGTAACTGAGTCCTCAGTAATGTCCATGATTATGAAATCGGTCGGGATATAGAATTGACCTATTCTAACTGGAACGTTTTCCAGTATACCTACAGGGTATTTAACTGATCGGTCAGCTAATTGAACGGACATTTTTGTGGGTCTAAGTTCTCCCATTTCCAGCTTTTTGAAAATAGATAGGGGCATGACACTAATACTTGCTCCCAAGTTGCATAGAGCTTTGTTTATGACAAACTTTCCAATGTTACAAGGTATAGAGAAACTACCTAGATCTTTTAACTTATGGGGCATATCGTTTTGAATAATAGCGCTACACTCAGTAGTAAGTGTAATTGTTTTGTTGTCTTCTATCTTTTTCTTGTTATATTGTGTTGTACCCCAAAATTTTCCCTCCCATATTCCTCAAGATTTGTCAAGAATGATCTTCAAATGGTTCAAGATTGCTCAAGGGTTGTACAGTCAAATCACCTTCTAAGGCAGTCAATTCAAAATTAGGGTTTTGTGTTGCATCAAGGTCCTTACATCCAAATTGCCTTAAGTGCTTCCCAATGCCTTAATATGTTCTTAAGTCCATCCATATCAAATTTCAAGCCTTGCAGAGGAAGTTTGGTCAGTCAATTGCTCAAGAGGCCCAAAAATCGACTGTGCTAGGGCAAAAGTCAACTGTGTCCCAAATATAGTCAAACCTCAAGATGTTTTGTCAACATTCTAATTTTGAAGGATAATTCATCATTTTATCAAGGGTTGATCATGATTCATCAAGGATTGCTCAAAATTCATCAAGATTCAAAAGTTGCTAAATTAGGGTTTTACAGGAAAAGTCAACTCTACTTTGACCAAGCATAATTTTCTCATACTTTATGAGAAATGACCCATCCAAAGCTCATTTTGAAGAGGATGCAATTTCCCACAATTCATATTCATACCCTAAGATCAGAAAATGCACTCACAAGAATTTACAAATTTGGACATCATAGGTCATTTTTGAAAGTCAACAAAAACACCTTTTTTGCCAAAGCTTATAACTTGAGAATTGAAGATCAAAATGATAAGCGACCAAAAGGGTTGATTATAGGACATCTCAAGGTTTCTAAAAAGTCCAAGAACACCTCCAAAAGTTCAAAATTGAGGAAGTTATGCATTGTTGAAGTTGGGCATTTTTCCAAAATTGCCAAAAGTCAACTATCCTCAAAACTCCAATTTTTGACAAAAGGGACCACTTTTTTCCACTTGATATTGTCTTGTCTTGCCACACACGTGTCCCATACATAACTTCATGACCAAACATTTATTTTTCTATTTTATTTCATTTTTATTGATTTAATTCATTATTAATCAATATTAAATCAAATAAAATCCAAAAATTGATGTAAAGGGATCTTTGTGATTTGTACAGCTTGCAATTGTCATTATTCACTCAATCAAATCGTGCCAAGGCTCATTCAAGCACAAAATCTCAGATTTGGCTTATTTTTGGAAAGGTTAACAATGGTGGTCAAACAAATCTTCCATCTTCAATGCACAAGGATATTGGCCCAACTCTTAACCTAAAATCATTCTATTATATGCACACAAGCCTCACAAACCTAATTCACGCACAAAACCTTGCAGAAACGGCCATACCAATTTCAAGAAACTTCAAGAAAAATCAAAACTTGTTCTTGCAATCTAGGCCAATTCAAGGTGCCTTGTCCATCCAAACACATTGTAGGAGGTACAAGGAGTGATTTGCAATCAAATTCAAGCACCAAAGCTCGAGGAATCACGAAACACCATCTCACAGTTTGCACTTCTAATTCAAAATCATATCTCTTAATTCATATGTATTTGACATGTTTTTGTGATTGATTTGTGTTGCTAGAGGTTATACAAAGCTAATGGAATGAATTAATTGAACCATAGTGCCCTAAACCGAGAGATGCCATGATTGAGTTTCTAGGGTTTTCAAGCTTTCAAATAGGGCTTTCCAAACCATGAAGAATTGGAACCAATGGGATACATGGTTGAATTCGTGAGACCAAGACGATTCCAACACATACCTCGCGAAATATTTCTTTTTGCTCTGTGTCTATTCGCTATTTTTCGTGCAGGAGATAGAGGAGGTTAAAAACTCCCGCTATCTGATTCTATTTGTGCAGGACCAAGGTTGAAGATGATGACGTGTTTTCATCTGGTTCGCGTGTTTGAATCATAGCGCGTTTTTTTTTTTTTTTTTTTTCAGCATATTAATTGATTTGCATATATTATATTTATTTTCTATTCCCATAATGAATGAACGCGCTGGTTGAGTTGGCAAGCAGGTTGATGCATTATCCCTTGGGACCTGGGTTCGAATCCCAGGTCCCCCAATACATTTGTGTAATTTTTATCCAGGTAATTGCATGTGGTTTCAGCAAGCGTAGCATACCATGGACCTCCAGATCCCAAGCGCCAGATGGCCTTCAGGCCAAATCTGATGGTCACAAGATGACGTCCACTATACTCTCCAGTCAACGCACACGCATGGAATGGCCAAAGTCAAAGTAGGCTTGAACGTTTTGGGCCACAAATTGCCAGTCATACATCCTGATTTGGGCTTAAACTCCCCCAATGGGTTAATTTCTTTTCTTTTTATATTTCCCTTTATTTAATCATTTTATTATTTTAATTAACCTAATAATTTATTTTTTTCCTCATAAAAATCAGAAAACCATAAAAACATTATTTTTTATTAAATTCATCACTTTTATTTTTTTTGTAAATAAATAATTTAATTGACTTAGTTTTAATTAGGCATAATTTTAACATTTTTTGCAATAAATTAAAATTAATTAGAATATTAGATTTTTAACAATTTTAATCATTTTATTTTTATTTCCTTAACTATTCCAAAAAAAAAATCCAAAAAAAAATATCTTTTTTTATTTAATTAATTAATTAACTTAGGTTTAATTTCATTTAGTTCAAAATAACAAAAAAGTCTCCTTCTTTCATAAAAAGGATCAAAACCCTAAAACTCTCCGATTCAATTTTCTCGCGCGTATTATTTTTTTATTCATATTTCAATATTGTATCTGCTTCAAGGATGTAATAGTTTTGGACTTAGGACTTTTATTTATCGCTTTTATTTATTTTTCGTAATTTAATTTTCAAGGGTTTGTTTTTGGCGATGTAAATACCCGACGCCTTGTAATAGCTTAGTTTTATTTTCCGCAACCATTAACTGCTAGATGTATGAATAATAGGCTATGCATGACAAGATCTATCTTAACTTAAAATCAACCGTAGCTCACCATAACATGTACAAAGATAACATAACTGAAAATTGACACATTTGCACATGCCACTCCTAGGGTACACCTCACTTGGTTGCCTCGAACGTGGTCATTGAGTATAGGAAGTTTTAGAGGTCGCACTCTTGTCCAAAGATCATAAGTTGCCTCGAAACAGTTGCCTCGGATAAAATGATCTAAGACATCAGGGTTACCGCTAGGGCGTCCTAACATTGCTTTAGTGATCACATGTCCCTTAATCGAATTGACCCAAAAACTCCAACTACGGTGCTACCTACTCCTCAATAGTGGGATAGCACTGTCTAAAGGACATTTGTACAGTTTAATTCCCTTTTGAGTAGGTAGAGGTTCTCAGGTACTTACTCTTTCAAAACAAAACAAATTTTTCGCACTTACACTTTTCAAACAAAGTTTTCAACAACACTTCATACACTCTTGAGGACAGAAACAAGAGTTAAATCGAAGTTTTCAAACAAAACTCTTTTCAAAACCCATGAACACAAGAAAAGCAAAACTTTTTGAAAACACAGTGAGCAAGTACCTAAGAGCCCATGGATAACCACGGATAGAAAGGGTGCTAACACCTTCCCTTTCTATAATCTACCTCCCGAACCCGAGAAACATCTCGAAAAGGAATTTTTCCGTGCTTTTGTCCTTTCCTTGTTGGATAAAATAAAAGACGGTGGCGACTCTTGCTTACCGCGACATTTTGCAAAAATAAACGCAAACGCGAACCAGCATTCCAAAACAGTCAGTTCTCATTCCCACCGATCACAGATAGGATTTCCTTGAGAAATTTAGCATACGAGGGCATCTGAGTGATAGCTTCTGTAAACGGTATTATGATATTCAGTTATTTCAGAAGTTCAACGAATTTCTTGAATTGGCCCATTGTTTTGGAATTGGTAAGTCTCTGAGGGTACGGAATCGGTGGTTTATAGGGTGGTGGAGGCATATAAGGCTTTTCTTTCTCCACTGCCTCTTGGTTCTCGTTTTCCTTTTCCTTTGGTTCATTCTCATTTTCAGTTGGCTTGTTCTGCTTTTGGTACATGGCTGGATTTTCGAGTCTTGGATCAACAGGTTCGTCAAGTTCTTTTCCACTTCTCAGTATTACAGCGTTAGCTTGTCCTTTTGGGTTAGGTTGTGGTTGACCAGGGAAAAATCCAGCTGGGGCAGCAGTAGATGCTTGTTGTTGAGCCACTTGTGAAATTTGAGTTTCAAGCATCTTATTATGGGTAGCCAAAGCGTTAACTTTACTAGATAATTGTTTAATCTGCTCGTTAGTATGTAAATTTTGATTTAGAACATCTTTATTAGTTTGAGATTGGGAAGCAATGAAATGTTCTATCATGATTTCTAGATTAGACTTCCTAGGGGAATTGGATGTATTAGGTCCATTATTGGGGTGATTTGGGGCAGCTTTTGGATAGCCAGGTGGTGCGGCAGAAGCTTGTCCAGGTGCGTACAACGCATTGTTACTTTTATATGAAAAGTTCGGATGATTCTTCCAACCAGAGTTATAGGTATTGCTATAAGGGTTTCCCTGTACGTAGTTCGCTTGTTCAGCTGGGACTCCTGTTAGAAGTGGGCATTCTGGAGCAGGATGTGATTGAAGACCACATAGATCGCAAGCTTGAGCTACTGCAGCCACGGTAGCTGCGGGAGCGGTAGTAAGATTTTCTAGCTTTTGGGTAAGGGCTTCTACTTTAGAGTTGACTTGATCCAGACTATTCACTTCAATCATGCCACCTTTTGTTTGAGTTTTTTCCATATTATCTCTTTCGCTTCCCCATTGATAATGGTTTTGAGCCATGCTTTCGATAAGTTCATTTGCTTCGGTATATGGCTTATCCATCAATGTGCCACCAGCAGCAGTGTCTATAGTCATTCTTGTGTTGTACAAGAGATCGTTATAGAATGTATGAATGATCAGCCATTCTTCTAAACCATGATGAGGACAGAGTCTGGTCATGTCCTTATAGCGTTCCCACGCCTCAAAAAGTGATTCGTTATCTTTTTGTCTGAAACCATTGATGTTGGCTCTGAGCATAACAGTTTTGCTTGGTGGGAAATACCTAGCTAAAAAGATCTTTTTCAACTCATCCCATGTGGTGATTGAGTTTGAAGGAAGATATTGGAGCCATGCTCGAGCTCTATCTCTTAAAGAAAAGGGAAATAGGTGCAATCGTATCGCCTCGGGGTTTACACCATTCGCTTTTACAGTGTCTGCATACTGCACAAACACTGATAGATGTAGGTTTGGGTCGTCAGTAGGAGATCCAGAAAATTGGTTCTCTGAACGGCGGATAGAAGCGAAGGTTTCAGCTCGAAATCGTTTCAAGCGATAGCAGGAGCGGCAATGCTGTTGTGGGGCTCCGCTTGAGAAGGAACTGCGTAATCCTTAAGAGCACGAGGTGGATTTGGTACGTCAGCCATCTTAGATTCTTTAATTAATTCAGGGATTGAGATATCAGGAAGCTTAGTCGGAGGAAGATTGTTGAGATCACGGTATTCTTGAACTCGGCGTCTTACTCTAAGATAGCGCTCGATATCGTTGATTTGTAGATGCAAAGGCTCGCTTCAGGAGCGAGTATTTGGCATACAACAGAGGGAAAAATAAATAGTTGCCTTAGTCAATACAGTGCTACTTTATGAGTGCACTAGTGACTAAATCAAAGTCCCCGGCAACAGCGCCAAAAACTTGATGTGCGATCGACCTAATGTGTCTAACGGTATCTTAACTGCAAGTGCACAGCCTATCACGGTAGTAATAAAAAGATGTCGAACCCACAGGGACTTTGTGATCACTCTAGTGCTATAAAGGTTTGCTAGTTTAGCTAAGGCGGATGTTGTCACGTTTGGTTTTTTAGAGGTTAAGGTAGAGGAAAACTAAATTGAATTAAGGGAATAATAATAAAACAGTCAGTATGTAATATAGTGAACCTAAGTGGATCTAATCGAACCTAAGCATATAAAGATGTTTAACTTAGATGGTTCTGTAGAAATTATCAGTTTAATAACCCTCAACTCACACTTTCATGGTCTTATCTTGGATTATACCCCTAAAGCCCTATGCCTGCTCTCGCTAGCCCATAAGTGTTTAGAAAATACTCTTTGAAAACTTAATAAAATCTAATTCGTTTTAAAGCGCTCTCGCTGTATTTAAATCAAATGTATAACTTTAGCTATCCGGTTAAAACCTCACACTTTCGTAGTCTCGATCCTAACCTATTCTACTTTTCTTACTCTCGTAACAAAAAGATTGATTTTAATTATAAAAAGTCACAGCCAGAAATTAAGTTAATTTGGATTTTAGCTTAGGCACAATTTAATCCATTTGGTTACTATTATCACATCCCGACTCTGGAAAATTAGCTAGTCATAGTACTTGAAACAGACATACAGGAAATATAATCGGGAAAGAATAAAACATTCATGATAAATAAATTAATTAATTAACGTAAACAAATTGTATTAAAATTAAATTAAATGCGATTAAAAACCTGAATAATAATATTATTCCTCAAGCTCCCTCTTCCACAAGTCGGCAAGATTGGAACCTTCGGAATCGAAACTTGAAACGAATTTTGAGGCTAAAAATAAATTATAACTACAATAGCAATTTCCTAATGTTGGAAATAGCTATTAATTGGTAAAAGGGAAATAAAACAAGAACAAAAAATGCAAACGGACGGTTCGTAAATTTGGCAGGGCTTCCGCAAGAAATTCTGTAAAAAAACTCTCCCGCTTCCTTCATTGAAATATCTCCTATTTATAGAAGAGAATTTTGCAGTTTAGAAAAATTAGGAACGTGGACTTGTACTGCTTCAGTGGAGAAAGACCAGTATTGGACGTTGGTGAGGTTGAGAATTTGTAGGAGTTAAAAAGATCCTTCCATTACGTTGCCCACGTCTCTTGTTCTTCATGATGTTGAATTACGCGTGTTACGGTCGTAATGAAGAGGTGGCGGTCGTAATGCGCTTAAATAGTGCATTACATTCGTCAATGGTGTGTGACGAGCGTTCTTCATATTGTGGGCGCGTTACGCTCGTAATGGACGTGTGACGACCGTCACAACATCAAACTTTGCATAATTTTGCAGATTAGTTCCTTTTCTTCTGATTTTTATGTTAGCTTTCTTCATGTGATCTTTTTCACTAAATTGATTTGAAACATGTCGCACCTGTGAAAAGACATAAAAAATCGGAACAATCGGGAGTTAAATGGGTTAATGCAGTATGAAAATCGATTAAAATGTAGCAATTATGTGATAAGATTTCTCGTTATCACTTGCCCGAGACACTGGCTTTGTTTGAGGGCTTTATTATGTGTCATTTCCATATATCATCAATAAAAGCATTGGATGTTTTTCTTGCATTACAAATTTTGCGCTCCTTGTTTTTCTTTTCTATCTTGCAAAACAGCTATTTGTCTTAAACACACTCACATAATACAGGACCGCATCCACTCTGGATCCCACTGATAACGACTCTACTACTGCCAGTTATGACTTCGAAAGTCCGATCAACCAAGCCGAGGACGAAGGTGAGGATGATTTTGAAGTGCCTGGGGAGCTTTCTAGACTGTTACTTCAAGAAGAGAGGGCCATACAACCTCTAAGAGCCACCAATTCTGATGCCTCCAGTTGAAAGAAGACCGTTGATCTTATACTTAAAAGTGTTGGATAATACAATGAGGTGTGTGTTGGCACAGCATGACGAGTCTGGCCAAAAAGAACATGCTATTTACTGCTTTAGCATAAAGTTTACCGACTGTGAGACCCAATACTCACTGCTCAAGAAAACTTGTTACGCTTTGGCATGGGCTGCTCGCCGGCTGAGACAGTACATGTTGGCTCATATTACCACATTGATATCAAAGATGTGAATGTCTTGACAACTCCGTGGCCCTTTGCAATGTGGGGCATCGATATGATCGGTGAGATCAGAACTACTGTGTCCAACGGGCATCGTTTCATCCTGGTAGCGATTTATTACTTTACAAAGTGGGTTGAAGCAGCTTCCTTTGCTACTGTAACCAAGAATGTCGTGGCACGGTTTATCCGGCACAATCTGATCTGTTGATATGGTGTACCAGAGAGGATCATTACGGATAATGGTACAAATCTCAACAATACGATGATCATCGAGCTCTACAAGTAGTTCAAGATACAGCATCACAACTCTTCTCCTTACCGGCCGAAGATGAATGGGGATGTTGAAGCGGCTAATAAGAACATTAAGAAGATTGTGCAGCAGATGACGGTGACATATAAAGATTGGCACGAGATGTTACCATTTTCTCTTCATGGGTACCGTACCTTAGCGCGGACTTCAATAGGGGCAACACCCTATTCCTTGGTATATGGCATGGAGGCCGTCTTGCCTATTGAAGTTCAGATACCCTCTCTTCGGATTATGAAGGACGCAGGTTTGAGCAAGGATGATTGGATCCAGACCCGGCTTGATCAGTTGAACTTAATCGATGAAAAGAGACTTACTGCTATTTGTCATAGTCAAACGTATCAAAAACGGATGATCAAGGCATTTAACAAGAAAGTTAAACGACAAGAGTATCAAGTTGGGGATCTGGTGATCAAACGCATCATCCTACCACAAGGTGATCCCAGGGGCAAATGGACCCCTACTTACGAAGGGCCATTTGTGGTTAAGAACATTTTCTCAGGAGGAGCAATGATTCTAACCACCATGGATGGTGACGACCTTCCTCACCCCGTCAATGCAGACATAGTGAAAAATATTACGCATAATCAAAGACCCGCTAGGTCGACTGGCCTAGGCAAAAATAAGGGCTTCCCGGCGAACCAAAAGGGTTCGGGCAAAAATAAGGGATGAAAATGAAAAAAATTGTACACCCGACAAGTCAAAAACCTGAAAAGGTGGCTTGGGCAAAAAAGGGCATCCCGATGGACTAAAAACCCGAAAGGGCGGTCCAGGAAAAAATTAGGGATTAATGTGTAACATTATGTCTCATTGGATCACCTCGCAACCAGACTTCAGTATCGACTATCAAGCTCGGACGGCACTAATCAATCTGATCTACCTTCAACCAAGTAGCAAAGTGATGAGACACTCGAGGATATAAAGGCAATAGAAGATTTGGAACCCAGTGGGGTTGTCCACATAGCTGCTTTTCTTTGTTTTTCACAAATTGTATAAATCCTATTTGTTCGGCGGTGTTCTCTTACTAGGATGTCAGCCTCTTGTACAAAAACGCCTATTTACGGGCCAAATTTCAAAATCAATACAACTCATTTTCACAAATAAATTTCAAATTGTTTTCCTTTTTCTGTTTTGTTTTGCAAGAACGTCCAATGTTCATTTTTGATATATCATTTGACATTGATTGCTGCTCATAAATATTTACATGCGAAACAAAAGACGATTACTCGTAATATCAGGAACAGGGACAAATGAGAAATTGTCCAGACCTTACAGTTGCTCTTTCCACCAGGTACAGGGATAGACCTAGCTGGAGAATACGACTTAAGGAACATTCACTCCCTGTAGAGTAAGAAAAAGACAGTGGTGTTAATTCTCCCCAGCTAAGACTCGCAACCGCAAATAAATCGGCAATATTCTCCCCAAGCAGAGGTTATCTATCATCAGCACTAGAAAGATTATCCCCAGTGGAGTTTGGAGAATTATCCCCAGTGGAGGCTGGAGGATTATCCCCAGTAGAGCCTAAAAAGGTTATCCCCAGTGAAGTCGCAACTGGAAAATCATCCCCAGTGGAGTTCATTCCTTTCACAAACAGAAACTCAATTCTCAACAGAGTTTACTTACCACCAGCAACGGTAATTCATTCCCAGCTGAATTTATCAGTGGAATCCTCAGTAGAGCATGTCCTCCCCACAAAGTTATTGCCTCATCAGTTTATTCCCCAGCGGAGTTATCCTCTCCTGCAGGTTTATTCTCATAATCATCTTCATTCATTATCCCCAGCGGAAATGAAGAATTCAACTTTTGTTTTTTCCAGCAGCAATCTGGGATTTATTTTCCCAGCTAGCGAACATTAGAAAACATCACATTTCTATACATCATGACATGCATACGCATCATACAACACAATCTCATTTATTTTGAGAACATCATTGCCTGATACATATCATGCATTACATACAGCTAACCTTTACCTTTCAGGAAAGATACAATCAAATTCGCACAAGATTCGAGCTATGAAGCTTTTACCTCAGTTGAATACGGATGACCGAAGCTCCTAAAATTCATTTTCCTCTTCAATAGAGATGATTCCTCCGTTGAATACAGACGACCGAAGTTCCTAAAATTCAACAAGATGATTCCTCTGTAGAATAACAGACGATTGAAGTTCCTAAAATTCGACAGAGATGATTCCTCAGTAGAATACAGATGACTGAAGTTCCTAAAATTCGACAGAGATGGTTCCTCAGTTGAATACGGACGACTGAAGTTCCTAAAATTCAACAAGATGATTCCTCTGTAGAATAACGGACGATCAAAGTTCTTAAAATTCGACAGAGATGATTCCTCAATAGAATACGGATGATTGAAGTTCCTAAAATTCGACAGAGATGGTTCCTCATTAGAATACGGACGACCGAAGTTCCTAAAATTCAACAGAGATGTTTCCTCAATAGAATACGGATGACTGAAGTTCCTAAAATTTGACAGAGATGATTCCTCAGTAGAATACAGATGACTGAAGTTCTTAAAATTCAATAGAGATGATTCCTCAGTAGAATACAGATGACTGAAGTTCCTAAACTTCAACAGAGATGATTCCTCAGTAGAATACGGATGATCAAAGTTCCTAAAATTCAACAGAGAGGGTTCCTCAATAAAATACGGACGACCGAAGTTCCTAAAATTCGACAGAGATGATTCCTCAGTAGAATACGGACGATCGAAGTTCCTAAAATTCAACGGAGATGGTTCCTCAGTAAGAATACGGACGACCGGAGTTCCTAAAATTCAAACAGAGACGACTCACAAGAAGAATACGGACGACCTAAGCTCCTAAAATTCTACTTCTCTCAACAAAGATCAGCCTTCCCCAGCAGAATCTTCCTCAACGGCAGGTATACAAGCTCTCGCTAAGGAATCTCTTATGCAATCGACACTCCTTCAGATGGTGTCTTAAGCCCATCCCCTCATCAGCAATTTCCAAATGGCATCTGTAAGCCCATTCCCTACATCACAAGACAATTACCACTTCATGCGAGTGCAAATTTCTGGGCATTCTAGTGTTCAATCATCTTCCACCTTTAGATCACGAAAGGCAGACAAGCCAATCTAAATCTTCAGGTTTAAGAAAATTGAACAGGGGCAGTTGTTGTACCCCAAAATTTTCCCTCCCATATTTCTCAAAACATTTCAAGAAAGATCCTCAATTTGCTCAAGGTAGTCCAAGGGTTGACCAGACAAGCTCTCTTCTAAGGCAGTCTACCTCAAATTAGGGTTTCATGTTGCATCAAGGTACTTAAGTCCAAGGGATCCTAAATTCTCAACATTGTCCTAATATGTTATCAAGATCATCCATGTCAAGTTTCAATTCTTGCAGAGAAGTTTGCTCAGTCAATTGCTCAAAGGCCTGAAAATCGACTGTGCTAGGGAAAAAGTTAACTGTGGCCTACATACAGTCAAACTTCAAGATTTTTGGTCAACATCCTCATATGGAAGTATATTTCATCATTTGATCAAGGTTTGATCATGATTCATCAAGGATTGCTCATAATTCTTCAAGAATCAAAAGTTGCTAAGTTAGGGTTTTGTAGGAAAAGTCAACTCAACTTTGACCAAGCATAACTTTCTCATACTTTATGAGAAATGACCCATACAAAGCTCATTTTGAATAGGATGCAATTCTCTACAATCCATATTCAGCTCCCAAGTTCAAAATATGCACTCGCAAGAAGTTATGAATTTGGACATTATAGGTCATTTTGAAAAGTCAACAAAAACACCTTTTTTGTAAAAGCTTCATACATGAGCATGGAATATCAAATTGAGATTAGACAAAATGGGATGCTTAGAGGACATCTCAAGCGTTCTAAAAAGTCCAAGAACACCTCCAAAGAGTAAAAATTGAGGAAGTTATGCATTGGAGAAGTTGACCCTTTTTGCAAAATTGCCAAAAGTTAACTATCTCTAAAACTTCAATTTTTGCCAAATGGGCCCAATCTTTTTCACTTGTTTTCAGTTGGAATCATGATCCACGAGCTCTAGCCCTTTCCACTTGTCCTTATCTTGTTTTTATTATTTATTTTTATTTTTTTTAATTAATTCAATTTAAATCAAAACAAATCATATAAAATCCAAAATATTGAAAGCAAGAGATTTTGTACTTGTTTCAGGTTTCAATTACAGCTAGCAAGTATTCAAACTCGTGCAAGGCATTAGGGTGGACAAAAAGATTGATTTTAGGCCAATTTTGGAAAGATTTAAAAGTGAATCAAATCAAGATCAAGGACATTGATGGAGGAAGATTGAGGCCAGGTTTTCAAACCTAATTCACTCCTCAATACATATAGAAGCAATGCAGACCCAAAGCTAGGTTAGAAACAGGCACAAGAGGCAGAACAAAAACTTGAAAAATCAAGAAAAAGTGCAAGATCGAATTCCAATCTCCAGGCATCCTCAAGGTCATTTATCCAGCTCAATCACTTCCTGAGACTCCCAGCAAGCGAAAGCAATCAAAACCAAGCATTTTTTAGCCCTATATCTCACTGTAAGTTGCCCACGGCATAGCTCTTTTCTTGAAATCGAATAGCAATATTCTTGCACATATAGCATAAAATAATTGTACATTCTTGATCACAATCATGTTTGCAAACTCTTTGTATCCTTTAATTGCGTTTTCATGGCTTGTATGAAGTTTCACCATGGCTAGGGTTTACAGCTTCGATTTGGGAGTTTTCTGTGCAGGCTAAATTAGACCATGAAAGGGCCACCATTACACTCAGGAGGTCCAGACGAATCGATTGGTGGCCCTAGTTTTTATTTATTCTGCTCGCAGTTGATTTTGAGAATGCACAGGTCTATGGCGATGGATGTTGTCCATAGATAAAGGTTTCCAAACCTTTTAGCCACGGAGAGAGGAAGGAGACGAAGACGTGGCCTCATCTGATTTGGCCATTTGAATTTCACGCGTGGAATTGATACAAAGTGCTCTTTTAATATTTGATTATTATTTTGCATTATTATTACAACTAACGTGAATGGTCCAGTGGTAGCCAGGTTGGTGTTAAGGCGTGGGAGTGTTTGAGGTCAGGGGTTTGACCCATGCCTCCAACATTTGTGTTTTTTCTCAATTCCTTTCAGGTGATCTCATGCATGTACAAATCCAGGGTCCACCATACATCCTCCCAATCTAGCCAGCCAAGTGTCAGATGGCCAAATCTGATGGCCATCATCTGAAGGTGCATCATGAGCCACAGTCAATGCATAGCATCGGAACTGGAAGGTCAATGTGGACCTCACTCAAATGGGCCCAGATCTGGCTGTTTGCACCCCCCAAAAATGCTTTTTAGGCCCATTTCTTACTCTTTTTCTTTTTTATATTTCATTTAATTAATTTATTTATTTATTTTACTAACCATCAAATTATTTTCTTTTTTATCAAAAAATCACAAAAATATTTTTCTATCCAATTAAATTTAAGATATTTATTTTTATTAAAAATTAATTAATTTAATTAGGTTTGATTAATTTAGATAACTTTGATTTCTTTTTTGTACATAATTAAAATTAATTAGAATAAATAGGTTTTATTACTAACTTAATTATATTTTATTTTTTCCTAAAATAACAACAACAAAAAACCAAAAATAGGTCTTGTAATTATTTTTATTAATTAATTTAACTAACTAATTAATTTGTACATTTATTTTTAAAACCTAATCTTTTTCTTAAAAAATATTAAAAACAACAAAAAAGCAATTTTTCCTTTAATTAGGTTATAAGGGTCAAAACCCTAATTTCTCGTCGATCTAATTTTCATCGTGCGCTTTATTATCATTTTTATCCATATTGATGTAACTGCCTACAGTTTGTAATAGTTTTAATTAGGACTTTTACTTTTACCGCTTTACTTTTCAAGGGTTTGTTTTTGGCTATGTAAATACCCGAAGCCTTGTAATAGCTTAGTTTAAATTCTGCATTTTAAATTTCACAAATTATTAACTGTTAGATGTATGATAATAGGGATGCATGACAAGAATGTATGACTAATTTTAAAACAGTTAGATCACCCTAAATGTGCAAAGATAAATAAATCTGAAACTGAATCACTCGCACATGCACACTCCTAGGGTACACTCCCACTTGGTTGCCTTTGGTAAACAGTCATTGAGTATAGGGTGCTTTAGTGGTCGTCCTCTTGTCCAAAGATCAAAGTTTCCCCGGAAAGGTTGCCTCGGATATTGTCGCCTCGAATAATTGATCTAAGACATTAGGGTTATTACTAAGACGTCCTAACATTGCTTTAGTGACCGTACGTCCCTTTCGAATTGACCCTTAAAACTCCAATGACGGTGCTACCTACTCACTAATAGTGGGATAGCATTGTCTAAAGGAAACAAATACAGAATGATTCTTTTTTCGTGTAGGTAGATTAGTTCTTAAGTACTTGCTCAATCAAAACAAACTTTTTTCACACTTACACTCCTTTACAAACAAAGTTTTCAAAAACACTTCATTACACTCTTGAAGACAGAAGCAAGAGTTAAATCGAAGTCGAAACAAAAACTTTTCAAAGCACACAAACACAAAGAAAACAATTTTGAAAATGATGAGCAAGTACCTAAGAGCCCGTAGATAACTACGGATAGAAAGGGTGCTAATACCTTCCCTTTCTATAATCTACCCCCCGTACTCAGAAATATCTCGAAGAAGGAATTTTTCTGTACTTTTTTCCTTTCCTTGTTGGATAAAATAAAAGTCGGTGGCGACTCTTGCTTACCGCAACATTTTGCGAACACAAACGTAAAACGCAAACCAGCAAATTCCTTAAAAAAATAGGGAAACATGTCCCAGTTCTGGCCACCGTATCACACATTAATATTTTGTTGACATATTACCCTGTTTTGCAGAGTTGTGTTGTCCTCTCTCCAATAGAGTGCCAACCTTAAGCAGAAAGTGTATATTCTTTCAATATCCCCACTGAGCTATCCCTCGTGGAAGATTTTTGCTTTAGCCTTCCTGTACAGCTCTTTGTTTGGATAATTTGGGTATCCCTCTTGAGTTTATTTCTCAAAGGATGTATTTTGGTTGACTATTTCATTCCAGTTTATTCCTGGTTTGAATCTTTGGTTCCCAGCAATATTATTAATTTGGATCTCTACAAGCTTCGAGCATTGGTTTGAGAATGTGAATTTTGTTTTGGCATGAGAAGACTCTATCTCCTCAGTAGGAAGATGTTGGCATTTCCTCCCAGGAAACCATATTTCTTTCCCCAGGAAGCCATATTTTTTCCCCAGGAAGTCATTTTTACAATCATTCCCATAACAACAAGTAGCGGGTCTCTTTATTTGAGCAACTTTTACTTCCCCATAAAAGTCGACGTTACTTTTTTGCTATCTTCTCTATGAGTGGATAGTTTGCAGTTCATTGTCAAATCACTCCAATGGATGGCAAGTCTTTTCAATATGACAGATACGGTTCATTGAGAAATATTTGCATGTGGCAGTCTCTTTATTTGAGACAACTTATATATTACCCTTTCCAGGCGGAATGCCTTGGTTAAAGAAAAATTGGAGACCTGTTCTAAGTGAAACGTCAGAATTTTGGGAAACTTTTAATTATCAATACGTTTCTCTCTACCTTCAGTGAATGTTGGTAGTTCACCTTCAGTGAACGTTGGTGATTATACGTTTCTGTCTACCTTCAGTGAACGTTGGTAGTTCACCTTCAGTGAATGTTGGTGATTATTCTTTTCTTTCTACCTTCAGTGAACGTTGGTAGTTCACCTTCAGTGAACGTTGGTGACTTTTCTTTTCTCTCTACCTTCAGTGAATGTTGGTAGTTCACCTTCAGTGAACGTTGGTGATTTTTCTTTTCTCTTTACCTTCAGTAAACGTTGGTAGTTAACCTTCAGTGAATGTTGATGTTTATTTTTCTCTCTCTACCTTCAGTGAATGTTGGTAGTTCACCTTCAGTGAAAGTTGGTGATTATTTGTCTCTCTCTACCTTCAGTGAATGTCGGTAGTTTCACCTTCAGTGAATGTTGGTGTCATTTTTTCTACCTTCAGTGAATGTTGGTGATTATTTTTCTCTCTCTACCTTCAGTGAATGTTGGTAGTTCACCTTCAGTGAATGTTGGTAATTATTTTCCTCTCTCTACCTTCAGTGAATGTCGGTAGTTTCACCGTCAGTGAACGTCGGTGTTGTTTTCTTTTTTTCTACCTTTAGTGAATGTTGGTAGTTCATCTTCAGTGAACGTTGGTGTTATTCTTTTCTCTCTACCTTCAGTGAATGTTGGAAGCTCACCGTCAGTGAACGTCGGTGTTGTTTTCTTTTCTCTCTACCTTCAGTGAACATTTGTAGTTCACCATTAGTGAACGTTGGTAGTTCACCATCAGTGAACATTAGTGTTATTATTTTCTCTTTCTACCTTCAGTGAACATCGGTAGTTTCACCTTTAGTGAATGTTGGTGTTATATTTTCTCTTTCTATCTTCAATGAATGTTGGTAGTTTCACCTTCAGTGAATGTTGGTGTACCCTTCGATCTTTTTCCGTCATCTATGAGTCGGTATCTTTTTTATCTTCTACCTTTAACTATTGAGTTGGTAGTTTACCTTCATTTGTGAGTCTGTATCTTTTTGATCTTCTACCTTTAACTATTGAGTTGGTAGTTCACAATTATCTGTCAATCACTTTTATCCTGTATTATTTCCTCAGTATTTGAGTTGATGATGCCTTATCCCCTCTTTGGGCTCTCCCCCAATAGATTAGGGTCTTTTGTTCACCAGTGATTTATTTTCCTGATCGGGTTTCTTTTTGATTCTGGTTTCCTTTTCTACATCCCCAGTGGTGTCTTGCGTCCTTTTGAATCTGTTCATAAGCATTTCATGGCATATTAGGGCAAAAAATAGGGTTTGTTTTATATTTAAGTATCTTCGATCACGTCGACACGAAGATTTTTAACCTTCGTATCTCCGTATAGAAGAAACTTAAATAAGGGCAGATGTTGTACCCCAATTTTTGCCCCTAAGATTCCTCTATCATCTCATACCATCACAATGCAACCAAATCACAAATTAGGGTTTGGGGTTTTTCTTCTACTGCATCATGTCTTAGGGTTTGCCTATGGGAATCACCAAGCCCCTTGAAGCACTTTGAATTGTGTATCTTTGTACATTTATGTTTTTAACTAACCTCAAGATGTGTATATTTTGTCTCTTGGAATATTATATTATAGGTAATGGCACAATGGCCCTCATCTCACCATCTCCTAGCATAGAGGATCAAAACTAGGGTTTGGATTTTAATCATGTGATCTTTGGATTTTTGAGCAATACTTGATCCCATACTTCTCTACATAGTCATGAGTATCTATCATTGGAAGTTTGATCATCAACTTTGGCTTGAAAGGGTTCAATTGATGAAAAGGGGTAAATTGGTAATTTTGTCGAGAGATAGCTGAAATCAATTGTTGACCAAGTGAACATTTGGTCAACTATCAATTCAATATCCCTATTCTCACATTTCATGGTCAATAGTGGCAAAAATATCAATAGGAAGTGTGAATTGGAGATAACTTGCCAAGGAAGTTATTTGAAGTTATTTGAAGTTTTGGAATTTTTCTAAGTATCCATAGGGCTGAGTTGTGATTGGTCACAAATTTCTCAATTTTTATTGAAAATGTGCAAAATTTATATGCATAGAAAGAGGATGAAAAACTATCCAACTTTGTAGGAGTGGCCACAAATCCAAAAAATTAAAGGAAAAAAAGTTATGAAGCTTGGAAGTTTTTGACACTTAGTGAAATTTTGGTTAAAAATGCAAAAATATGACTTCTTCATGTCCATTTTTGAATGACCATTTGGATTCAAATCAAAAATTTGGCAACATGAAAGTTGAATATTGAAGTTTTATCTTCATATTTCATTCAAGAATCATCTCAAATGGTTAAGTGTAGAGAAAGATATGGTGATTAGGATTTTGAGCTGAAAAGTGTCATTTTGCTTCAGGAAGTTTCTTAAAATTCTCCCTACATCTTGAGATATAATTGAGGGAAGAAGGCACCATGAAAACTGAATCTTTTGCCCAGCAAGACCTCACACATGTGCAGGATTCCCAGTCAGGCTTGGTATGTTATCAAACAGTTTGTAAGCACATGTTCATGGCCAAATATCTCATTGATTCAAGCTTCATTTTGAAAAATTTTGAACATGAAAGTTGGAGTATGAAGTGTCATCTCCATTTTTTATTCAAACCTTGTCATGTTTCATGCACCATAGAGAGATAGATATAAGGGAGAAAAAATACATTCATGAAATAGCAAAATTGCATGGACATGCATGGATTTATTTTGTGCCAACCAATTTCTATTTTCCATCTCACGCCCCCAGCATGCCTCACTTACTCAAAACGCGTAGTTTGCACCCTCATTTGCACATAAAATTCACAACATACCTCTCACTTCTCATTTCTCTTACTTCCCATTTCTCTTACTCTCTCTTTTCACACTCTATAAAAAGCACATGCCTTCAACAAGCAAAAGGGGTTGGAAGAAGAAAATCAGAAAGCAAGCTATTATCTCTCTCTCACACGAAGCTCTCTTCTCTCTCTTTAAGTTTCAAGCTTCAATTTCCACCATTGTTAAAGCTCATCTTCTTCCATTTTTCAAAGTTTATTCGCATCTCTACTATATCATCTCTGAATCATTGAAGCTATTGATCTTCTTTGTTACTTGCTCTTTATTTGAGCTCAAGCATCATCAAACTCATTACAAGGTAGTTGATCCAATTTCTCTCTCTTACTGCAGCCTTGCATTTTTCTTTGATCCATGAGTTTTTTTTTTGAAGATCCAGTAGCATATTCATGTTCATGGATTTTTGTGATCAATTTTGGTCTTTGGATCAAGTGATTTGAAGGATAATTGAAGGAGAAAACTAAATCACAAAACTGTTTGTTAAAATGTGAAAATCAAACTGTATTCATGCATCATCCTTCACGCAAGTTTTTCTCTATCATCAAGGCATCATTTCATAAATTTTTTGATGCTAGCATAATCTACTAATTTCTATCTTGAACTTTGGTGTTTGAATTTTTAAATTTCACTAAGAAATGCGCAAGATATCATGGCCTGAAAGTAGTGTTTCAAAAATGAGAAAACTGGAAAATATGGCAGTTGGTAGGGATGAATGCATGGCAGTCGGTGATTGAACATGGTTGTATTTTCTTTTACAACGTATTTTTTCAATAATAGGTGTAAATAACATTTGCATATTAATTTTCTTTGTTTTTTCTCCGATTTTCTTTTAATATTTTCTTCACTTCAAAAATTATGGAAAAACTATTTTAGACTAATCTTTCAATATATTTTCATATTTTTATTTTTATTTCATTTTCTTTTATCATTTTTCTTGATTAAATAAATCCATGTAAATAATTAGGGTTTTATTATTCTTTTAAATCTTGAATTTTATTTTCCTATTTCTATTAAATCAAAAAAATTATAAAAAATATTTTTTGCCTCCTCTCTGAGTTTATTACTTAAAAATACTTTTTGTTTAATTTTATGAAATTTGGATTACAAGTTAAAATCATTTGGACATATCATCTTTTATTTGTATTATATTTGTTGAATTGTGTAAATAATTTCCATTCTTTTTTTCATTTTGAGATGAAATTCAAGAAAAATATGATTTTTGATCCTTAGAATTTTCTTGACATTTAGGTTATTTTACGTCAAATTTATTTGAACTTTAGATCTAATTGATTAATTTTGAACTTAATTTCCTTTTTTAGGGTTTTTGTTTGATCATGCACATTAATTAATTAAAAGTTATAACTTCCCATGCCTATAAAATCAGAGATGAAGTTGTTTAGAGTGCTTGAACATTTGGAGGCAATAAAAAACATTTTTCTGAAATTTTACAATGTGATTTCATATTTTTTACAAATTATTTCCCAAAACCATCTAGTTTAAGGCTTATACTTGCTAGTTTCAAAGTTTTCATTTCTAAAGCAAATTTCCACCTCAATTCAGGGACTCCAAATTTTATTTCTGACTTTTGTAGGACTTTAGGAAGTTAGGGTTTTAAGTTAATAATTTTTCAAGTCATTTTCATATTTTAAAACTAATTTTTGACTTAGGTTTGCATTTAGGGTTTTACCTTTGATTAATGCGTATAATTGAAAACTTTTATACATAATTCTTTTTTAATTCTTTAAATAGCATGTTTTACTGACTTGAGGCATATTTTGAGACAAATTCTTCAACATCATTGGGTCTTGGGTGTTGATAGGTTGATAAACCAAATCCACTAAAATGGACGAATGGTGTTGATGATATTTGAAACTTTAATCCCTTCCCTCTTCATCTTATCCCCCTTTCTTATTATATTACATGTTATGGGATAATGATCTCTATATCATTTATCCAAGCATGAAGTACATAGATTGCTATTGACCGGACTCAAAATAGGTGTGACTTCTATATAAGTCCACTTACGATTGCTTAACATAGCGCTAAATTTTGTCCCGATTTGAGAAAATGATCATTTGTGGCCCAAACCTATGTTTGAAAGTCCAAGTATGTTAATTAGAACCCTTTGATCCAATAACTTTGAGATTCATTATTAGGAGGCTTTGGATCTACCAATCTTCTAATGGATCTTCATTAATTTTGGTCAATGTGGATCACTTAAACATCATTGATCATTAAATGTTGCCTTGAGGATTTTTAAATGGATGATATACTTGACAAAAAGCAAATGCAACTTGTTGTTGAGAGGCTTTGGTTCTACCAATCCTCTAATGAGTTCCAAATGCAAGTTTCAAGATGTTCATCCAACTAACCACTAATTTTTAACAATTGACTTTATTTTATGCTTTTATTTTTATGATTAACTTTATGTACCATTTACTTTAGCATTTACATTTCATGCTATTTTCATATTTGCTCACTTGAGCATTTACTTTTATGCCATTTTCATTTTTCTCACTTGAGATTTTAGTTTCTTTTTGAAGATACTTAATAATCAACATAAACCATAAAAAACATTAATGATACTTGGACTATTTGGTTACTATCCTTGGCATTATGGATATTGGACTTTTTGGACTTAGGATTAGAGACCTTGGCCTATGATTAGAGACCTTGTGACCTTAATTAATATTTTGTCTGGAGTTATTGGGGTTTACCCCAAAATATTGGGTTGTTTTTTTGTTTTGTGTGCAGGTTATTGTGATTACATACTTTGTCTGTAATCTGGAATTCACCCGTATACAGCCGTTACTCTGTCCAATTTTTGTGAAGACTTAATACACTTAAAATTTGGTTCTCTCAATAGGTCTAGTATCTTTGCTTGGTTGGTTACAATCCAAAGAATGGGAATTCTATCTTGACTCATAATGTCAAGTATTGGCTTCTTGTTGGTTAGATGGTTCTTCTCCCTAACTTTTAACTTATGCTTTAGGATAGTCTCTTCATCTCCTCCTATCTTCTTTAATTTCAAAAATCTTCTCCCTCATTTTGAAAACTCTTCTTCTTTCTAAACTTGAACCACTTTCATAATAAACTTGGACTTAGGTCCATGCATTTTCAAAACATTTTCATAAACAAAATTTAATCAACTTAATAATACCTTGACATTTTTGTGAGAAGACTAAAAGTCAATCAATCTCATTCAAACCATTTTTCCACTTTTGCTTTTGTTTTAAAAAACTTTTCTCAAAAGATTGGACTCTTGTCAATCCTTGTAGTGATGCAAACAACTATACTTCTATAATATATAGTGAAGAGAGATATTTTCCACTTGGGTATTGAGTGAGGCATTATTGATTTTAAAATCCAAGCCATATCATCCACTTTGAGATGATGCAAATTCTCCTTTCTCATAATTGTAGGTAGTAAGTATGTATTCCACACGGACAATGACGATGATGTCTTATCTCATAAAATTAACCAACACACTTGTGTTTTAAAATTTTTAAAGGTGAACTACGTGCACCCAGATCCCCTATTGCACGAAAGGTGGTACGTAGGCACTAAAGGTTCGCAACCGCGGCGGGTGCAAAATCATAAAAAATATTTCTTTTCTCACCTCCACCATTTATTATTATACAAAATTTTATAGCCAAAATATACAGATTTTACAAAGAGGTTTCTGTGGAGTACCGTAGATGTTTATGGTGCTAATACCTTCCCTTTGCATAACCAACCCCTTAACCTTGAATCTTTCACCCTCTCTTTTGGGTTATTCGCTCTTTTCCCATTCCTTTAGAAACAAAAAAGCGCGGTGGTGATTTTTATTTTGATCTGTACGAGTCAAGTCAATCCAATGGCTTAGTCTTAAACATTTCTACTGCTACATCACCTCAAGACTTGTTCATTCATCTCCCCTTGATTTATTATATTTTTATTTTTGATTTTTATTACTTTAAAAGTCAAAATAAGATAAAATAATTCAAGCCCTCTTACACAAGTCCAAGCCCATATATGGTGACCTAATTCTATGATATATATATTCTGCATTATTGAGACAAACAAGACACAAACCCTTATACCAAAAAGCTTGCCCAAAAACCTCCAAAAAATCACAAAATCATCAAACTAGGGCAGCCTTCAGACCCTAGTTTGCAGCCATCTTCCAAAAATTCTTTCACTCCCAATCGATTCCTGAAGAGGCACAAAGTAAGAATGGATCCAATACAATGATCCAAACCCTCCAAAATTTACACGCATACATGGCCATTGCATGTTTTTTTTGCAAAAATTCATATCTTGATTTCTTTCATTTTTTATAGCATACTGACCATTCTAACATGTCCATGAGGGATTAGTGTACAGGAAAGGACCATCTCAGACGTCCCATGATACCGGAATCGTGCATCACCATGATTGCACTGATTCCATGTATTCTGGCCATAGCTCCTTAACCATTGCGTTTCAGTCAAAACTAAGCATCTCAATAAATTTGCATGCCTCAATTTAAGGGGGTAGAGTTCCCCTGGTTTGCTAATATCTCTTATTTTACAGGTTAGATAAAAAGGGCTACCAGAGAAGACGACTGGAGCTAAGGCTCCAACGTCTCTCCGGTCTAGGCGTTTTTGTTTGATATTTGTTTCATTCATTTCATATAAATTACCAGATGTATTACCGCCTCGGCGGTTGAAGTGCGCACGATAAAGACCTTATTATTCCAAGGCGTGGGTTCGATCCCAACCTTTTGGAATTTTGATCTTTTTTCATGTTTTCCTTGTCTTGCAAATCCGGTGTAGCAATCCATGCGCCTCAATGATGCATCTTCTCATCATCACCCTTGGATCTCAATAGATCCAGATCAATGCACCAGAGCTCGGGTGCACACCATAGACCTCTTGGAGCTGCTTGCGCTAGACCACACAGGCCATGTCAGCAAATTGGGCCTCTAATCTTGGGCTTTGGCAAATCCTATTATTTGCACCCCCCCTGGTTTGCTACCTTCAGGCCCAATATCTTTTTTTTATTTAACTATTACCTTTTTTTTACAACATAATTAGTTTAATTTAATTAATTAGAATTAATCTAGACTTTTTAGGTTTTTTAATCATTTTTTTTAATTAACTAATCAACTTTTTTTAATAAATTAATTAATTTCTTCAAAATCAAATTAGGTTTTTTAGGTTTTTCACTAATTAATCATTTTTCAATTAAAATCAATTTAGGGATTTTTTGGTTTTTAAACTTAATTAATCAATTCCTTTTTTTAATTAAAATTAAATAGTTTTTTCAGGTCAATCAATAAATCAAAAATCACAAAAAAAAACTCTTTCGCTTTCCTATTTTACATCTTGCGTAGTTTATTATTTTCGCGCTATTTTTTTATTATTGTAACTGCTCATGGTTTGTAATAAGTAATTAGGATTTTACTTTTCCCGCATTTTTATTACCTGTACTCCCCATTCCCGAGGCCATATAATAGCGTAGGAATATTTATTTTCCGCATTTATCGCTTTCCCATTTTTACTGTTAGTAATTAGGATTGTATGGAAAGATAAAAGCAAACAGTAGAAAACCCTAATGCAAGATAAAAAATACTTAAAACACAAATCACTTTGCACACCCGTACCTCTAGGGTATCCTCTCTTGCTGCCTTACGAATAACAATCATGTCCCTCGAAAGTGGGGACGCTTTAGCATTGTCCTTCGAAAACAAAGATCGTAGTCCCTCAATGACCCTTTCGACGTTGCCTTCGGTAAAAGATCTAGTCCCTTAATGATAATTGCTAAAGCGTCCCTACGAGTTTCCTTCTATGACTGTACGATGACCCACGCATGTCCCTTCACATCCAACGATAGGACTTCCTACTAACTAATGGTAGGATAACAATGTCTAAAGGAGAAGGAAAAGAATAATAAAGACCTTGAGTAGGTAGATCGCTCGTAATCGCTTGCTCACAAACCTTTTCAAAACAAAAAGATCTTTTCACAAACACTCTTCAAAAATATTTTCAAAACAAAACACTTTGTATACACTCTTCACGATACGAGAGTCATTATAAAGTTTTTCCTTACTATTGGCATTTCAAAGTATTTTTTAAAACACACATTCACAAAGCATTTTCAAAGTGAACTAGCGATTAAGAGCCCGTAGATAACTACGGATGACAAGGGTGCTAACACCTTCCATGGAGGGCCTATGTAGATCTATTTTATTTGGTTGTATTATATGTATATTTTGTGACACACCGACTTCTTATTTATTGCATAACATTTTGGCGATTACCTGTTTCGAATTGATGATTAACATAACATAAAAAAACACAATAAACATAAACCAAAACCAACTAAACATGAGAATCTAGGCACTACCAGATGACTCTAGATGTTTCAGCATCTTGATTATGTATTCGACGGGTCTTCGGATCTCCGCATACAACTCAATCAGACCTTTAGTTATCCTACAGCGAAATGATTTCCACATGGCCTTCACATTTTCATCATTCTTAAACTCGATTAGGTTGTATTTCACCATTCCATTTGTATTAATCCAATCCTCCCAAAACTTGATCTTTGTCACCCTTCTGTTAACGGAATCAGGCAGCAGTTCATTTAACTTGTCTTTCAAGTTATCGAAGGATGTGGTGCCATCTAGAAGCTTAAATCCAACAACAAGGTTGTTTCTGTTGAAATATACTTTTGCCTTAATAAAAAATTGAGGAAGAGGCATTGTTTGAGATGTTTTTCTTTATAGCATCCCATATTTATACAAATGGTGATGCATTCTAGACCACACATATTTGTCGGTGCAATATGAACCCTCCAAAGATGTCGGTAAAATCTCGACGTTAAAAAAACTTGAATACATGAACTATCAGAAATTTCAGTATAACTCAAATTTTCAGTATTTCCTGGTAAATTTAAAATTTCCAGAAAATCAAAAATTTCAAATACATTACCGAAAATTTACATACACTGAAAATTTTGTTGGGGTGTACCTGAATTTTTCGTTTGTACCGGAAATTTCAATAACTCTATAGAAAATTCCGTCCGAATTTTTTTATATGTTTTCATCATATCACTTTCATTTGCATTGAAGCAGATTGTATTGTCCCAAGTTGAAGGATAAGAATGGTCCCCCACTCCCACCCTTACAATTGATACAACAAAATCCAGATAACACAAACAAATCTGTTTGAGGTATTTTGTATTGATTTGAGGTCAATTTTTTAAAAAGAAATTATCTACAAATCATTTTGAAGTTTTGCTTATTTTTTATATTTTTAAAAATAATTTTTTTATCCTTTTTCAAATTTGAATAATCTTTGTTTGTATATTGTTTAGTATTTTCCCTAAGGACTGAAGAATTAAGACAAAAAGATGAAAATATAATTAGATTTGCTTAATTTTAATATGAAAACACATCTTAATTGAACAAAAATTTCTTAACACTAAATCTAGGCATAGTCAAAATCATAGCAATAAAAAAAGCAAAAGAAAAAACATTGATAAACAAGAGTTATATCCTTTTTGTTAGTTCACAAGAATCAATGATGAACAAAGAATGAGTTTAAGAGAGCAAATAGAATGACGACTGTAAAAGCTGCAAGAGGAATAATGTTGTTGTATATTTATGACATTTACAATTAGTCTATTTATACACAAAGAAAATGAATGTCACATAAGCCCTAATAGAATAGACTTAATGACTAAGTTATCAAAACAACTAGAAATACTAAAATACCCTTTAATACCATCCCTTAATTTAGGATTTCTAATTAAAACTAACTACACCAATTTTATCCCTTAAGCAAAGAAATTGATCTGTCTTGATTGTCTTTGTCATGATATTTGTCAGCTGCTTCTAGATGCTATAATGCACAACTTCTAGTACTTCGTTCTGGACTTGACTTCTAAGAAAATGATACTTTGTCTCAATATGCTTGCTTCTTCAATGTAGTACCGGGTTTTGGCAATATTGATTGCAGACTTATTATCAATCATCAGCTTCAGAGGCTTATTTATGTTGATCTTCAGATCCTGCAGTAAATTCATAAGCCACACAACTTGACATGCAGCTATAGCACCTGCAATGTACTCAACTTCACACGTTGATAGAGAAACAATAGATTGCTTCTTAGAACACCAAGAAATAGGACCTCCCAAAAACTTAAACAAGTATCCATAAGTACTTCTTCTATCAACTCTATCTCCACACCAATCAGAATCAGAATAACTCATCAACTCTGAATATGTTTTTCTTCCAGAAGGGAATAATACTCTAAACTTCAGAGTTCCCTTGATATACCTCAGAATCCTGACATCAGCTTGGTAATAGGACCACTTAGGTTTACTCATGAACCTACTAACCAATCCAACCGCATAACAAATGTCATGTCTGGTATTACACAGATACCTTAGAGAACCTACCAACTATTTGAACATTGTAACATCTGTTTCTTCACCCTCAGAGTCAGAATCCAATTTATGATTGGTTTCTGATGGTGTAACAACGGCCTTACAATTCTTCAGCTTTAATTTCTTCATAAGCTCAAGTTCATACTTCAGCTGATACAACTTATACATTGTTCAGATTATAATACCTCCATTCCTAGAAAGTAAACCAGCTTTCCTAGGTCAGTCATCTCAAATTAATTCATCAGAATCTTCTTGAACTTGACAACTTCTTCAGAACAACTTTTCGTCAGCAATATGTCATCAACATAAAGACATACCAGAATCATATTGCTTTCAGAATGTTGAACATACACGCCATACTCTGTCTCACACTTCTGAAAACCTAGTTTCTTGAAAAATGAATCAATCTTCAAATTCCAAACTTTGGCCGCTTTCTTCAATCCATACAGAGCTTTATGTAATTTGTACACCATCCCTTCCTGATTCTTTTTCATAATTCAGGAGGTTGTGACACGTATACCTCTTCTTGTAATGGACCATTCAGAAATGCATACTTCACATCCAGATGCATCAGAGGCCAATTTTTATTTGCAACTAAAGTAATCACTACTCTGATTGTTTCATGTCTAGCTACAGACCCAAACACCTCAAAGTAATTTAGCCCAGGTTTCTGAAGAAAACCCCTAGCCACTAGCCTTGCTTTGTGCTTGCCAATTGATCCATCTGGCTTAAACTTCACCTTGAAAACCCATCTGACGCTCATGACTTTCTTCTTATCTGGAAGCTTAGTTAACTTCCAGGTCTTGTTTCTTTCTATAGCCTCAAGTTTTTATTTCATGTTATTCAACCATACTTTCTTCTTGAGAGCTTCTTCAACACTTATAGGTTCAGAGTCTACTAACATGGCACACTGAACAATTTCTCCTTCTAAATCTACTTCAGTTTCTTGCAACATGTCAAACTCTTCAAACCTTCTTGGTATTCGTGTGATTCTTTGTGGCCTCTATACTTATTCAGAAATTCTTTCGAATTCTGGAACAATATCATATACTTGACCACCTTCAGAAGTTGGATCGCCTTCAGAACCTCTACTTTCTGAAGTTCCACCTTCAGAATCATGACCTTCACCAGAAACATGATCATCTTAAGAAGCTTGTCCTCCAGAACCTACAACTTCAGAGTTTTCCCTTCCAAAAGCATGATCACCACTAGATTTTGAATCATCATTAAAATCTGGATCAGAATCAGATTCACCATCTGACTCATCTTCAGAGTTTCCAAAATCATCATCTGACTCTTCTTAAAAACTATCAAGTTATGGCTTATCTTCAGAAATAGATTGAGACTTGCTCCAATCCCATACTTCTGATTCTTTTACAATGACATCTTTGTTGACTTAAACTTTATTCGTTTCGGTACAATAAAGTTTGTATGCACATGTACTGTGGTACCCCACCTGAATCATTACTTTGCTTTTGTCATCTAGTTTCTTCCTTCTAGCTTCTGGAACGTGTTTGTAACATACAAAACCAAACACCTTCAAATGACTAACATTTTACTTGTCTCCAGTCCAATTTTCTAAAGGAACAATTTTCTTCAGCTTCTTTGTTGGACATCTGTTGAGCACATATACTGACGTGGCTACAACTTTTCCCCATAAGTTATGAGGTAGCTTCTTCTCTTTCAGCATGCTTCTAGTCATATCAAGCAAAGTACGATTTCTTCTTTCAGCAAGACCATTGTATTGAGGAGTATAAGGAGCAGAAACCTCATGCTTAATTCCATTTTCATCACAGAACTTCTGGAATTCTGTAGAGTTATACTCACCTCCACCATCCATTCTGAGAATCTTCAGCTTCTGACCACATTGTTTCTCAGCCTTCACCTTGAACTTCTGAAACTCGGTAAACACCTCATGTTTAAACTTGATGGGTGTTACCCATGTCATTCTTATGAACTCATCCACAAAATACATAAAATATTTATTTCCTCCAAGTGAAGGTTCTGGAAATGGTCCACACGCGTCAGAATGCACTACTCCCAAAGCATGTTTTGCTCTTGGAGCTACTTCTGACACAAATGGAAATTTGTGTTGCTTACCTTTCATGCATACCTCGCATGATTTCATAGGCTTCACAATCTTCAGAATGCCACGTACGATCTTTTTAGAACTCAGATGCCCTAAGCTTCTGTAGTTCAGATGCTCCAACCTCTTGTGCCATAACTTACTATCAGCTTCAGCGTCTTCTGAACTAAGACATTTTGCTTCTATTGTCTCCATATTCACCTTGAATATCTTGTTGATTCCTTGTTATAATTGCATAATCAGCTTCTGATTAGCATCATACAACTTCAAGAGATTGTCCTTCATAATAACTGAGAAACCTTTCTCAATAAGCTGACCCACACTCATCAGATTGCTCTTAATTCCAAGAACATACCAAACATCCTTGATCATAACGGTCTTCCCATTCTTTACTTTAACTTTGACATTTCTCATATCTTTTGTATTAAGGTATTTATCATCAGCACATATGATTTTTGTCCTCCTTCTGGAGTCAAAATCTATCAGCCATTGTTTGTTTCCAATAAAGTGATTTGAACAGCCAATGTCCATGTACCACCAATCTTCCAAACACTTTCCAACAGACTCAGAAGCCAACAATAGCACAGGTTCATCATCAGAATCTCCTCTGGCTATATTTGCCTCTTCTGATTTCCTTCCCTTGTTTGACCAACAATCTTTAGCAAAATGGTCAAACTGCTTACAACAGTAACATTAAACTTCTTCTTGTCAAACTTCTCCTTTGTCTTCTGATGTTTCTTCTCATCAGAAGTAGAGGATTCTGACTTCTGGAATCTATCACCACGTCTATTATTGGTTTCAGACCAAGAATGCTTCTGGTCCTTCTTGATAAAAGAAACCTTCAGAGCCTGCTCAACTTCCCTCTCAGAAGTTCTTTCAGTCAGATGTAACTCATGCCCTCTAGACTGCTTTACATCTCTTCTATTCTCATGGTTTCCAGATCTTTAGAATGTTTAATTGTTACAACAATTTAATCAAATTGAGGAATAAGTGACCTCAATATCTTCTCAATGATTACTTGTTCAGAAAGGGTTTCTCCACAAGCTTTCATCTCATGATTGATCAGAATCACTCTAGAGATATACTCAGAAACCTTCTCATTGTTCTTCATATTGAGATTCTCATATTTATTTCGCAGAGACTGGAGTTTTACCTTCTTCACTAATGCATCACCATCGTAACATCAGACCAGTATATCCCACGCGCCCTTTGACATCGTCGAATCTTCAATTTTCTCAAACATATTCTCATTCGCACACTGATGGATGCAGAGCAACGTCTTCTGATCTTTATTCCTCTTATCTCTCTGTGCATTTCTCTGCTCTTCTGTTGCATTTTCTGTAACTGGAACATAACCTTCGGTAACAAGCTCAAGAACATCTTGAGCAACGAACAACATATGTATCTGAATGATCCATATGTTCTAGTTCTTACCATTGAAAATAGGAAGTTTGGTACTCAGACTACTATTTTTGTTCATCATTAACCTTGTACAACTCACTCAGATCTCACAAGTACAGTATTTCCCAACCCCACAGAATCAGAAAAAATGTGATTTTGTTACAATTTTGTTCAAAGATTCAATACGAACCCAAAACAAAAATCAATCACACAAACGCTCATGTTTCACTCGTGTTTCCATGTGTTTCCCTGTGATCAGAACCGGAGCTCTAGATACCAATTGTTAGTGCACAAGAATCAATGATGAACAAAGAATGAATTTAAGAGAGCAAAGAGAATGACGGATGTAAAAGCTTCAAGAGGAATAATATTGTTGTATATTGATGACATTTACAACTAGTTTATTTATACACAAATAAAAGTAATGCCACATAAGCTCTAATAGAATAGACTTAATAACTAAATTATCAAAACAACTAGAAATACTGATAAATCGGAAATGTATCAAATATTTGGATCAATTTACATGAATTTTATCCTCATTTTAATTAATTAAATTACTCTTTATTCGTATTATGCTGGTATTTTCTATGTTTTCATGAATTTGATGTTTGCGAGGCATGTGCGAAGAAAGTCAAGAAAAGTTAAACTAATCGTATTTAAAGTCCGCACAAAGAAAGAGAAATTATGCATTTAAGGGGTGTGTGGCAGAATTGGGTGCATTACAAGTAAAAAGCCTTGGAAGACTAAAGAAGAAATAAACACTGGGCCCAATCCACCCAAGGCCCAAGGGGGTGTAACGACCGTTACACGTCACCTAACCCATGTGTAACGACCGTTACACCTTGCCACGCTAGCCCCTCCTTAAAAGCAGGAGTGTAACGACCGTTACACTGGTTCCTTCAATCCGTAGCAGTCGCTACGGAGGAAAATCCGAGGAGAAAATATCTCAACTCTTTGCGCGTCTCTAAGCCTATAAATAGGACCTCAAATCCCCATTTGTGGGGGACATTTTCTTTTCTCTGCTTTTATTGTTACTCTGCCAAATATTTTCCGCATTATTTCTTTTCGTTTATTTTACCGATCCGTGGGAGACACCTGAAGTCATCCAAATATTCTGCCATAGTATTTTCAGGTTTAATTTAAGTATTTCATTTATTTATGCCAGGATTACCTGAAATGTATAGTTTATTTAAATTGTTTGATGGTAGTTATTTATGTTGTGCTGTTATTGAATTGTATAACATGCTAGGCTAAAAAATTTTATCGGTATGTAAGGTCATATAGCCAACGGGGTTTAGCAACGCCAATTGATCAGTTCCTTTTAAAAAAGAATAATTTTCTGGTTTCAATTACTAGTTCTAAATATTAACTGTTTTGTTACGAGGGTAAAATACACATAGAAGTTAGAATCAATAAAACGAGAGTTTGAGATAATAACTGGACAGTGGTGATTATGCATCAACTTAAAATATAGCAATAGCGCTTTTAAGTTGATTAGGTTTTGTTTGTTTCCAAAAACTATTTTTAAACTCTAATTGAAACAGCGAGAGCACTCACTTAGGTTTGATCGTAGGATCTGAATCAATAAACACGAGAGTGTGAGAAGAGGGTTTTCAAACAAATACTTCCTACTGAAAACTGTTTTGTTAATCTGAGTTAGGTCCATGAGTTGCTAAATCCCCAAAGTCCAACCATTACATACCGACATTCTCCCTTGAATCTAAACTAGATTATAATCAGTTAGGTTCCCGAAACCCCCTATTAATTACATTATTAGCCTTAGATTTATGTAGTAACCTAAGATAATTGTAGTTTGACATTTAGTCCCTTGGGATTCGATAATCTTTAAAGCTACACGCGATATGACTGTATACTTACGGTCTAGATTCTTTAAGACTCATAAAGTCGCGATCAAGTTTTTGGCGCTGTTGCCGAGGACTAACAAGTCGATATCATAACTCTTTTAGTTACGCTGTAGAGACTAAGGCACCATTCCCAATTGTATGCCAAGTACTCGCTCTAAAGGTGAAAGCTTAGTGCAACCAATTTCTGAACCTGAGCGCTCTATTACTAGAAGACGCTGAGTACGAGTATCTCGTACAAATCAATCCCTCTCTCAATCTTCTATCCCTGTCGAACCAGTTGAAGAACCAGACATGGGTGATCAGCCACGTCCGTTCAAATCTTATGCTATTCCTTCGCAGGAAGAACCACATAACAACATTGCTGCTCCTCCGATTGAGGCTAATAACTTCGAACTCAAACCTTCCTTGTTGTCTGATGTACAACAAAACTAGTTTTCTGGAGGTCCAATGGACGAACCTAATCTACATTTATCGATGTTTCTGCAATACGCAGATATAGTTAAGAACAATGGAGTCAGTCAAGAGGCGATAAGAATTCGTCTTTTCCCTTTTTCCCTAAGAGACAGAGCCCGAGCCTAGCTCCAGTCTCTACCAGCTAACTCGGTTACCTCTTGGGATGAGTTGAAGAAAGTCTTTCTTGCAAGATATTTCCCACCAAGTAAGACAGCTATGCTAAGATCCCAAATAAGCGATTTTCGACAAAAGGACAATGAGTCTCTTTTTTACGCTTGGGAAAGATACAAAGACATGTTGAGGCTCTGTCCACATCATGGCCTAGAAGAATGGTTAATCATCCATACCTTCTACAATGGTCTCCTTTGTAATACAAGATTAACGGTAGACACCTCCGTAGGTGGCGCACTTATGGATAAATCCTACGTTGTTGCTTATGATCTCATAGAAAGTATGGCTCAAAACCACTATCAATAGGGGAGTGAAAGAGGTCAAGCAGACAAAGCTCCCGTAGAGAAAGCACCGACAAAAGGCGGTATGTACGAGATCAACAATCTTAATATCGTCCATGCTAAGGTAGATGCTCTCGTCCAGAAGATAGATAGCTTAACCACGGTACCTCCAGCCACTGTGGCTGCTATAACTCTGAATTGCGAGATATGCAAAGTACCTGGACATGCAAATGCTGAATGTCAAATCTTAGCCGGACCCCCCCCCCCCCCGACCAAATACATTATGCTTAAGGAAACCCATACTCAAACACTTACAACCCTGGATGGAAAAATATCCAAATTTCTCATATAAGAACACCAATGTGTTGTATGCGCCTGGCCAAGCACTTGTTGTACCACTAGGATATCAAAAAGCACCTGCAGTTGCTCCTAATATGCCTAGGAAGTCTAACCTCGAATTTCTAATGGAAAATTTTATAGCTACCCAAGCTCAAACTAACAAGGAATTTCTAAACCAAAATATTCACACTAGTGAGCAAATCAAACAGTTAGTAAACAATGTAGATGCTTTAGCCATCCATAACAAAATGCTTAAAACCCAGATTTCGCAAGTGGCCTAACAACAAGCACCTACTGCTGCACCTGCTGGTACGTTTCCAGGTCAACCTCAACCAAATCCAAAAGGACATGCTCATGCTATTATATTGCGAAGTGGAATTGAATACGATGGACCAATTGATCCTAGAGCTGAAAACCCAGCCATGTCCCAAAGTTCTAGAAAAACAACCGAGGAGGAAAGCGAACCAAAAAAGAAGGAGAAGGTAGGTGATGGAGAGACAGAAGAAAAAGAAAAACCTTATGTGCCTCCGCCGCCTTACAAACCACCAATCCTGTATCCTCAAATACTTGCTCAATCTAGAAGTGCGGGGAAATTTAAGAAATTTGTTGAACTTCTGAAACAATTAAACATCACGATACCATTCATAGAAGTTATCACTCAAATGCCCTCGTACGCTAAGTTTCTTAAAGAAATCTTGTCAAACAAGAGAAAGATAGAGGATAATGAGAGAATTACACTCACTGCTGAGTGTAGCGCAATCATTCAGAAAAAATGCCTCAGAAGCTGAAGGATCCCGAAAGTTTCTCTATACCCTGTAATATAGGTAAGTATGTCATAGACAATGCTTTATGCGACTTAGGAGCTAGTATCAGCGTTATGACCCTGTCCATATCCAAAAAGCTTGACATGGGAGAATTAAGACCAACCAAGATGTCAGTACAACTAGCGGATCACTCGGTCAAATACCCCGCGGGAGTTCTAGAAAATGTTCCGGTACGCATAGGTCAATTCTACATCCCTACAGATTTCATCATTATGGACATTAAAGAAGACAGCGTAACCCCTATAATATTTGGAAGACCATTTTTAGCCACTGCTGGAGCTATTATAGATGTTAAAAGAGGAAAGCTAACTTTTAAAGTTGGAGAAGAGAAAGTTGAGTTTATCCTGACACAGTTCCTACAGGACCCAACTATAGATGATACATGCTATCTGTTAGATGTAATAGACGAATGTGTCAAAGAGATGGAGTTAGGAGAAGAAACTCATTCCGAGACTATGAAGATTCTGATGCCCCTAATTTTTGAAGATGATGTTTGGTGTCCCGAATATCGAGATGGCGGTTTAAGCGAATGCCTAACACTGACACTAAATCATATGCCTTATCCGAAGAAACCCAACTTGGAACTAAAATTTTTACCCAAAACCCTAAGATACGAATTCCTAGATTCCAAACTTAAAAGACCCGTGATAGTCAACACAGACTTAGGACAAACTGAGACGGAAAAACTATTGCATGTCTTAAGAAAATATCCCTCTGCTTTAGGATATAACATTGCTGATCTTAAAGGAATAAGTCATTCCATCTGCATGCATCGCATTATGCTGGAAGATGACTGTAAATCTTCTAGAGAACATCAGAGAAGAATTAACCCGATCTTGAGCACTGTAGTCAAGGATGAAGTAACTAAACTTCTAAATACATGTATCATTTATCCAATCTCAGATAGCCAATGGGTCAGTCCAGTCTATTGTGTACCCAAGAAAGGAGGAATCACAGTCACGACAAACAAAGCGGGAGAACCGATAGCAGAAAGAGTCGTGAGTGGAGCTAGAATGTGCATTGACTACAAAAAACTAAATAAAGCAACTCGAAAAGACCATTTCCATCTATCTTTTATTGACCAAATGCTTGAGCGATTGACTAAGCATTCTTACTACTTCTATTTAGACGGTTATTCGGGATTCTTTCAAATTCCTATCCACCCCGATGACCAAGAAAAGACAATGTTCACGTGTCCTTATGGTATGTTCGCTTATCGGCGAATGTCGTTCGGACTATGTAATGCGCCTGCAACATTCCAAAGATATATGATGTCCATCTTTTCCGATTTTATAGATGATATCATGAAAGTGTTGATGGATGACTTCTCTGTATGCGGGAAAAGTTTTGAAGGATGCCTGTCAAACCTGGAAAGGGTACTGAAAAGATGTGTACAAGTAAACCTAGTGTTGAACTGGGAGAAATGTCATTTTATGGTAAAACAAGGAATTGTACTTGGACACATAGTTTCTGAAAAGGGGATCGAAGTAGACAAAGCTAAGATTGAAGTGATAGAAATCCTCAAACCCCCAAAAACCGTAAGAGAAATACGAAGTTTCTTAGGCCATGCCGGTTTCTACCGACGCTTCATAAAAGATTTCTAAAAAATTTCTAAACCTCTGGCTAACCTCTTAATGAAAGAAGCTGAGTTCATCTTCGATGATGACTTCCTGAAGGCGTTTGAATGGTTAAAAGCAGCTCTCATATCCGCACATATCATACAACAACCTGATTGGAGTCTACCATTCAAGATAATATGCAACACAAGCGATTATGCAGTAGGTGCAGTCCTAGGACAAAGAAGAGAAAAAAAACTACATGCAATATACTATGCAAGTAGGACTTTGGATTATGCATAGATAAACTACGCCACTACAGAAAAGGAACTCTTGGCAGTCGATTTTGCATTAGATAAATTTTGTTCCTATCTAGTAGGCGTAAAGATTATTATCTACACTGATCACACAGCTATTAGATACATATTAGCTAAACATGATGCCAAGCCAAGATTATTAAGATGGATCTTACTCTTACAAGAGTTTGATTTAGAAATCAAAGATAAACCAGGATCTGAAAATCTTATTGCCGACCACCTATATATGATGGAAAATCTTAAACCTGAAGAGATACCCATCAATGATGATTTTCCATATGAACACCTGGTAGCCCAAATGAGGTCTGAAAACTCATTTGAAGAATGCCCTGAATTTTGCAACAATGACGAGACAACTGAAGTATTGGAAGCAGTATCTACTCAAATTTCACTGCCCTGGTATGCTGACTATGTCAACTACTTAGCAGCAAAAGTCCTTCCACCTGATTTAACTTATCAGCAGAAGAAGAAATTCTTCCACGGTATCAAACACTATTATTGGGATGAACCATTATTATTCAAGCGAGGCTCCGATGGTATTTTCCGTCGATGCGTTCCTGAGAGTGAAATAGAGAGCATAATATCTCATTGTCATGAAGCCCCTTATGGTGGACACGCTAACACCTCAAAGACTTGCGCAAAAATCCTACAATCTGGTCCTTATTGGCCCAGTCTATGGAAAGATGTCCAAGCTACAATTACAAAATGCGACCGGTGTCAATGCACTGGTAACATATCTAGGCGCGATGAGATGCCTCAAAAGGGTATCCTAGAAGTAGAGATATTTGACGTATGGGGAATTGACTTTATGGGACCTTTCCCATCGTCTTCTGGCAACAGTTACATATTAGTGGCAGTAGATTACATATCCAAATGGATAGAGGCTATAGCCTCTCCAACAAATGATGCACAAGTAGTGATTAGATTATTCAAAAACATAATTTTTCCAAGATCCGGTGTTCCGAGATTAGTCATCAATGATGGTGGCTCTCATTTCATTTCCAAAATTTTCAATAAACTCTTAGCAAAGCATGGAGTCCGGCACCGCGTAGTAACACCTTACCACCCACAAACAAACGGGCAAGTGGAAATCTCTAACAGGGAGATTAAGCAAATACTTGAGAAAACTATTGCCACATCTATGAAAGATTGGTCGCCAAAACTACATGAAGCATTATGGGCATATAAAACAGCGTACAAGACACCCGTTAGAACCATACCTTTCAAACTGATATATGGTAAATCATGCCATCTACCCGTAGAACTGGAACATAAAGCCTATTGGGCCATCAAAACCCTGAATCTAAGTTACAAAGCCGCTGGAGAAAAGAGAATTCTAGACATCCATGAATTGGAAGAGCTTAGGCTAGATGCATACGAGAATGCCAAAATAAACAAGGAGCGAACTAAGAAATGGCACGACAAACGCATCTCTAGGAAAGAATTCAATGAGGGCGGTGTAGTACTCCTGTTTAACTCTAGACTTAAACTATTTTCAGGGAAACTTCGCTCTAGATGGTCAGGACTTTTTGAAGTTATTAAAATACTCCCAAGTGGCGCTATAGAAATCAAAGGAAAAACTAGCGATCCATTTATTGTAAACTGGCAGCGTTTGAAGCACTACCATTGCATCGGGAATAGGGACTACTCAGCTAGTTTGAGATTTATACAGCTGCCGACTGAGTCACCAAAATAGATTTTCGATTTTCAATATAGGTCGAGCTTCTGACGTTAAATAAAGCGCTTTGTGGGAGACAACCCACCATTTTTATTAAAATTTTATTTACTACAAGTTTTTTTTTTATGTTTCTCTTAAAAAATTTACAAAATTTTTCTGTTCTTTTCTTCTTTTTTTTCTTTCTATTTTTAGGCATTAGGCCGATGCTGATTTAAAACTATTTTCAGATTAACCAACAGGATTCACATTTCTTTTTCTTCAATGATTTTTGTTATGGACTTTTCTGACACTATGCCTGTCACCTTCGTGGGTGATGCTCAGCAGAAGCGTTATGATATGCTTGCTCCGAGAGAGATTATCCCACCATCTTTGTGCATAACCCCACATTGTCCGCATTGGGAATCAGGGAGAGTGTCCACTTCATGTCTAACCAGATTGGTTGGGATTATTTTATTCATCATCAACATCCTACCTACCGCAACCTGACACTGGAGTTCCTCAGTTCGTTGCATTATAACCCTGATATTGGTTTAGGGTTGGCCATAGGTTTGGTTTCATTCAGATTGTTTGATTTTACCCACAGATTCACCGTCCGTGAATTTGCTGCTTTATTGGATTTCTCGGTTAGTGTTGATGCTGTCATTGAGATTCCAGATGACAAGTATGCGGACAACCAGCTTGACCACTTTTGGGGAGAGATATCTGATCTGAGACATGAGAGCTCTATTCCTAGGAACTCTTCAGAGATTCATAACCCCGCTATTACGTATTTCCACATGATTATGGCGTTTACCCTATTTGGAAAACCTCAGAATGATACCTTAATGTCTAGGAAGAGTTGTTTATCATATTTTATGTGTTTCAGTCCATACCGGTAGTTGGTGCATCTTTTATGATTGCTCGTCTCCTGAGTATATCCCAGGCTCCTCATGGCCCGATTTGTGCTGGTGATTTAGTGACTATGATCGCTAAAGCCCTATTTTTGAGAGAGTCACTGTCCCGTCTAACCCTTGTTGGTAACTATACCCCGTTATACCTTACTCTTTATTTTAATGTTGGGATGATCAGATATTTCGATCTGAATCGGTTCTAGTTGCTGATATATCATGAGTCGAAATACCACTTCACACTTCCTGACATTGCACGGTCCAGTGTGCATGACAGGAAGAACTATGACCTAGAGGGTATAGCTGAGAATGACATGGAAGAATAAGAGCTTGATCCTTTGACACTGCTCCATTATTATGACCCTCTAGTAGGATTGGGCGAGTCTGATCTTGATATGGTAGAGACTGATCCCGTGACACCTCCTTTACTTGACCGCCATCCAGCTTGGGACCCACCATTAGCTCATACTGCCGCCGCTGCCCATATTCCTCAGACTGGTATCGTTACTGTTATGGATGCTATCACGACGGAGCTTGCTGATATTCATTCTGATATTACTGCCCTCCGCATAGATTTTTATGATTTCATGGATCTTGTTATGGTAAATATAGATCACCTGTTTCATTCTAGAGGTGGCTGATTTATGTCTTTAGAACATTGAGGGCATTGCTTTCTCCAAGTGTAGGGGAGAAGTGTTTATTCAGTCTTTAGTTTTTCATTAGCATCATTATTTTTATTTTCTAGTTGGATTTACTTATTTTGATTTATTTATTTTTTCGAAATTATTCATTTATTTATTTATTTCAATATGGTCAAATTTACTCTTCATTGTGCTATTATATATTATGATGCTATTATGTTATTGTGTTCTCCCAAAATAAAATGCATGTTGATCTAGTAGACCAAATAATACAATTAAATTATGCATCACACCTCATTGTCACTTCATTGTCTCCTAGCATTTTAAATTTATTATTCCCACTAGATAATGAATTAACACATCAATGCCATGCCTCGGTCAACAAGCACAGTCCCGCATGCATGGCTGATAAACCGACTGTTGCAGGCACGTGATTCTCTTAGGAATCAAGCCCTTGTAACGACCGTTACAAGAGTTCCTTGAAACTTGAAGCCAGGTGTAACGACCGTTACACCCTCATCTCATCCCACTCTTTAAACTCTTCCAGCTGTTGCATCTTCATTTGATTTTCAATTCAAACGTTTTTTCAAACTTCCAATCCGTTCCATTTCTATTCCATACAAATAAACATCACCCTAAATACCATTCAATACCTCTACTAATTTTCTCTTCACCATTAAAACCTTGCTTCTATATAAACTCTTGAAGAGAATTTTACTATCACACCAACTTTCTTCAACATATCTTTGGCCTTATAAACTTTATCAATTCCAACATCTTTCCCAAATGGACAGAAGAGCTCAAGAATAAAGAGAGGAGCCAGACCTAACTGATATGATATTCATAAATAGAGCCGACGGACATCGACAAGAGAAACTTTACCGATCAGAGATGTATACTTCCAACAAGGTATATCGATGAAGATTGCTTGCGTGACTTGGGATTGCTTGAAAGTGTGCAATTTATGCTCCATGAATCTGGTCTACACTATATTGCCACCATGAATCTTCCAACTTATGAATCCCTCACATTGGAATTCTTGAGCTCTTTTTCCTACCAAACACCATCCACTCCAAAAGTCGGTCAGTATCTAATCGGGGCAGCAACTTTCATATTATTCAACATGGAGTACACAATGAATCAAGGGACTCTGGGTCAGATACTCCACTGCAACCATGGTGAAGGCGTGTGTTGTACCCCAAAATTTTCCCTCCCATTTCTCATTGATTTCTCACCACAAAGCCCTTGAAGCTCAAGATCCAGTTAGGGTTTCATCTGCTCAAGACCTCTCCTTGCACTGTTGACTCAAATTAGGGTTTGTGTTTGCACAAAGATGCTTTGACCTAAAATGCCCAAGGTGACTTTCATGCCTCATATTGGACTCCCAAGTTTACCCACATCAAGTTTCAAGTCTTGATTCCAAGTTTTGCCCAGTCAATTGGACAGTTGACCTAAAAATCAACTGTATTGGGGAAAAAGTCAACTATGGCCAATTGACAGACAAACCTCATGAAATTTGACCCACATCAACATTATGAACTCATATGAACCATTTGATCAAGTTTGGATCACAATTCCCCAAGAAATTTGATCAGATCACCAAAAGGGTAAAATGGTCATTTTTAGGGTTTTGGCTGCACAAAGGCAATTTTTGACTGTTTGACCTAGCCAATGGCAAACCAAACTCACACATGGACTCAAGGACCCCAAGGAATTATCTTGGCATGATCAACAAACTCAAAAGATCCCAAGTACACAGGATTGACAGTTGAATTTCCCAGTCAATTGATCAATTTTGACTGTATACTGAAAAGTCAAACTTTGACTTTTTGGTCAAAATCAAGAGTCAAGATTCATTTTTCATCAAAACATGCCAAATCATGAAACTTGTTCACCAAGAAACCAATAAATGCAAATTAGGGTTTAAAATGGAATTTTTCATAACTTAGAATTTTTCTAAGTTATGGAAAACCCTAATTTTTTCCCAACTTTGCCCCACTTTTTCACCATGATTCATTTGGATTCAAACAAAAGTCAAAACATGAAAGTTGTAGCTTGTTGCATAATCTACAACTTTGATTCACAAAGTTTTCTCATTTGAAGCTTGCATCTCAAGTTACAAATTTTTGAATAAGGGCACTAAACCATTCTTAACTTAGTGAAATTTTAACCTATTTTGACAAGGTTTTCTACCTAACTTCAAGGCCATTTTCCATACACTTACACTTGGAATTTCAAATTGCACTTCAAAGATGGATTGTAGTACACATTCCAAGCTTTCTAAAATGTCCAAGAACTTCTCAAACAACCTCATGGTTAGGGAGAATCGAATTTCATAATATAGCAAAAAACCACTTTGTTCATGACCAAGTTACATGTTCATAACCTTGCAATTTGAACTCAGCATGCTTTAGATTAGATTACAGGTCCTTAAACCAAGTTACACTCATAAATTTAATGCATATTCTTTGTGCCAAGACCAAGTTCTTTGAGTTCAAGCTTTGTCTAGAGGATTAATCCCAATTTGGAAAAAGTAAACTATCCATTTTTGCAAAAGTTCACTTTATGTCAAATTGAAAATCAAGCAGGTACAAACCAAATCCTTTTGGCACAAGATTATGAACAAATTGCTCTGATCAAGAGAAGCTTTGCAGCAGGATTAGAGGTCCCCTATTGACCTAAAACATCAAGTTGCATTTTGTTGCTTAAGAGTGAAGAAAAGTGCCATAACATAAGACAACTTCCATCTCAGCTTAGATACATAAGAACAAAGTTATCAAACACATTAGAGACATCATAACCAAGCTATTGCACGAGCCATTTTCCTCCAAAACACCATCAAACCAAAAAACACCATCAAACTGCAAAAACAGAGTTGCCTCTGCAGTTTGAGTGCCAACTCCTATTTCTCTCAAGCACTCTTGCCAAAACCAGTTCATACACATTCCCTAGCACCTATGCAAGCTAACCATGCCTTGAAACACGACCTGTAACTCCTCTAACAAGTTCCACCATTTTCACTTTTCCATTTTGCAGTTGAAGTTCTACAGCTCAGTTCAAGGTGTCTCAAGGCAAAGTAGGTATTGGAACAGCATCACCACACCTCAAGGAAGCTATACCAACCAGTATCTTGCACTGTAAGCTCCTCATTTGACAGTTAGAACTTCAGCTGAACAGGTATTTTGGTGAACTTGTATCTCTCTTATCATACATCATTAGCCTTAAGTTTGTGAATAAACAATGTCCTATTCATGCCACTGAACATGTACATTCTTTTACTTTTCATTTCTTTTGCCTGAGTAGAGAGAATTTAAAGTTTGAAAATGGCAGAAAAACTAGGTTAAGATTTGGGGGAGGAGAAATTCTCCCTCATCTTAGAGAGTTAGATCAAGTTATGCATATAGTTAGAATCGTGATTTCATGCTTAACATCTTTTGTGTTGGAAGTTTGTTCAAAAAATCAAGGAATCAGGATTTCAAACAAAGCTTGCAGGCGCGCGTTTTTTGGTTCAGAGGTTGAAGAAGAAGTGGATTGGGCTGGGCTTGTGCTGTATTTTCTGTTCATACCACATAATTGCTTTTGCACCTCCAAGGCCCTTTTGCTTATTTATTTAACTTTTTGACTTTTTTCTTTTTTGATTGACTTTGTTTATTTTTTCTCATGACATAAAAAATATAAAAATATTTTTTCTCACCATTTTTTTTATTTATTAGGTATTTATATGATTTTCTTTTGATTAATACTTAAATAAATAAATATATACATTTTATCAAAATATTAAGAAATAGGTAGAAATAGTTTTATTTTCATTTTTTATTTTATTATACCCCCTGTAAATATTTTACATAAAAAATACTTTTTTTTGTTAATATTAAAAATTATTATTATTTATATATATAATACATGCTTAAAATAATATATATATGTATATATTTATTAATATATTTAGGATAAATACAAAATATATACCCTTGTATTTTTATAATTAGTATTTAATATAAAAATGCATCCTTTTGCAAATATACTTTATTTTATTGTTTGTGTATGTAAATCATGAATATTATTTGAATTAATTCATTAATGTCCCCTTTGATCTAAAAATTAGGGTTTTACCCTAAATTTGAAAATACCTCAAAAATAATACTTTTTTTATTTTCTTTTCTTATTTTTACATAAATAATACCTTTTTCATACACATAAAAATTCCTTTTGCATTCTTGCATATTTGTTTTATTTACCATTTAAATTATACATTTATTTATCTTGTAAATATTCATGGAAAATGATGTAATAGTTTAGGTTTAATTTTTTGTCTAAATATACCCCATTTGAAACATTGTACCCCCCTCCCCATATTATTGTGTTGTAATAGCGTAGGAATTTAAATTTCGCACTTTATCGCTTTCTAAACATACTATGCTAGAATTAGGGTTTTGTATGCGAATAAAAATGAACAAAATAGTTGGACCTAATACAAGATAAATGAGCATGAAAAAATGGACAACACATTTCACACTTGCACCTCTAGGGTATTCCACTTTGTTGCCTTCAAATAATTGGGCCATGTTGCATGTTGAACTTCTTTGGGTAAAACAAACAATCAAATGATCATAGTCCCTTAAAATGTTGCTTAAATGAATGATCAAGTCCCTTTTAAAGAAAATTGCCCAAAGACATTTAACACTATTGCAATTATGGTCTAAACGATGACCCACGCCTGTCCCTTCAACCTCCTAAGACAAGATTGTCCACCAAATGCAATGGTGGAACAAAATTGTCAAAAGGTTTAAAGCATAAAAATCTTTGAGAAAACTTTAGGGTAGATAAACTCTTAAGTACTTGTCAACTTTCCAAGAAAACACTTGCCTTATTTCAAAACCCACTCCACAAGCACTTTCAAAACAAACTTTCAAAAAACCTTGAAACATCTTTTCAAAAGACAAAACACCTTTTGTAAAACATTCGAGTAAAGAATTGTTACAAGGGTAGCCTATACAAGGCATCTTTTCAAAAACATTTTCAAAACCACACACCAAGCACTATTTCAAACAATTGAAAACCAAGGCAAGTTGATCTAAGCAAAGTACCTAACAGCCCATGGATAACCATGGATAGAAAGGGTGCTAATACCTTCCCTTTCTATAATCTACTCCCCGAACCCAAGAAAAATCTCAAAGGTTTTTGCTGTGCTTTTTAAACCTTTCCTTAGGATAAAATAAAAAGTCGGTGGCGACTCTTGCTCAACCGAAACATTTGCGAAAACAAACGCAAAACCCTAGTCAGTTCTCCCACCGTATCACAGAACTGGCGACTCTGCTGGGGACAATTTTTAAAGTGGAGTAACCTTAGGGCTTAGATCACCCTCTTGCATGACTAATTGTTTTATTTGCTTGCTTTATACTTTGGCTCTATTTGTTTGGGTTTACAATCCTCCACCCAGATTTTGGGAAACATTCATAGATAGCAATACGTTGTGGAAACTGTGCGGGGTATACCGACACGGGCTAAGCAATAGCTATATTAGTGCTACATATTTGTGAGTACCGGTAACCCTTGAGTTCAATCAAGGAGAGTACGGGGCCGCTGAGTGATGTCACTAAGCACTAATGACCTAGAACCTTACTTGACCATCTTGGCCTTTTATTAGGGGTAGTGAGATGACCGGCTTTGGTGCAGTCCGAAGTTGGTAGATACTCGATACTACACTCATTGAGGGTTGTTTTCTTGGAATATTTTGGTCGCTAGTTAAGTGGCTAAACCAAAACAATGAACGATGAAAACAATCCCGTGATATTGAGCTCCTTAGAACCCGGTTACTATTTATAGGACAGGTTTTTAAGCCAACTACACTCAAGAGGGTACTCACCTATGAAACCCCATGCAAGCCTGAAACTAGGGTTTGGTGTGATTTGCTTGTACATATGTTTTGTGCATACATCATAAACATCATGAAGCATCATATGCATTTACTAACCATTTCAAGGGTTTGGATCTTCATCTTTGTTCCTGTTTTGTAGGTCATGGAAATTCCTCGCAGAAACACCATTCAAGTCAACCTTGTAAGAATCTCTCCTCAACTCAAGGAGCTCACCTCAAGAATTCCGGAAAATTCATCCTTCAGTGAAAGACATGGTAGACTGCTCAGCCTAGTCAACACCAACATTGAATAAGACATGATGAAAGTGCTATTCCAGATCTTTGACCCTCTTCACCACTGCTTCACTTTCCCTGATTATCAGTTGGTACCCACTTTGGAGGAGTTCTCTCAACTCCTAAGAATCCCTATCCTTAATCAACTACCCTTCAACGGTACGGAAAAGGAACCAAAGCCGGAAGATGTTGCTCGAGCATTACATCTTCAACCATCCGACATCAAGGGGCAGTGGGAAACCAGAAGTGGCGTCAAAGGATTCTTAGCAAAATTCTTGTTTGAGAAAGCACAAGAATGTTGGAACTCATTGGACCTACAAGCCTTTGAAGAGATTGTGGCACTCCTTATCTACGGGTTGGTCTTGTTCCCAAATCCTGACCAATTGGTAGATGTCAACGCCGTCAAAATCTTCTTGTCCAGAAATCCAATACCAACATTGCTTGGGGACATCCTTCACTCATTTTACACACGAACAATGAGAAAGAGGGGTGTTCTCATGTGCTGTACTCCTATCCTTGCAAGGTGGTTTATTTCGCACCTTCCACAATCTGTCTTGAAGAATGACCAAGGTACAAGGTGGTCCCAACGGTTGATGACTCTTACTCATTCTGATGTGCATTGGTGTTCTCGGTCCAGAGAAAATGTCATCATCGTCGATCGTTGCGGAGAATTTCCTAATGTTCCTTTACTTGGAATTAGGGGAGGTATCACCTACAACCCTTGCCTAGCTTTGAGGCAATTTGGGTATGCACGGAGGAATGGCCCTCATGACATGTTGATTCCTAGCCTAGTTTTTGACTTCGACAACGATGCACAAGGACTTCGCCAAAGATTCATCAGAGCTTGGGGAAAACTCAACAAGGTTGATAGCAAGACTCTGGGACACAAGAACTCCATCCCTCTTGAGCCCTATCTCAAGTGGGTACGAGCCCGAGCCCAAAGTCTAATGATGCCTTATCCTCATGTACTCCCAGTGATTAAAGAGCCCGTCAATGAAGGAGAAGTTCCCTACACTATCCTACATCCAGACATGCCTACATCATGGGAGGAAATGCAGAAAAGTTGGATTCAGCTCAAGGAGGAACGGAACACTTTCGAAGCTAGCTACTACGCCAGTGAAAAGAAGGTTCTAGAGCTTACCCGCCGACTCCACGAGCAAGAGGCCCTCAACACCTACATCGCACCGAAGAGGATGCGCAATGTCTTTCTGCCTTAAGAAGTTTATTTTGTAACATTTGGCCCATGGGGCATTTATGTACTAACAAATTTCTTCTTATTAATATGACGTGCGTTCTTCTTTGTCTGAAACAATTTTGAATGTCCTAAATCCTTGAATGCATTGCATACATCAGCATACCATTCATCATATGCATAAGCAGGTCTCACTCCGGGTTTCCTTATCTATCTGCTATTTATTTCAGTAGGATGGATCTCGAGCAAACAGTCAAAGACCTACAAGCCCAGAATGCACAGTTCCAGCAACTCTTGATGACTTTGGTTAAGAGTCAAGAGGACATCAAGGCTCATTTGGAGAATAAAGACCCAGTGAAGAAGAAAAAGAGGGTCGGAGTGGCTACTTTGGGGAGAAGATTTGACAGAGAAGCTCGGAGGGTGCTTGAATTTCCTCCTACTTCTGATGAAGGGACTAGTAAAAGAGATCGAGTGGCGGTGCCTTCCGAGTCTAATGCAGGGGAGGAAGAAGTTGAAGAGGATGAAGATTATTCTGACCAACAATACCCTCCAGCTGATGATAAGTACAAGGGTTTAGAAGACAGATTGACTGCCATGGAATTGCAAAGGGTACCGGGTTTGGATTTTGAAGACATGGGCTTGGTCGCCGGAATTGTGATTCCCCCAAAATTCAAGGTGCCAGTGTTTGTGAGGTATGATGGGCTATCCTGTCCCAAAATGCATCTCAGGTCCTACGTGAGAAAAATTCAACCCTATACGGCAGATAAAAATCTCTGGATTCATTTCTTTCAAGACAGCCTATCGGGAGCCCAGTTGGAGTGGTTTTATCAGCTAGAAGGAACCAGTGTCAGAAATTGGGAAGATTTGGCCACCGCTTTCTACAAACAATACCAGTATAATTCTGATATTGCTCCTACTCGTACCCAACTTCAGGGTATGTCGCTAGGAACAAGTGAGGGATTCAAAGAATATGCACAAAAATGGAGGGATTTGGCTGGCAGGGTGCAGCCTCCTTTAACCGATCGTGAGCTCGTTGATATGTTTCTTGGGACCCTATTTGGGCCATTTTTCAATCATCTAATTGGTAACTCTTCCGCAGGGTTTACCGATTTGATCTTAACAGGCGAAAGAATAGAAGCTGGCATCAAGTCAGGAAAGATTCAGAAGGGTGTTGCTGCAAGTGTTGAGAAGAAGCCTTTTAAGAAGGAGACAGCTATGGTATATTCTCAGAGAAGAGCAGGGAAGATGGAGCGTCGGCCAACTGTGGGGGCCGTAATGATTCAAAACACTCCGAGTGAGCAGCCTCGCTACAACCAATCCAGACCAAATCAGCAACGGGTGGAAACGCCACAACGGCAGTTCACCCGTATTAATATGACTCCAGCGCAAGTACTTCCCCATCTATTGAAGTTGAATCTTGCCACCATCAAGGAAGCACCAAAGAATGTGAATACATCCTCCCCGCATTATCATGCCAATGCTAAATGCGCCTACCATTCAGACAGTGTTGGACACGACACCAATGATTGTTGGGCACTCAAGCATAAAATCCAAGACCTGATAGAGGCTAAGGAGGTAGATTTTGATGCTCTAGAGAAACCCAATGTAATATCCGCACCTATGCCGAAACATGGCCGAAATATCAATGCCATTGAAGAGGATTTGTATGTTGCTGACGTCAGTGATCTGACTACTCCACTGCTAACCATTAAGTTGAATTTGTTGAGGGCCGGGATCTTCCCGGGATGTAAAGAAGACTGCTACTGTTGCCACTCTCTGTCGTTTGATTGTCCGCTATTAAAGAAAGGCATCCAAGGCCTTATGGATAGCCGACAAATTTTGTTCGAAAAAGTTTCTGCTGTTCCAGTTCATGTTGAAAATGTCTCAATCATAACCATTCACGCCAATCTTTCCAAGGCCGTCAAAAAGCCAGTTAAGATTACACCAGCTCCAAGATCTGTCCCTTTAAAGATAACGATGCCAGGGCCTGTTCCCTATGTTTCTGAGAAGTCGATACCTTGGAACTATGGTGGTGACATCTACTACCATGGTATCAAGCAAGTCGAAGTAATTGAAGAAAGTTCGGATGATGAAGGAACCAGCATTAGTAACATTGCGGGCACCAGCAAAATCACCAGGAGCGGGAGAATATTTTCTCCAGAGATTGCCCCTCCAAGAGCAGTCTTTGGACCCTCATCGGCTAAAGAAGTCATCCCTGCACCAGTAAAGCTCTCTGCTAGAACTCCTTTGATTGAAGAAGTTGTTGTTCCTAGTGCTGTCTCTCCTACCATTGCTGATAAAGGAAAAGGATTACAAGATGAGCCCGTCAGGATGAGGGCTCAACCCTTGGTGATCCCGGAAGTTTCCAAGAAAGAAATGGACGAGATTTTGAGGATAATCAAGAGAAGTGACTACGACATGGTGGAACAATTGGGGAAAACCCCCTCCAAGATCTCCATGCTGGCACTATTGCTTTGCTCAGAAGCGCACGCTCAAGCTTTGATTAAGTTTCTGAAGGCAGCTCATGTGCCCCAGGAAACCTCTGCGGATCAATTTCAACATTGCGTGGCTAGCCTGACTGCGGACAATGGATTAGGTTTTTCTGATGCCGACCTAACCCCTAAAGGCCGAAACCACAATGATGCGTTGCATATTTCAATCGAGTGTCGCGGAACCACCCTTGCACATGTTTTGGTTGATACCGGTTCATCGCTGAATGTTTTGCCTAAAAAGGCCTTGGACCGGCTAGATTGCGAAGGGTTGGAATTGAAGCCGAGTGATATTGTCGTCAGAGCTTTCGATGGGTCGAAAAGAATGGTCCATGGAGAAGTTGAAATTCCCATCAAGATAGGTACTGAGGTATTTAAATCCACTTTCTATGTAATGGACATCCGTCCATCATACTCCTGCCTGCTGGGTAGACCTTGGATACACCATGCTGGGGCAGTCACCTCCTCCCTGCATCAGATGCTGAAGTATCCTGTCAAGGGAAAGATCATCACTGTTCACGGCGAAGAAGAGTACATGATTAGCCACTTAAATTCTTTCCGGTACGTAGAGGTTGAAGGAGAGTTCATTGAGACACCGTTTCAACATTTCGAAGAAGTTCTTCCTGAAATAGCAGTGGCAAAGTTGGCAGCTGAGACACCAAGACAGATGGCCAGGATGGCATCTCTGGAGGATGCAAGGGCTGCAGTTAAAGAAGGGAAGAATTCAGCATGGGGGCAGTTACCCGACTTTCCGCATAAGACTGACAAGTTTGGATTAGGGTTCACGCCGCTGGCCAGAAAGCTATGCGCCAGTCAAAGATTGAAAAAGCGCCAGTCAAAATTTCTCCTTACAGAATCAACGCCCTGGAAGATGAAGACAAGGAAAGCAACATTGAATAGTGGATTTATCCAACTGTCAGAGGAGGATTGAGCAATTGGGAGGCTAATGACTTTGTCCCCATCACTTTTATTCATCAGTAATTTATCTGTTAAACATTTCCTATTTGGTCTGTAATATTTTACTTTCAAACAATCCGTACACTATCTTTTCACCTCCTGCCTTGCCCGGGGCATGTAGGTCCACTTGTAAGGGTTTTGACTATTTTTCATATTCATATGCCATGCTTAATGATTCATTGGACGTTTTTCATTTGATAAACTGCTTATGTTCATTTTCTTTCCTTTTGCATTTTCTTTCAAGGATGGCTATCCCTTACACACACCCACACTCACCAATGCAGGTACCCATCCACTCCGGATTCCATGGGTGACTATTCTGCTGTATCTTTCAATAACTCTGAAGATCTGGTCAATCTAGCCGAGTATGAAGATGACGAAGGTTGTGAAGTACCCGGGGAACTAGCCAGACTTCTGCAACAAGAGGAAAGGGCCATCTTACCGCATGAAGAGCCATTGGAAACTGTTAACTTGGGAACCGAGGAGGACCGGAAGGAGGTGCAAGTAGGTGCCAATCTGGAACCAAAAGTCAAGGAGCGCTTGGTACAGTTGCTGAATGAGTATGTTGAAATCTTCGCTTGGTCCTATGAAGACATGCCGGGTCTAGACACCGACATCGTGGTTCACCGTCTCCCCACAAGAGAAGACTGTCCACCAATCAAGCAAAAAGTTCGCCGAATGAGGCCTGACATGTCCGAAAAAATCAAAGCAGAAGTACTGAAGCAGTTCGACGCTGGCTTTCTGGCTGTTACGTCCTATCCTCAATGGGTCGCTAACATTGTGCCAGTACCTAAGAAAGATGGAAAAGTCAGAATGTGTGTGGACTACCGGGATTTGAATAGGGCCAACCCTAAAGATGATTTCCCGCTACCTCATATTGACATCTTGATCGACAATACAGCTCAGCACAAAGTGTTTTCCTTCATGGACGGATTCTCGGGCTACAATCAAATCAAAATGGCTCCCGAGGATATGGAGAAAACGACTTTTGTCACACAGTGGGGCACTTTCTGTTACAAGGTGATGCCGTTTGGGTTGAAGAACGCAGGGGCAACTTATCAACGCGCCATGGTAGCTTTATTTCATGACATGATACATCATGAGATTGAAGTTTACGTAGGCGATATGATAGCTCGGTCGCAAACGGAGGAAGAGCACCTTGAGCATCTGGAAAAGCTGTTTGCCAGGTTAAAAGAATACAAGCTCAGGCTGAATCCAAATAAATGCACTTTTGGAGTTAGGTCTGGTAAACTCCTAGGATTCATTGTAAGCAACAAAGGCATTGAAGTCGATCCGGCAAAAGTAAAAGCAATACAAGAGATGCCTACTCCCCGTACTGAAAAGGAGGTTAGAGGATTCTTGGGGCGCATAAACTATATTGCCAGATTCATCTCACATTCGACTTCTACCTGTGAGCCAATTTTCAAACTCTTGAAGAAAGATCAGGTAGTTGAATGGAACGATGACTGTCAAGCTGCTTTTGATAGAATCAAGGAATATTTGCTAGAACCTCCTATTCTGATGCCACCCGTCGAAGGAAGACCATTGATCATGTATTTGACTGTCTTGGATAACTCAATGGGGTGTGTTTTGGGCCAGCATGACGAGTCTGGTCGAGAAGAGCATGCTATTTATTACCTTAGTAAAAAGTTTACCGACTGTGAGACTCGCTACTCACTGCTCGAGAAAACTTGCTGCGCTTTGGTATGGGCTGCTCGCCGACTAAGACAGTATATGCTGACTCATACTACCTTGTTGATATCCAAAATGGACCCTATCAAGTATATCTTCGAGAAGCCCGCTTTATCTGGAAGGATAGCTAGATGGCAAATGATCTTAACCGAGTATGACATCCAGTACACCACCCAAAAAGCTATAAAAGGGAGTGTACTAGCTGACCATCTGGCTCATCAAGCTATCGAAGACTATCAACCCATGAGATTTGACTTCCCAGATGAGGACATCATGAATTTGGACAACATTGAAGGTAACGGACCGTATGACGGACCCGAAAAGGGATCCCGATGGACCCTGTACTTTGATGGTGCTTCAAATGCACTTGGAAACGGTATTGGCGCAGTACTCATTTCTCCAGAAGGTTGTCACACTCCTTTCACGGCCCGACTTTGCTTCAGCTGCACAAACAACATGGCTGAGTATGAAGCTTGCATCTTTGGTCTCGAGGCTGCTATAGACTTGGGGATCAAATCTTTGGTCGTATTTGGGGACTCGGCTTTGGTCATCAGCCAAATCAAAGGAGATTGGGATACCAAGCATCCTAAACTTATCCCATACAAAGAACATGTCCTGACATTGTTGCCGCATTTCGAGCAAATTACCTTCGAGCATTTCCCGCGAGAAGAGAATCAGTTGGCCGATGCTCTAGCCACAATGTCCTCCATGTTTAAACTCAACTGGGATAACGAGGCTCCCCAAATCACCATCAAGCGAATGGATGAACCGGCACATTGCCACGAGATTAATACCGAAGACGTAGTGGAACAACCTTGGTTCCATGAAATCAAAAGGTATCTCGAGACCCGAGATTATCCTGAAGGAGCTTCCGTAAATGACAAGAAGTTCTTAAGGAAATTCGCTGCTAAGTTCTTCCTGAGCAACGGCATCCTTTACAAACGAAGCCATGATTGTGTATTACTCCGATGTGTGGATAAAGCTGAGGCAGAGTTGATCATGACTGATATACACAGCGGCACATTTGGCACTCACTTGAGCGGGCATACAATGGCTAAGAAGATCCTAAGGGCAGGCTATTACTGGTCTACCATGGAAGCTGACTGCCATCAACATTCCCGTACTTGTCACAAGTGTCAAGTCTATGCTGACAAAGTTCATATTCCTCTGGTTCCCCTCAACGTCCTGACTGCCCCGTGGCCCTTTGCAATGTGGGGCATTGATATGATTGGAGAGATCAAGCCCACGGCTTCCAATGGACATCGCTTCATCCTGGTTGCCATTGACTACTTCACTAAATGGGTCGAAGCAGCTTCCTTCGCTTCTGTCACCAAAAATGTGGTTGCCCGCTTTATCAAGCAAAATCTCATATGTCGGTATGGTGTTCCAGACAGGATCATCACGGACAACGGTACAAATCTGAATAACACGATGATCACTGCATTGTGCGAACAGTTCAAGATTTATCATCACAATTCATCTCCCTATCGGCCGAAGATGAACGGTGCTGTTGAAGCTGCGAACAAAAACATTAAGAAGATCATTCAGAAAATGACAGTCACTTACAAAGACTGGCATGAGATGTTACCGTTTGCTCTGCATGGATACTGTACGACGACACGTACTTCAACTGGGGCAACCCCATTTTCTTTGGTTTATGGCATGGAAGCTGTTTTGCCTATGGAAGTCCAGATCCCTTCTCTAAGGATTATGAAGGATGCAGGTTTGAATGAAGATGATTGGATGCAGACCCGACTTGATCAACTCAATCTGATCGACGAGAAGCGACTTGCTGCTATATGCCATGGTCAGACGTATCAAAAGCGGATGATCAAGGCCTTCAATAAGAAAGTCAGACGTCAAGTGTATCGAGTCGGGGATCTCGTAATCAAGCGGATTATCTTGCCGCAAAGTGATCCCAGGGGCAAATGGACTCCTACATATGAAGGACCATTTGTGATCAAAAACATATTTTCTGGTGGTGCAATGATTCTGACCACCATGGACAGCGACGATTTGCCGCATCCTGCGAACGCAGACATAGTCAAAAGATACTACGCATAAAATAACCCGACAAGTCGAAAACCCGAAAGGGTGGCTTGGGCAAAAATGGGCATCCCGGTGAACCGAAAACCCGAAAGGGCGGTTCAGGCAAAAATTAGGGATAAAAACGAAAAAATCTGTACACCCGGCAAGTCGAAAACCCGAAAGGGCGGCTTGGGCAAAAAGGGGTTTCCCGGTGGATCGAAAACCCGAAAGGGCGATTCAGGCAAAAGTTAGGGAATTAAAGCGTATGACTATGTCTCGTCGGATCACTTCAAAGACCATCTCTTCATCAACCAGTTCCAGACTTCTGATCAATCCAGTCATCGTCAAACAAAGCATCGAATGGACAGATATTCAGAGTTGTGAAAGCTATAGCGGAACGGAATCCCATGGAATTATTTCACATAGCCATCCTTTATTTTGTATAAAATCTTTCAATATTTACGACAAAATCCTCTTACTAGGATGATTGTCTCCTTTGTACAAATATACTCAAAGAAAATCAATACAAATACTTTTCCCAAAATTTGTGTCATTTCCCTTTTTATTTTTCTCTTGCACTATTTGTTTTATTTTGAGAAACGTCCAATGTTTTGTTAAATAGGCATATGCATTTGAAACATAATCACTTCCTAAATGAACCTAAGAAAAGGGACTACTGATAGGATGAAGGTACAGATGGATATCTTGACACCCTTTCGAAGGAAACCCCCCAAGAGATTTGGAATCCACGTCCCTAGTAAACCCTGAGGTTTATCTCCAGCAGACTCTCGAGGCTTATCCCCAGTAAGGTTCTGGAAGGTATTTCCCCGCAGAGCACGAACGTCTCTCCCGAGTTTTATTCAAAGTTATTCCCCGCAAAGGCTTATAACTGGGTTATCCTCAGCTAACAGCCACAGAAGATCGCACTCGCCAGAATTCTTCCTATCCCCAGCGGAGTTCGTCAAGAGTTTCCCAACACAACCTATCAATATGATCCCCAGAGGAGCTTATCCTTATTATCCCCAGCCGGAAGACCCTCCAGAATTCATTTCCCCTCAGAGTTCAAGTTTCAGTATCCCCAGCGGAGCCAAACCAATGAGCCTTCTCCCCACAGAGTTTTAGGAAGAGAAATCTTGAGTTCCCAGTGAGATCGCCAGAGTTACTTCCCGTCAAATTGAAGATTCTCAGTCTTACCTCCCCAGCATGAGTCTACTAGATTGATACTCCCCAGTAGAGGTCATCAGGAATTCTCTTCTCCAGCAGCAACCAAGGATTTATTTTCCCCGGCAGCAGTCAAGATGCTTTTATCTTCAGCCGCCTCGGATTCATTTATCCTCAGCAAGATAGCTCGTCAGATTACATGCGCATTCATCACATTCATGTCATAAACATTGATGTCACGTATATTGCATCATGCATCATAACATTGCATACGACTAACTCTTTACCTTTTCAGGAAAGATCAGTCGACAGACTAAAATCATTCAACTTCAAGATTTCTGAAAACAGTTCACGGGTTCTCCAAGTAAATGGATGTTAACCTGTCACTTGTTCAGATTTTTCTTCAAGACATCTGAAAACAGTTTATGGATTCTTCCCAACAACGGATGTTAATCTATCAACTTGTTCAGATGCAACTTTTGAAAACAGTTTACGGACGCTTCCCAAGTACGGATGCTGCTCTATTGGTTATTCAACTTCAAGATTTCTGAAAACAGTTCACGGGTTCTCCAAGTAAACGGATGTTAACCTGTCACTTGTTCAGATTTTTCTTCAAGACTTCTGAAAAAAGTTTATGGATTCTTCCCAACAACGGATGTTAATCTATCAACTTGTTCAGATGCAACTTTTGAAAACAGTTTACGGACGCTTCCCAACAACGGATGCTGCTCTATTGCTTATTCAACTTCAAGATTTCTGAAAACAGTTCGCGGGTTCTCCAAGTAGCGGATGTTAACCTATCGCTTATTCAGTTTCTTCTCCAAACCACTGAAAACAGTTTACAGATTCCTCCCAACAACGGATGTCAATCTATTGCTTGTTCAGACCCCCCAGTTCAGAGATGGTCCCAAGCCTGGACACCTTCCTGATATTCATTTCCAGATGGCATCTCTAAGCCCATCCCCGACAAGATTTCTGTCACTCTCCCAGATGGCATCGTTAAGCCCATCTCCAAATGGCATCTCTAAGCCCATTCCCGCATCCATTGCTTTGACGAGTGCAAATTTCCGGGCACTCTAGTGTCCAATCTCCTTTTACCCTCGAGTCACGAAAGGCAAGCTTGCCAATCTAACTCTTCGGATTCAAGAAGATTGAACAGGGGCAACTGTTGTACCCAAAAATTTGCCCTCCCATTTCTCATTGATTTCTCACCACAAAGCCCTTGAAGCTCAAGATCCAGTTAGGGTTTCATCTGCTCAAGACCTCTCCTTGCACTGTTGACTCAAATTAGGGTTTGTGTTTGCACAAAGATGCTTTGACCTAAAATGCCCAAGGTGACTTTCATGCCTCATATTGGACTCCCAAGTTTACCCACATCAAGTTTCAAGTCTTGATTCCAAGTTTTGCCCAGTCAATTGGACAGTTGACCTAAAAATCAACTGTATTGGGGAAAAAGTCAACTATGGCCAATTGACAGTCAAAACTCATGAAATTTGACCCACATCAACATTATGAACTCATATGAACCATTTGATCAAGTTTGGATCATAATTCCCCAAGAAATTTGATCAGATCACCAAAAGGGTAAAATGGTCATTTTTAGGGTTTTGGCTGCACAAAGGCAATTTTTGACTGTTTGACCTAGCCAATGGCAAACCAAACTCACACATGGACTCAAGGACCCCATGGAATTATCTTGGCATGATCAACAAACTCAAAAGATCCCAAGTACACAGGATTGACAGTTGAATTTCCCAGTCAATTGATCAATTTTGACTGTATACTGAAAAGTCAAACTTTGACTTTTTGGTCAAAATCAAGAGTCAAGATTCATTTTTCATCAAAACATGCCAAATCATGAAACTTGTTCACCAAGAAACCAAGAAATGCAAATTAGGGTTTAAAATGGAATTTTTCATAACTTAGAATTTTTCTAAGTTATGGAAAACCCTAATTTTTTCCCAACTTTGCCCCACTTTTTCACCATGATTCATTTGGATTCAAACAAAAGTCAAAACATGAAAGTTGTAGCTTGTTGCATAATCTACAACTTTGATTCACAAAGTTTTCTCATTTGAATCTTGCATCTCAAGTTACAAATTTTTGAATAAGGGCACTAAACCATTCTTAACTTAGTGAAATTTTAACCTATTTTGACAAGGTTTTCTACCTAACTTCAAGGCCATTTTCCATACACTTCCACTTGGAATTTCAAATTGCACTTTAAAGATGGATTGTAGTACACATTCCAAGCTTTCCAAAATGTCCAAGAACTTCTCAAACAACCTCATGGTTAGGGAGAATCGAATTTCACAATATAGCAAAAAACCACTTTGTTCATGACCAAGTTACATGTTCATAACCTTGCAATTTGAACTCAGCATGCTTTAGATTAGATTACAGGTCCTTAAACCAAGTTACACTCATAAATTTAATGCATATTCTTTGTGCCAAGACCAAGTTCTTTGAGTTCAAGCTTTGTCTAGAGGATTAATCCCAATTTGGAAAAAGTAAACTATCCATTTTTACAAAAGTTCACTTTATGTCAAATTGAAAATCAAGCAGGTACAAACCAAATCCTTTTGGCACAAGATTATGAACAAATTACTCTGATCAAGAGAAGCTTTGCAGCAGGATTAGAGGTCCCCTATTGACCTAAAACATCAAGTTGCATTTTGTTGCTTAAGAGTGAAGAAAAGTGCCATAACATAAGACAACTTCCATCTCAGCTTAGGTACACAAGAACAAAGTTATCAAACACATTAGAGACATCATAACCAAGCTATTGCACGAGCCATTTGCCTCCAAAACACCATCAAACCAAAAAACACCATCAAACTGCAAAAACAGAGTTGCCTCTGCAGTTTGAGTGCCAACTCCTATTTCTCTCAAGCACTCTTGCCAAAACCAGTTCATACACATTCCCTAGCACCTATGCAAGCTAACCATGCCTTGAAACACGACCTGTAACTCCTCTAACAAGTTCCACCATTTTCACTTTTCCATTTTGCAGTTGAAGTTCTACAGCTCAGTTCAAGGTGTCTCAAGGCAAAGTAGGTATTGGAACAGCATCACCACACCTCAAGGAAGCTATACCAACCAGTATCTTGCACTGTAAGCTCCTCATTTGACAGTTAGAACTTCAGCTGAACAGGTATTTTGGTTAACTTGTATCTCTCTTATCATGCATCATTAGCCTTAAGTTTGTGAATAAACAATGTCCTATTCATGCCACTGAACATGTACATTCTTTTACTTTTCATTTCTTTTGCCTGAGTAGAGAGAATTTAAAGTTTGAAAATGGCAGAAAAACTAGGTTAAGATTTGGGGGAGGAGAAATTCTCCCTCATCTTAGAGAGTTAGATCAAGTTATGCATATAGTTAGAATCGTGATTTCATGCTTAACATCTTTTGTGTTGGAAGTTTGTTCAAAAAATCAAGGAATCAGGATTTCAAACAAAGCTTGCAGGCGCGCGTTTTTTGGTTCAGAGGTTGAAGAAGAAGTGGATTGGGCTGGGCTTGTGCTGTATTTTCTGTTCATACCACATAATTGCTTTTGCACCTCCAAGGCCCTTTTGCTTATTTATTTAACTTTTTGACTTTTTTCTTTTTTGATTGACTTTGTTTATTTTTTCTCATGACATAAAAAATATAAAAATATTTTTTCTCACCATTTTTTTTATTTATTAGGTATTTATATGATTTTCTTTTGATTAATACTTAAATAAATAAATATATACATTTTATCAAAATATTAAGAAATAGGTAGAAATAGTTTTATTTTCATTTTTTATTTTATTATACCCCCTGTAAATATTTTACATAAAAAATACTTTTTTTTGTTAATATTAAAAATTATTATTATTTATATATATAATACATGCTTAAAATAATATATATATGTATATATTTATTAATATATTTAGGATAAATACAAAATATATACCCTTGTATTTTTATAATTAGTATTTAATATAAAAATGCATCCTTTTGCAAATATACTTTATTTTATTGTTTGTGTATGTAAATCATGAATATTATTTGAATTAATTCATTAATGTCCCCTTTGATCTAAAAATTAGGGTTTTACCCTAAATTTGAAAATACCTCAAAAATAATACTTTTTTTATTTTCTTTTCTTGTTTTTACATAAATAATACCTTTTTCATACACATAAAAATTCCTTTTGCATTCTTGCATATTTGTTTTATTTACCATTTAAATTATAAATTTATTTATCTTGTAAATATTCATGGAAAATGATGTAATAGTTTAGGTTTAATTTTTTGTCTAAATATACCCCATTTGAAACATTGTACCCCCCTCCCCATATTATTGTGTTGTAATAGCGTAGGAATTTAAATTTCGCACTTTATCGCTTTCTAAACATACTATGATAGAATTAGGGTTTTGTATGCGAATAAAAATGAACAAAATAGTTGGACCTAATACAAGATAAATGAGCATGAAAAAATGGACAACACATTTCACACTTGCACCCCTAGGGTATTCCACTTTGTTGCCTTCAAATAATTGGGCCATGTTGCATGTTGAACTTCTTTGGGTAAAACAAACAATCAAATGATCATAGTCCATTAAAATGTTGCTTAAATGAATGATCAAGTCCCTTTTAAAGAAAATTGCCCAAAGACATTTAACATTATTGCAATTATGGTCTAAACGATGACCCACGCCTGTCCCTTCAACCTCCTAAGACAAGATTGTCCACCAAATGCAATGGTGGAACAAAATTGTCAAAAGGTTTAAAGCATAAAAATCTTTGAGAAAACTTTAGGGTAGATAAACTCTTAAGTACTTGTCAACTTTCCAAGAAAACACTTGCCTTATTTCAAAACCCACTCCACAAGCACTTTCAAAACAAACTTTCAAAAAACCTTGAAACATCTTTTCAAAAGACAAAACACCTTTTGTAAAACATTCGAGTAAAGAATTGTTACAAGGGTAGCCTATACAAGGCATCTTTTCAAAAACATTTTCAAAACCACACACCAAGCACTATTTCAAACAATTGAAAACCAAGGCAAGTTGATCTAAGCAAAGTACCTAACAGCCCATGGATAACCATGGATAGAAAGGGTGCTAATACCTTCCCTTTCTATAATCTACTCCCCGAACCCAAGAAAAATCTCAAAGGTTTTTGCTGTGCTTTTTAAACCTTTCCTTAGGATAAAATAAAAAGTCGGTGGCGACTCTTGCTCAACCGAAACATTTGCGAAAACAAACGCAAAACCCTAGTCAGTTCTCCCACCGTATCACAGAACTGGCGACTCTGCTGGGGACAATTTTTAAAGTGGAGTAACCTTAGGGCTTAGATCATCCTCTTGCATGACTAATTGTTTGATTTGCTTGCTTTATACTTTGGCTCTATTTGTTTAGGTTTACAATCCTCCACCCGGATTTTGGGAAACATTCATAGATAGCAATACGTTGTGGAAACTGTGCGGGGTATACCGACACGGGATAAGCAATAGCTATATTAGTGCGACATATTTGTGAGTACCAGTAACCCTTGAGTTCAATCAAGGAGAGTACGGGGCCGCTGAGTGATGTCACTAAGCACTAATGACCTAGAACCTTACTTGACCATCTTGGCCTTTTATTAGGGGTAGTGAGATGACCGGCTTTGGTGCAGTCCGAAGTTGGTAGATACTCGATACTACACTCATTGAGGGTTGTTTTCTTGGAATATTTTGGTCGCTAGTTAAGTGGCTAAACCAAAACAATGAACGATGAAAACAATCCCGTGATATTGAGCTCCTTAGAACCCGGTTACTATTTATAGGACAGGTTTTTAAGCCAACTACACTCAAGAGGGTACTCACCTATGAAACCCCATGCAAGCCTGAAACTAGGGTTTGGTGTGATTTGCTTGTACATATGTTTTGTGCATACATCATAAACATCATGAAGCATCATATGCATTTACTAACCATTTCAAGGGTTTGGATCTTCATCTTTGTTCCTGTTTTGTAGGTCATGGAAATTCCTCGCAGAAACACCATTCAAGTCAACCTTGTAAGAATCTCTCCTCAACTCAAGGAGCTCACCTCAAGAATTCCGGAAAATTCATCCTTCAGTGAAAGACATGGTAGACTGCTCAGCCTAGTCAACACCAACATTGAAGAAGACATGATGAAAGTGCTATTCCAGTTCTTTGACCCTCTTCACCACTGCTTCACTTTCCCTGATTATCAGTTGGTACCCACTTTGGAGGAGTTCTCTCAACTCCTAAGAATCCCTATCCTTAATCAACTACCCTTCAACGGTACGGAAAAGGAACCAAAGCCGGAAGATGTTGCTCGAGCATTACATCTTCAACCATCCGACATCAAGGGGCAGTGGGAAACCAGAAGTGGCGTCAAAGGATTCTTAGCAAAATTCTTGTTTGAGAAAGCACAAGAATGTTGGAACTCATTGGACCTACAAGCCTTTGAAGAGATTGTGGCACTCCTTATCTACGGGTTGGTCTTGTTCCCAAATCCTGACCAATTGGTAGATGTCAACGCCGTCAAAATCTTCTTGTCCAGAAATCCAATACCAACATTGCTTGGGGACATCCTTCACTCATTTTACACACGAACAATGAGAAAGAGGGGTGTTCTCATGTGCTGTACTCCTATCCTTGCAAGGTGGTTTATTTCGCACCTTCCACAATCTGTCTTGAAGAATGACCAAGGTACAAGGTGGTCCCAACGGTTGATGACTCTTACTCATTCTGATGTGCATTGGTGTTCTCGGTCCAGAGAAAATGTCATCATCGTCGATCGTTGCGGAGAATTTCCTAATGTTCCTTTACTTGGAATTAGGGGAGGTATCACCTACAACCCTTGCCTAGCTTTGAGGCAATTTGGGTATGCACGGAGGGATGGCCCTCATGACATGTTGATTCCTAGCCTAGTTTTTGACTTCGACAACGATGCACGAGGACTTCGCCAAAGATTCATCAGAGCTTGGGGAAAACTCAACAAGGTTGATAGCAAGACTCTGGGACACAAGAACTCCATCCCTCTTGAGCCCTATCTCAAGTGGGTACGAGCCCGAGCCTAAAGTCTAATGATGCCTTATCCTCATGTACTCCCAGTGATTAAAGAGCCCGTCAATGAAGGAGAAGTTCCCTACACTATCCTACATCCAGACATGCCTACATCATGGGAGGAAATGCAGAAAAGTTGGATTCAGCTCAAGGAGGAACGGAACACTTTCGAAGCTAGCTACTACGCCAGTGAAAAGAAGGTTCTAGAGCTTACCCGCCGACTCCACGAGCAAGAGGCCCTCAACACCTACATCGCACCGAAGAGGATGCGCAATGTCTTTCTGCCTTAAGAAGTTTATTTTGTAACATTTGGCCCATGGGGCATTTATGTACTAACAAATTTCTTCTTATTAATATGACGTGTGTTCTTCTTTGTCTGAAACAATTTTGAATGTCCTAAATCCTTGAATGCATTGCATACATCAGCATACCATTCATCATATGCATAAGCAGGTCTCACTCCGGGTTTCCTTATCTATCTGCTGTTTATTTCAGTAGGATGGATCTCGAGCAAACAGTCAAAGACCTACAAGCCCAGAATGCACAGTTCCAGCAACTCTTGATGACTTTGGTTAAGAGTCAAGAGGACATCAAGGCTCATTTGGAGAATAAAGACCCAGTGAAGAAGAAAAAGAGGGTCGGAGTGGCTACTTTGGGGAGAAGATTTGACAGAGAAGCTCGGAGGGTGCTTGAATTTCCTCCTACTTCTAATGAAGGGACTAGTAAAAGAGATCGAGTGGCGGTGCCTTCCGAGTTTGATGCAGAGGAGGAAGAAGTTGAAGAGGATGAAGATTATTCTGACCAACAATACCCTCCAGCTGATGATAAGTACAAGGGTTTAGAAGACAGATTGACTGCCATGGAATTGCAAAGGGTACCAGGTTTGGATTTTGAAGACATGGGCTTGGTCGCCGGAATTGTGATTCCCCCAAAATTCAAGGTGCCAGTGTTTGTGAGGTATGATGGGCTATCCTGTCCCAAAATGCATCTCAGGTCCTACGTGAGAAAAATTCAACCCTATACGGCAGATAAAAATCTCTGGATTCATTTCTTTCAAGACAGCCTATCGGGAGCCCAGTTGGAGTGGTTTTATCAGCTAGAAGGAACCAGTGTCAGAAATTGGGAAGATTTGGCCACCGCTTTCTACAAACAATACCAGTATAATTATGATCTTGCTCCTACTCGTACCCAACTTCAGGGTATGTCGCTAGGAACAAGTGAGGGATTCAAAGAATATGCACAAAAATGGAGGGATTTGGCTGGCAGGGTGCAGCCTCCTTTAACCGATCGTGAGCTCGTTGATATGTTTCTTGGGACCCTATCTGGGCCATTTTTCAATCATCTAATTGGTAACTCTTCCGCAGGGTTTACCGATTTGATCTTAACAGGTGAAAGAATAGAAGTTGGCATCAAGTCAGGAAAGATTCAGAAGGGTGTTGCTGCAAGTGTTGAGAAGAAGCCTTTTAAGAAGGAGACAGCTATGGTATATTCTCAGAGAAGAGCAGGGAAGATGGAGCGTCGGCCAACTGTGGGGGCCGTAATGATTCAAAACACTCCGAGTGAGCAGCCTCGCTACAACCAATCCAGACCAAATCAGCAACGGGTGGAAAGGCCACAACGGCAGTTCACCCGTATTAATATGACTCCAGCGCAAGTACTTCCCCATCTATTAAAGTTGAATCTTGCCACCATCAAGGAGGCACCAAAGAATGTGAATACATCCTCCCCGCATTATCATGCCAATGCTAAATGCGCCTACCATTCAGACAGTGTTGGACACGACACCAATGATTGTTGGGCACTCAAGCATAAAATCCAAGACCTGATAGAGGCTAAGGAGGTAGAGTTTGATGCTCCAGAGAAACCCAATGTAATATCCGCACCTATGTCGAAACATGGCCGAAATATCAATGCCATTGAAGAGGATTTGTATGTTGCTGACGTCAGTGATCTGACTACTCCACTGCTAACCATTAAGTTGAATTTGTTGAGGGCCGGGATCTTCCCGGGATGTAAAGAAGACTGCTACTGTTGCCACTCTCTGCCATTTGATTGTCCGCTATTAAAGAAAGGCATCCAAGGCCTTATGGATAGCCGACAAATTTTGTTCGAAAAAGTTTCTGCTGTTCCAGTTCATGTTGAAAATGTCTCAATCATAACCATTCACGCCAATCTTTCCAAGGCCGTCAAAAAGCCAGTTAAGATTACACTAGCTCCAAGATCTGTTCCTTTAAAGATAACGATGCCAGGGCCTGTTCCCTATGTTTCTGAGAAGTCGATACCTTGGAACTATGGTGGTGACATCTACTACCATGGTATCAAGCAAGTCGAAGTAATTGAAGAAAGTTCGGATGATGAAGGAACCAGCATTAGTAACATTGCGGGCACCAGCAAAATCACCAGGAGCGGGAGAATATTTTCTCCAGAGATTGCCCTTCCAAGAGCAGTCTTTGGACCCTCATCAGCTAAAGAAGTCATCCCTACACCAGTAAAGCTCTCTGCTAGAACTCCTTTGATTGAAGAAGTTGTTGTTCCTAGTGCTGTCTCTCCTACCATTGCTGATAAAGGAAAAGGATTACAAGATGAGCCCGTCAGGATGAGGGCTCAACCCTTGGTGATCCCGGAAGTTTCCAAGAAAGAAATGGACGAGATTTTGAGGATAATCAAGAGAAGTGACTACGACGTGGTGGAACAATTGGGGAAAACCCCCTCCAAGATCTCCATGCTGGCACTATTGCTTTGCTCAGAAGCGCACGCTCAAGCTTTGATTAAGTTTCTGAAGGCAGCTCATGTGCCCCAGGAAACCTCTGCGGATCAATTTCAACATTGCGTGGCTAGCCTGACTGCGGACAATGGATTAGGTTTTTCTGATGCCGACCTAACCCCTAAAGACCGAAACCACAATGATGCGTTGCATATTTCAATCGAGTGTCGCGGAACCACCCTTGCACATGTTTTGGTTGATACCGGTTCATCGCTGAATGTTTTGCCTAAAAAGGCCTTGGACCGACTAGATTGCGAAGGGTTGGAATTGAAGCCGAGTGATATTGTCGTCAGAGCTTTCGATGGGTCGAAAAGAATGGTCCATGGAGAAGTTGAAATTCCCATCAAGATAGGTACTGAGGTATTTAAATCCACTTTCTATGTAATGGACATCCGTCTATCATACTCCTGCCTGCTGGGTAGACCTTGGATACACCATGCTGGGGCAGTCACCTCCTCCCTGCATCAGATGCTGAAGTATCCTGTCAAGGGAACGATCATCACTGTTCACGGCGAAGAAGAGTACATGATTAGCCACTTAAATTCTTTCCGGTACGTAGAGGTTGAAGGAGAGTTCATTGAGACACCGTTTCAACATTTCGAAGAAGTTCTTCCTGAAATAGCAGTGGCAAAGTTGGCAGCTGAGACACCAAGACAGATGGCCAGGATGGCATCTCTGGAGGATGCAAGGGCTGCAGTTAAAGAAGGGAAGAATTCAGCATGGGGGCAGTTACCCGACTTTCCGCATAAGACTGACAAGTTTGGATTAGGGTTCACGGCCGCTAGCCAGAAAGCTATGCGCCAGTCAAAGATTGAAAAAGCGCTAGTCAAAATTTCTCCTTACAGAATCAACGCCCTGGAAGATGAAGACAAGGAAAGCAACATTGAAGAGTGGATTTATCCAACTGTCAGAGGAGGATTGAGCAATTGGGAGGCTAATGACTTTGTCCCCATCACTTTTATTCATCAGTAATTTATCTGTTAAACATTTCCTATTTGGTCTGTAATATTTTACTTTCAAACAATCCGTACACTATCTTTTCACCTCCTGCCTTTCCCGGAGCATGTAGGTCCACTTGTAAGGGTTTTTACTATTTTTCATATTCATATGCCATGCTTAATGATTCATTGGACGTTTTTCATTTGATAAACTGCTTATGTTCATTTTCTTTCCTTTTGCATTTTCTTTCAAGGATGGCTATCCCTTACACACACCCACACTCACCAATGCAGGTACCCATCCACTCCGGATTCCATGGGTGACTATTCTGCTGTATCTTTCAATAACTCTGAAGATCTGGTCAATCTAGCCGAGTATGAAGATGACGAAGGTTGTGAAGTACCCGGGGAACTAGCCAGACTTCTGCAACAAGAGGAAAGGGCCATCTTACCGCATGAAGAGCCATTGGAAACTGTTAACTTGGGAACCGAGGAGGACCGGAAGGAGGTGCAAGTAGGTGCCAATCTGGAACCAAAAGTCAAGGAGCGCTTGGTACAGTTGCTGAATGAGTATGTTGAAATCTTCGCTTGGTCCTATGAAGACATGCCGGGTCTAGACACCGACATTGTGGTTCACCGTCTCCCCACAAGAGAAGACTGTCCACCAATCAAGCAAAAATTTCTCCGAATGAGGCCTGACATGTCCGAAAAAATCAAAGCAGAAGTACTGAAGCAGTTCGACGCTGGCTTTCTGGCTGTTACGTCCTATCCTCAATGGGTCGCTAACATTGTGCCAGTACCTAAGAAAGATGGAAAAGTCAGAATGTGTGTGGACTACCGGGATTTGAATAGGGCCAGCCCTAAAGATGATTTCCCGCTACCTCATATTGACATCTTGATCGACAATACAGCTCAGCACAAAGTGTTTTCCTTCATGGACGGATTCTCGGGCTACAATCAAATTAAAATGGCTCCCGAGGATATGGAGAAAACGACTTTTGTCACACAGTGGGGCACTTTCTGTTACAAGGTGATGCCGTTTGGGTTGAAGAACGCAGGGGCAACTTATCAACGCGCCATGGTAGCTTTATTTCATGACATGATACATCATGAGATTGAAGTTTACGTAGACGATATGATAGCTCGGTCGCAAACGGAGGAAGAGCACCTTGAGCATCTGGAAAAGCTATTTGCCAGGTTAAAAGAATACAAGCTCAGGCTGAATCCAAATAAATGCACTTTTGGAGTTAGGTCTGGTAAACTCCTAGGATTCATTGTAAGCAACAAAGGCATTGAAGTCGATCCGGCAAAAGTAAAAGCAATACAAGAGATGCCTGCTCCCCGTACTGAAAAGGAGGTTAGAGGATTCTTGGGGCGCATAAACTATATTGCCAGATTCATCTCACATTCGACTTCTACCTGTGAGCCAATTTTCAAACTCTTGAAGAAAGATCAGGTAGTTGAATGGAACGATGACTGTCAAGCTGCTTTTGATAGAATCAAGGAATATTTGCTAGAACCTCCTATTCTGATGCCACCCGTCGAAGGAAGACCATTGATCATGTATTTGACTGTCTTGGATAACTCAATGGGGTGTGTTTTGGGCCAGCATGACGAGTCTGGTCGAGAAGAGCATGCTATTTATTACCTTAGTAAAAAGTTTACCGACTGTGAGACTCGCTACTCACTGCTCGAGAAAACTTGCTGCACTTTGGTATGGGCTGCTCGCCGACTAAGACAGTATATGTTGACTCATACTACCTTGTTGATATCCAAAATGGACCCTATCAAGTATATCTTCGAGAAGCCCGCTTTATCTGGAAGGATAGCTAGATGGCAAATGATCTTAACCGAGTATGACATCCAGTACACCACCCAAAAAGCTATAAAAGGGAGTGTACTAGCTGACCATCTGGCTCATCAAGCTATCGAAGACTATCAACCCATGAGATTTGACTTCCCAGATGAGGACATCATGAATTTGGACAACATTGAAGGTAACGGACCGTATGACGGACCCGAAAAGGGATCCCGATGGACCCTGTACTTTGATGGTGCTTCAAATGCACTTGGAAACGGTATTGGCGCAGTACTCATTTCTCCAGAAGGTTGTCACACTCCTTTCACGGCCCGACTTTGCTTCAGCTGCACAAACAACATGGCTGAGTATGAAGCTTGCATCTTTGGTCTCGAGGCTGCTATAGACTTGGGGATCAAATCTTTGGTCATATTTGGGGACTCGGCTTTGGTCATCATCCAAATCAAAGGAGATTGGGATACCAAGCATCCTAACCTTATCCCATACAAAGAACATGTCCTGACATTGTTGCCGCATTTCGAGCAAATTACCTTCGAGCATTTCCCGCGAGAAGAGAATCAGTTGGTCGATGCTCTAGCCACAATGTCCTCCATGTTTAAACTCAACTGGGATAACGAGGCTCCCCAAATCACCATCAAGCGAATGGATGAACCGGCACATTGCCACGAGATTAATACCGAAGACGTAGTGGAACAACCTTGGTTCCATGAAATCAAAAGGTATCTCGAGACCCGAGATTATCCTGAAGGAGCTTCCGTAAATGACAAGAAGTTCTTAAGGAAATTCGCTGCTAAGTTCTTCCTGAGCAACGGCATCCTTTACAAACAAAGCCATGATTGTGTATTACTCCGATGTGTGGATAAAGCTGAGGCAGAGTTGATCATGACTGATATACACAGCGGCACATTTGGCACTCACTTGAGCGGGCATACAATGGCTAAGAAGATCCTAAGGGCAGGCTATTACTGGTCTACCATGGAAGCTGACTGCCATCAACATTCTCGTACTTGTCACAAGTGTCAAGTCTATGCTGACAAAGTTCATATTCCTCCGGTTCCCCTCAACGTCCTGACTGCCCCGTGGCCCTTTGCAATATGGGGCATTGATATGATTGGAGAGATCAAGCCCACGGCTTCCAATGGACATCGCTTCATCCTGGTTGCCATTGACTACTTCACTAAATGGGTCGAAGCAGCTTCCTTCGCTTCTGTCACCAAAAATGTGGTTGCCCGCTTTATCAAGCAAAATCTCATATGTCGGTATGGTGTTCCAGACAGGATCATCACGGACAACGGTATAAATCTGAATAACACGATGATCACTGCATTGTGCGAACAGTTCAAGATTTATCATCACAATTCATCTCCCTATCGGCCGAAGATGAACGGTGCTGTTGAAGCTGCGAACAAAAACATTAAGAAGATCATTCAGAAAATGACAGTCACTTACAAAGACTGGCATGAGATGTTACCGTTTGCTCTGCATGGATACCGTACGACGACACGTACTTCAACTGGGGCAACCCCATTTTCTTTGGTTTATGGCATGGAAGCTGTTTTGCCTATGGAAGTCCAGATCCCTTCTCTAAGGATTATGAAGGATGCAGGTTTGAATGAAGATGATTGGATGCAGACCCGACTTGATCAACTCAATCTGATCGACGAGAAGCGACTTGCTGCTATATGCCATGGTCAGACGTATCAAAAGCGGATGATCAAGGCCTTCAATAAGAAAGTCAGACGTCAAGTGTATCGAGTCGGGGATCTCGTAATCAAGCGGATTATATTACCGCAAAGTGATCCCAGGGGCAAATGGACTCCTACATATGAAGGACCATTTGTGATCAAAAACATATTTTCTGGTGGTGCAATGATTCTGACCACCATGGACAGCGAAGATTTGCCGCACCCTGCGAACACAGACATAGTCAAAAGATACTACGCATAAAATAACCCGACAAGTCGAAAACCCGAAAGGGCGGCTTGGGCAAAAATGGGCATCCCGGTGAACCGAAAACCCGAAAGGGCGGTTCAGGCAAAAATTAGGGATAAAAACGAAAAAATTTGTACACCCGGCAAGTCGAAAACCCGAAAGGGCGACTTGGGCAAAAAGGGGTTTCCCGGTGGATCGAAAACCCGAAAGGGCGATTCAGGCAAAAGTTAGGGAATTAAAGCGTATGACTATGTCTCGTCGGATCACTTCAAAGACCATCTCTTCATCAACCAGTTCCAGACTTCTGATCAATCCAGTCATCGTCAAACAAAGCATCGAATGGACAGATATTCAGAGTTGTGAAAGCTATAGCGGAACGGAATCCCATGGAATTATTTCACATAGCCATCCTTTATTTTGTATAAAATCTTTCAATATTTACGACAAAATCCTCTTACTAGGATGATTGTCTCCTTTGTACAAATATACTCAAAGAAAATCAATACAAATACTTTTCCCAAAATTTGTGTCATTTCCCTTTTTATTTTTCTCTTGCACTATTTGTTTTATTTTGAGAAACGTCCAATGTTTTGTTAAATAGGCATATGCATTTGAAACATAATCACTTCCTAAATGAACCTAAGAAAAGGGACTACTGATAGGATGAAGGTACAGATGGATATCTTGACACCCTTTCGAAGGAAACCCCCCAAGAGATTTGGAATCCACGTCCCTAGTAAACCCTGAGGTTTATCTCCAGCAGACTCTCGAGGCTTATCCCCAGTAAGGTTCTGGAAGGTATTTCCCCGCAGAGCACGAACGTCTCTCCCGAGTTTTATTCAAAGTTATTCCCCGCAAAGGCTTATAACTGGGTTATCCTCAGCTAACAGCCACAGAAGATCGCACTCGCCAGAATTCTTCCTATCCCCAGCGGAGTTCGTCAAGAGTTTCCCAACACAACCTATCAATATGATCCCCAGAGGAGCTTATCCTTATTATCCCCAGCCGGAAGACCCTCCAGAATTCATTTCCCCTCAGAGTTCAAGTTTCAGTATCCCCAGCGGAGCCAGACCAATGAGCCTTCTCCCCACAGAGTTTTAGGAAGAGAAATCTTGAGTTCCCAGTGAGATCGCCAGAGTTACTTCCCGTCAAATTGAAGATTCTCAGTCTTACCTCCCCAGCATGAGTCTACTAGATTGATACTCCCCAGTAGAGGTCATCAGGAATTCTCTTCTCCAGCAGCAACCAAGGATTTATTTTCCCCGACAGCAGTCAAGATGCTTTTATCTTCAGCCGCCTCGGATTCATTTATCCTCAGCAAGATAGCTCGTCAGATTACATGTGCATTCATCACATTCATGTCATAAACATTGATGTCACGTATATTGCATCATGCATCATAACATTGCATACGACTAACTCTTTACCTTTTCAGGAAAGATCAGTCGACAGACTAAAATCATTCAACTTTAAGATTTCTGAAAACAGTTCACGGGTTCTCCAAGTAAACGGATGTTAACCTGTCACTTGTTCAGATTCTTCTTCAAGACTTCTGAAAACAGTTTATGGATTCTTCCCAACAACGAATGTTAATCTATCAACTTGTTCAGATGCAACTTTTGAAAACATTTTACGGACGCTTCCCAACAACGGATGCTGCTCTATTGCTTATTCAACTTCAAGATTTCTGAAAACAGTTCACGGGTTCTCCAAGTAAACGGATGTTAACCTGTCACTTGTTCAAATTTTTCTTCAAGACTTCTGAAAACAGTTTATGGATTCTTCCCAACAACGGATGTTAATCTATCAACTTGTTCAGATGCAACTTTTGAAAACAGTTTACGGACGCTTCCCAACAACGGATGCTGCTCTATTGCTTATTCAACTTCAAGATTTCTGAAAACAGTTCGCGGGTTCTCCAAGTAGCGGATGTTAACCTATCGCTTATTCAGTTTCTTCTCCAAACCACTGAAAACAGTTTACAGATTCCTCCCAACAACGGATGTCAATCTATTACTTGTTCAGACCCCCCCAGTTCAGAGATGGTCCCAAGCCTGGACACCTTCCTGATATTCATTTCCATATGGCATCTCTAAGCCCATCCCCGACAAGATTTATGTCACTCTCCCAGATGGCATCGTTAAGCCCATCTCCAAATGGCATCTCTAAGCCCATTCCCGCATCCATTGCTTTGACGAGTGCAAATTTCCTGGCACTCTAGTGTCCAATCTCCTTTTACCCTCGAGTCACGAAAGGCAAGCTTGCCAATCTAACTCTTCGGATTCAAGAAGATTGAACAGGGGCAACTGTTGTACCCCAAAATTTGCCCTCCCATTTCTCATTGATTTCTCACCACAAAGCCCTTAAAGCTCAAGATCCAGTTAGGGTTTCATCTGCTCAAGACCTCTCCTTGCACTGTTGACTCAAATTAGGGTTTGTGTTTGCACAAAGATGCTTTGACCTAAAATGCCCAAGGTGACTTTCATGCCTCATATTGGACTCCCAAGTTTACCCACATCAAGTTTCAAGTCTTGATTCCAAGTTTTGCCCAATCAATTGGACAGTTGACCTAAAAATCAACTGTATTGGGGAAAAAGTCAACTATGGCCAATTGACAGTCAAAACTCATGAAATTTGACCCACATCAACATTATGAACTCATATGAACCATTTGATCAAGTTTGGATCACAATTCCCCAAGAAATTTGATCAGATCACCAAAAGGGTAAAATGGTCATTTTTAGGGTTTTGGTTGCACAAAGGCAATTTTTGACTGTTTGACCTAGCCAATGGCAAACCAAACTCACACATGGACTCAAGGACCCCATGGAATTATCTTGGCATGATCAACAAACTCAAAAGATCCCAAGTACACAGGATTGACAGTTGAATTTCCCAGTCAATTGATCAATTTTGACTGTATACTGAAAAGTCAAACTTTGACTTTTTGGTCAAAATCAAGAGTCAAGATTCATTTTTCATCAAAACATGCCAAATCATGAAACTTGTTCACCAAGAAACCAAGAAATGCAAATTAGGGTTTAAAATGGAATTTTTCATAACTTAGAATTTTTCTAAGTTATGGAAAACCCTAATTTTTTCCCAACTTTGCCCCACTTTTTCACCATGATTCATTTGGATTCAAACAAAAGTCAAAACATGAAAGTTGTAGCTTGTTGCATAATCTACAACTTTGATTCACAAAGTTTTCTCATTTGAATCTTGCATCTCAAGTTACAAATTTTTGAATAAGGGCACTAAACCATTCTTAACTTAGTGAAATTTTAACCTATTTTGACAAGGTTTTCTACCTAACTTCAAGGCCATTTTCCATACACTTCCACTTGGAATTTCAAATTGCACTTTAAAGATGGATTGTAGTACACATTCCAAGCTTTCCAAAATGTCCAAGAACTTCTCAAACAACCTCATGGTTAGGGAGAATCGAATTTCACAATATAGCAAAAAACCACTTTGTTCATGACCAAGTTACATGTTCATAACCTTGCAATTTGAACTCAGCATGCTTTAGATTAGATTACAGGTCCTTAAACCAAGTTACACTCATAAATTTAATGCATATTCTTTGTGCCAAGACCAAGTTCTTTGAGTTCAAGCTTTGTCTAGAGGATTAATCCCAATTTGGAAAAAGTAAACTATCCATTTTTGCAAAAGTTCACTTTATGTCAAATTGAAAATCAAGCAGGTACAAACCAAATCCTTTTGGCACAAGATTATGAACAAATTACTCTGATCAATAGAAGCTTTGCAGCAGGATTAGAGGTCCCCTATTGACCTAAAACATCAAGTTGCATTTTGTTGCTTAAGAGTGAAGAAAAGTGCCATAATATAAGACAACTTCCATCTCAGCTTAGATACACAAGAACAAAGTTATCAAACACATTAGAGATATCATAACCAAGCTATTGCACGAGCCATTTGCCTCCAAAACACCATCAAACCAAAAAACACCATCAAACTGCAAAAACAGAGTTGCCTCTGCAGTTTGAGTGCCAACTCCTATTTCTCTCAAGCACTCTTGCCAAAACCAGTTCATACACATTCCCTAGCACCTATGCAAGCTAACCATGCCTTGAAACACGACCTGTAACTCCTCTAACAAGTTCCACCATTTTCACTTTTCCATTTTGCAGTTGAAGTTCTACAGCTCAGTTCAAGGTGTCTCAAGGCAAAGTAGGTATTGGAACAGCATCACCACACCTCAAGGAAGCTATACCAACCAGTATCTTGCACTGTAAGCTCCTCATTTGACAGTTAGAACTTCAGCTGAACAGGTATTTTGGTGAACTTGTATCTCTCTTATCATGCATCATTAGCCTTAAGTTTGTGAATAAACAATGTCCTATTCATGCCACTGAACATGTACATTCTTTTACTTTTCATTTCTTTTGCCTGAGTAGAGAGAATTTAAAGTTTGAAAATGGCAGAAAAACTAGGTTAAGATTTGGGGGAGGAGAAATTCTCCCTCGTCTTAGAGAGTTAGATCAAGTTATGCATATAGTTAGAATCGTGATTTCATGCTTAACATCTTTTGTGTTGGAAGTTTGTTCAAAAAATCAAGGAATCAGGATTTCAAACAAAGCTTGCAGGCGCGCGTTTTTTGGTTCAGAGGTTGAAGAAGAAGTGGATTGGGCTGGGCTTGTGCTGTATTTTCTGTTCATACCACATAATTGCTTTTGCACCTCCAAGGCCCTTTTGCTTATTTATTTAACTTTTTGACTTTTTTCTTTTTTGATTGACTTTGTTTATTTTTTTCTCATGACATAAAAAATATAAAAATATTTTTTCTCACCATTTTTTTTATTTATTAGGTATTTATATGATTTTCTTTTGATTAATACTTAAATAAATAAATATATACATTTTATCAAAATATTAAGAAATAGGTAGAAATAGTTTTATTTTCATTTTTTATTTTATTATACCCCCTGTAAATATTTTACATAAAAAATACTTTTTTTTGTTAATATTAAAAATTATTATTATTTTTATATATAATACATGCTTAAAATAATATATATATGTATATATTTATTAATATATTTAGGATAAATACAAAATATATACCCTTGTATTTTTATAATTAGTATTTAATATAAAAACGCATCCTTTTGCAAATATACTTTATTTTATTGTTTGTGTATGTAAATCATGAATATTATTTGAATTAATTCATTAATGTCCCCTTTGATCTAAAAATTAGGGTTTTACCCTAAATTTGAAAATACCTCAAAAATAATACTTTTTTTATTTTCTTTTCTTGTTTTTACATAAATAATACCTTTTTCATACACATAAAAATTCCTTTTGCATTCTTGCATATTTGTTTTATTTACCATTTAAATTATACATTTATTTATCTTGTAAATATTCATGGAAAATGATGTAATAGTTTAGGTTTAATTTTTTGTCTAAATATACCCCATTTGAAACATTGTACCCCCCTCCCCATATTATTGTGTTGTAATAGCGTAGGAATTTAAATTTCGCACTTTATCGCTTTCTAAACATACTATGCTAGAATTAGGGTTTTGTATGCGAATAAAAATGAACAAAATAGTTGGACCTAATACAAGATAAATGAGCATGAAAAAATGGACAACACATTTCACACTTGCACCCCTAGGGTATTCCATTTTGTTGCCTTCAAATAATTGGGCCATGTTGCATGTTGAACTTCTTTGGGTAAAACAAACAATCAAATGATCATAGTCCCTTAAAATGTTGCTTAAATGAATGATCAAGTCCCTTTTAAAGAAAATTGCCCAAAGACATTTAACACTATTGCAATTATGGTCTAAACGATGACCCACGCCTGTCCCTTCAACCTCCTAAGACAAGATTGTCCACCAAATGCAATGGTGGAACAAAATTGTCAAAAGGTTTAAAGCATAAAAATCTTTGAGAAAACTTTAGGGTAGATAAACTCTTAAGTACTTGTCAACTTTCCAAGAAAACACTTGCCTTATTTCAAAACCCACTCCACAAGCACTTTCAAAACAAACTTTCAAAAAACCTTGAAAAATCTTTTCAAAAGACAAAATACCTTTTGTAAAACATTCGAGTAAAGAATTGTTACAAGGGTAGCCTATACAAGGCATCTTTTCAAAAACATTTTCAAAACCACACACCAAGCACTATTTCAAACAATTGAAAACCAAGGCAAGTTGATCTAAGCAAAGTACCTAAGAGCCCATGGATAACCATGGATAGAAAGGGTGCTAATACCTTCCCTTTCTATAATCTACTCCTCGAACCCAAGAAAAATCTCAAAGGTTTTTGCTGTGCTTTTTAAACCTTTCCTTAGGATAAAATAAAAAGTCGATGGCGACTCTTGCTCAACCGAAACATTTGCGAAAACAAATGCAAAACCCTAGTCAGTTCTCCCACTGTATCACAGCATGGAATATAGAATTCCTCCTGAAGAAGATTGGAAGGCAAGATTGTTTGAAATTTGGGAACGTTTAACTAATACTCAGGTCAACGACTGGGCTGAGCTTTTATCCACTCACATACACAACCCATGCATCCGCTATTTCTACCGTGTTCTAGCCAATACAGTGTTCGGGCGAGCGAACAACAATAAAGTGAATGTTAGGGAAATATATTTTCTGCACTGCACCCTTGATCCCGATCTTAGAATAAATCTTGCTCAATTCCTTCTCAACCACATCCAGTCACTGTTATCAAGGAGTGCAAGCACATCACCTTTCTATATAGGAGGTTTAGTCACCGCTATTACCAACTATCTAAATTTGCAAAACAGTTTCGTTCAACTACCTTTTTGGCAAGCTGAGTTTGTTGATATTAAATATTGCCAGTTTGGTCATCTTTTCTAAGCAAGGAGGATGGAAGGTACAACCTGATGGTGCAACACAAGGGCGTCCCAAGTATTATTCTTCCGAATCCGGATGTAACAAGAATTGACATCGCCGCAAATTAGATTTATGATTTGCAGGCACCAGCCCCTAGAGCACACATGCAGGATAATCAAGCAGGTGTAGAAAATGTAGTACCATAAGTGAATCAACAAGGTCCACAACAAGAACAAGCAGGAAATGATCCTCAGTCGGCCACCATCAAAGCTATCTATGCATCGATTTTACTATAAGATTAGCGTCAACAAGAACTGATGCAGATGATGCAAGAGCTACAGCGCGATCATCGCGATAACGCTTACTGGAACCATTGCGACATTTCTAACCTGACTGATGAAATGTGGCACTTGTCATTCCGTGTTGAAGGCTTGCATGCTTATGTTTACAACACTGGCAAGGAACCTCCTAGACCCATAAGAGGTGGAGTAAGGACACGAGGAGGAAGAGCACAAGGTGAAGCATCCAGCAACAGAAACGTCAGAGACGACAATGAGGAGTGATTTATGTTTTCTCCATTCCTTGCATTTTTATTATTATTTCTTAAGTTTCCTGTTCGTTTTCTTTTCTCACTTTATTTGTCGTATTGAGGACAATGCTCAGTTCAAGTGTAGGGGAGAAAACCTATGTTACCTATTTTATGTTTTCTATTTTCCTATTAAGTTATTCGAATTTATGTTATTTCCCTTTCCATTCAATAAAAAATCATTTTCGTAAGTTATTCGTACTTCAACACTTTTCTTGAACCATAAAAAGTTTTTTTACTCGACGCATTAGCTCGGTACATTCGAAAAGTATATAGGTTGTTCACAATTAGGTTGCGTTATATTTTTTGAAAAAGAGTCAACAAAAATAATACCACCTTGACACCTAAATCTTCCAGATTATGCAAATCAGTTTGAGTGGTTATGATACCAAAGCCTTAAATTTTAGTTTTGGATCAACCCCGAGTAGTTTATACTAGGAGTCAACACCGTCTTATCCACAAACTACATAGGGAGCCGATGAATATAAGTGATTGGTCCTAATCAGAAAAAAGAAAAAAATGATAAGCATCAAGATATAATAGGGAATGCGCTAATTAAGTTAGTTGACCCTCACCAGGTCATTTAATCCAACAGTTGTGGTACCTACAAAAACTGATGTAACAACCAATTCTAAGTCTGTTTAGTGGTATCTGGTGCTGAACTTGGTAGGGAGAACTACGGTTCGATCCCCCGAGACTTATAATCTGGGAAAGAAAAAGGGTTACCAACTTGTGTACTAGAAACTCGTGCATAGGAGACCAGAATCGCTAATCGGCTACTCTACTATGTGTGTGCCAAAGATAAAAGGCTTAATGTGATTGTACTAGAATGAAAGCAGTTGATTTCGAACAAAAAGAATTAGGTTGAGCTATGATAGCATAAGTCGGACTAGTTTGCATAGGATGGAGGATTTTGACCATGTCCTATGATTTTGTGTCATTTCTGTATCCTTAGTGTCGGAACCTAGTTCCATATTTCTAATGTAACGCCCCTCAGCCACGTACGATTCGAGTTGTGTCAAACGATTGTGTTGGAAACCGTGAGTTAAACGTTTTTTTACTCTATTCTTGAGGACAAGCAAAGGTTCAAGTGTATGTGAGTTTGATAAACCGGAAATGTATCAAATATTTGGATCAATTTACATGAATTTTATCTGCATTTTAATTAATTAAATTACTCTTTATTCGTATTATGCTGATATTTTCTATGTTTTCAGGAATTTGATGTTTGCAAAGCATGTGCGAAGAAAGTCAAGAAAAATCGAGTTAATCGTATTTAAAATCCGCACAAAGAAATATAAGTTATACAATTGAGGGGTGTGTGGCAGAATTGAGTGCATTACAAGTAAAAAGCCTTGGAAGACCAAAGAAGAAATAAACGTTGGGCTCAATCCACCCAAGGCCCAAGGGGGTGTAACGACTGTTACACGTCACCTAACCCAGATGTAACGACCGTTACACCTTGCCACGCTAGCCCTTCCTCAAAAGCAGGAGTGTAACGACTGTTACATTGATTCCTTCAATCCATAGCGGTCGCTACAGAGGAAAATTCAGAGGAGAAAATATCTCAATTCCCTGCGCATCTCCAAGCCTATAAATAGGACCTCAAATCCCTATTTGTGGGGGATGTTTTCTTTTCTCTGCTTTTCCCGTTACTCTGCCGAATATTTTCCACATTATTTCTTTTGGTTTATTTTACTGATCTGTGGGAGACACCTGAAGTCAGCCAATTATTCTGTCATAGTATTTTCAGGTTTAATTTAAGTATTTTATTTATTTATGCCAGGATTGTCTGAAATATTTAGTTTATTTAAATTGTTTGATGGTAGTTATTTATGTTGCGCTGTTATTGAATTGTATAACATGTTAGGCTAAATTTATTTATCGGTATGTAAGGTCATATAGCCAACGGGGTTTAGCAACGCCAATTGATCAGTTTCTTTTTAAAAAGAATAATTTTCTGATTTCAATTACTAGTTCTAAATATTAACTGTTTTGTTACGAGAGTAAAATACAAATAGAAGTTAGGATCAATAAAAAGAGAGTTTGAGATAATAACTGGACAGTGGTAATTGTGCATCAACTTAAAATACAGCGAGAGCGCTTTTAAGTTGATTAGGTTTTGTTTGTTTCCAAAAACTATTTTTAAACTCTAATTGAAACAGCGAGAGCACTCACTTAGATTTGATCGTAGGATCTGAATCAATAAACACGAGAGTGTGAGAAGAGGATTTTCAAACAAATACTTCCTAGTGAAAATTGTTTTGTTAATCCGAGTTAGGTCAATGAGTTGCTAAATCCCCGAAGTCCGACCATTACATACCGATATTCTCCATTAAATCTAAACTAGATTATAATCAGTTAGGTTTCCTAAACCCCCTAATGATTACATTATTAGTCTTAGATTTACGTAGTAACCTAAGATAATGGTAGTTCGACATTTAATCTCTTGAAATTCGACAATCTTTAAAGTTACACGCGATAGGACTGTATATTTGCGATTTAGATTCTTTAAGACTCACAAAGTCGCGATTAAATATTAAAATACTCTTTAATACTTTTTCCAACAATAGTCGATATTGAAAGACAATACATGTATATATGACCTACCAAAAGTGTAATGCCCCCAAAGAATGTAAATGCATTCACCAAAAATTGGCTTTCGTAATATTCCTCCACCAAATTGGCACATCAAACTATGAAAACAATGAACTAAATGTTGAAACTATTGCATATGTATGATTTTGATACATGTGACATGTCTTCCTCATACATACATACCATTGGAAGGTTTTCCTCTTACCAAACAAACACTAGAGTCTCACACAATCCGGATATAGTTCAATATAGAAAAGTATTCAAATTATTTAAAGCGTTTCTAAGAGTTGTGCTAACTTTACAATATTAGATATTTCAAAAAAGTGCATTACATGAGGACAACTTAACAACATGTTATTAGAAAAAGTACTAACAGAAAAAAGAGAAATGAATGGACACTAAAATAAGAGTGGTCGATGGATACTATATACGTTTGTATATGACTTCAATATAGTTTGAAGTTTATGGTAATTTAATTAAAAGAATTAATTAGTACCACTTAAATGAACAATATACATTCACGTTAGAATCATGGAGAGAAATAAAACGTTAAAAATAATAAAGCAGATATTTGGACCTTTTTAATTGATGTAGTTTTTCAAATATTTTGATAAAATTGATGGAAATCAAAATATATATTTAGAGATTTAAATGATAACAATTCCTTAGTTTAGAGCACTTGTGTAATCGGTGTTTTTGTTTTTTTAAGTTTGCTATAAAATGAACCAATGACACCAAAAATGCCGAAAATAATTATGTTGATTTGTCCAAATATTTGTTGATATTGTGCGATCAAAACTTCTTTTAGTTTGATGTGGTTTAAAGACAAATTAGACAAGATAAGATTGAATATTTTGTGATATTTCAAAAATTTTAATTACACATCGAGTCTTATACTCTCTCTGATCTATAATGAGTGATCAAGAGTTTAAGTTGTTTTCATGTAATACACTTTAAAAAAAAAAATTCATGTCTTTATCTTTTTTTACTTCTCGTAGTCTTAGGCAAATGAACCCCGGAGAACATCGTGCTTTCATACATTTAAGACTTATCTATAGATTTATGTTAATTCTATGATGTTTTTGCTTTGTTATTAAGTTAATGCACTACAAAAAATTTGATTTTTAGATATGTTTTTCAAAGCTTATCCTAACAAAAAATATTGTGTGGTCAATTATTTGCTATATTAATGTAGGAATGTTAATTTGCATCTGTTAACGGAAATCTCTATAGGAATTATTTGTTCGGAGTATCGAAGTTGAGGATTATTTTTCCTGCAGAAATAGAGATGGAGGAAAAAGTTCTTCCCATGATACTCTGGGGCGAGGATTGAGATAATGCCCTCTGCCCAGTAAATTCTCAACTCCGGCTATATTATTTAACTTTTTTATTTTATATATTATATAATATATAATTATATATTTTTACATAAAAAAACATATTAATGTATTAGAAAATGAAGAATCGTTAGTGGATCATTTTATTTTTATGTTTTGTTGTATAATGTATTGTTTCATTACCCAAGTATCCAACCCTAGAAAAGTGCACTCAATACATAGAATGCACACACAGTCTCCTAATTTTCTTTTCTCAATTATCTTTATGTCCTTCATTCATCATCTCCTTTGTTCTCATCATAATCACAACAACCACTTTTCTTTGTTCATTGTGCTTATGATGATTATTCTTCAAACTCACTTTACTTCCATTAGTAACATGTTTTTCATTCAATTAATAAATTAGTAGTTATGGATTTGCCACACTTACACATAATCAACCAATTGCGTTGGACGACAATAGTATTTTGGTAGTAAATTAGCGGAAACATGGTAGCAACAAGTTCTGTTAATATTTATTATTTTCTTAAAGAAAAATATTAGCAACAACAAGTGTTTTTGCTTCTTTTTTCTTATTGAAGTAAGATGTATTTTGATTTAACAAAAAAAAGAAAGAAGCAAATTTTTTTTTTTTAAAAGAAAAAATAACGAAATTCTAATTTTATAGTTTTGATAAAAAAAGTATAGAAATTTTCTTAAGGTTCGATCTCTGTAGATCTCCGTGGAGATTTGTGGAGATGGAGATGAGGGAAATGTTTTCCCGTGACAGGGATTGGGAACAGAGATGGGAAATAATATTAGGGGCGTGACAGGGAGCGGAGAAACATCCTCTGGACTTTCTTTGTCCCGTTGACATCCTTATTCCTATGACTTTGAGCATGTTTGGCAAAATTTTAGGTTTTACCTACACTATACAAGTTGTTTATATGAATTAAAGGTATATCTAATTATTTGTTATATTCATTGTTTAATTGTTAATCTTTCTCAATTAAGGTAACAGAAATATGAATGCTTTAAAAAGGTTAGAATCATGTAAAAATAATCTCCATGGTTCTCTTGTCTAATACTTCCTAATGGTGGAAAAACCTTAGAATGCGACTAATTTGCGCCATTAGTTAAACAAGCTTTGAATTTTTCTAGTCAGTGGCAAGTGATTACTTTAGAAAGATATTCTTTAAATTCTCAGTTGTCTTTGTGGAGAATGTGATGAGTCTAAAAACAACGAGTGTTTGGAATATCTAACACGATTACTTTGTTTTTTATGGGAAACATTCTATTAAGGAGAAAAATGAGAAGCTGAAACAACTGGCTACACGGAAGGATAACCTCCGATCCAAGTTTTTGACCCATACAATTTTCCAATCCCTACCAAATTGTGAGCATCAATGTTATACATTCTGCTCAAAAACATAATAAAGGTGACCTTAAACCTGCTAAGGTAAAGCTTACAGTCTGCAACAATAGGTTTGAGGACAACATTATGCATAACTGAATTAATACAGTCCACCGTATTGAGGGTATTAGACTGGATAAGGACTCTCTCCAACTTCAGCTCTTGGGCAAGAAGTATTAGAGGGTAATTTAGTATTTTCCATATATAGGATATTCTCTTTAGGCTCTATGTGACATTCTCATCTTTACTATTTTGTGTATAAATAGGTGTACTAGGTTTACATTTATAATACAATCAATTTCCTTCAATCATTAGTGGTAGCTTTTAGCATTTATTCCTTTTCTCTCTCTTCCTCAATTTCATCACCTTGCACTAACAAATTGGTATCTAGAGCTCCTGGTTTGTTCTGAAACTCTGGGAAACACGAGTGATAGTGAGCTGTGTGTTTGATTTTTGAATCTTGAACAAAAATATGAAACATAATCACACTGATTCTGTGGGTTTGGGAAACACTGAGTGAGAAATCTGAGATCTGAGTTTTTGTGCAAGGTTTAAGATGAATGAAGGCAGTAGTTTGAACACTAAACTTCCAGTTTTTTATGGCAAAAACTGGAACAGATGGAAGATACAAATGCGCGTGCTGTTTGGTGCTCAGGATGTTCTGGATCTTGTTTCTGAAGGTTATGTTCCAGTTGCAGCAGATGCTACTGAAGAACAAAAAACAGAAGAAAGAGCTATGAAGAAGAGGGATCAAAAAGATCTGTTCTTTATCCATCAATGTGTGGATGAAAATGTGTTTGAGAAGATTGTTGATTCGACGACGTCGAAAGGGGCATGGGATATACTGACCAGATGTTATTGTGGTGACGTATCAGTAAAGAAGGTAAAGCTTCAGTCCCTGCAAAAACAATATGAAAATCTCAGCATGAAGAACAGTGAGAAAGTTTCTGAATACATCTCCAGAATGATTCTGATCACTAATGAGATGAAGGCTTGTGGAGAAACACTTTCTGAACAGGTAATCATAGAAAAGATTCTGAGGTCACTTACTCCTCAGTTTGATTACATTGTTGTTTCTATTGAAAATTCTAAAAATCTGGAAACCATGAGAATAGAAGAGTTGCAAAGCAGTCTAGAAGCGCAAGAGTTGCGTCTGACTGAAAGAACTTCTGAGAGGGAAGTGGAGCAAGCTCTAAAAGCTTCTTTTGTCAAGAAGGACCAGAAGCAGAATAGACATGGTGATAAACTCCAGAAGTCAGAAACCTCAACTTCTGATGAAAAGAAATATCAGAAGGGAAAGGAAAGGTATGACAAGAAGAAGGTTCAATGTTATTGTTGTAAACAGTTTGGCCATTTTTCCAGAGACTGTAGAAACAGAGGAAGGAAATCAGAAGAAGCAAACATAGCCAGAGAAGATTCTGATGATGAACCTGTGCTACTGATGGCTTCTGATTCTGATGGAAACTGTTCAGGAGATTGGTGGTATATGGACACTGGCTGTTCAAACCACTTGACTAGGAACAAACAATGGCTGATAGACTTTGACTCCAGAAGGAGAACAAAGATCAGATATGCTGATGATAAGTACCTTAATGCAGAAGGTATGGGAAATGTTAGAGTCAGAGTGAAGAATGGAAGAAACATTCTGATCAAAGACGTTTGGTATGTTCCTGGAATTAAAAGCAATCTGATGAGTGTGGGTCAGCTTATTGAGAAAGGTTTCTCAGTGGTTATGAAGGACAATCTCTTGACGTTGTATGATTCTAATCAGAAGTTGATTATGAAGTTTGAGCAGGGAAGCAACAGAACATTCAAGGTGAATGTAGAAACTTCTGAAGCAGAGTGTCTTAGTGCAGAAGGCGCTGAAGCTGACAGTAAACTGTGGCACAAGAGGTTGGGGCACTTGAACTATAGAAGCTTAGGGCATCTAAGTTCTAAGAAGCTCGTACATGGCATTTCGAAGATTGTGAAGCCTCAGAAGTCATGTGAGATATGCATGAAAGGCAAGCAACCCAGATTGCCATTTGCATCAGAAGTAGCCCCCGGAGTAAAGCATGCTCCGGGAGTAGTACATTCTGATGTGTATGGACTATTTCCAGTACCTTCACTTGGAGGAAACAAATATTTTGTGTCTTTTGTGGATGAGTTCACAAGAATGACATGGATAACACTCATCAAGTTCAAGCATGAAGTGTTTACTGAGTTCCAGAAGTTCAAGGTGAAGGCTGAGAAGCAGAGTGGTCAGAAGCTGAAGATTCTGAGAACAGATGGTGGAGGTGAGTATAACTCTACAAAGTTCCAGAAGTTTTGTGAGGAGAATGGAATAGAACATGAGGTTACTGCTCCATATACTCCTTAGCACAACAGTCTTGCTGAAAGAAGAAACAGAACTTTGCTTGATATGACCAGAAGTATGCTGAAAGAGAAGAAGTTACCTCACATGTTATGGGGAGAAGTTGTTGCCACATCAGCATATGTTCTGAATAGGTGTCCAACAAAGAAGCTGAAGGAAACTGTTCCTTTAGAAAAATGGACTGGAGACAAGCAAAGTGTTAGCCATCTGAAGGTGTTTGGCTCTGTATGCTACAAACATGTTCCAAATGCTAGAAGACGAAAACTGGATGATAGAAGCAAAACAATGTTACTGGTGGGGTACCACAGTACAGGTGCCTATAAGCTTTATTGTCCAGAAACCAACAAAGTTGAACTCAACAGAGACGTCATTGTGAAAGAGTCAGAAACATGGGATTGGAACAAGCTTCAATCAGATTCTGGTGTATTGCCAACATCAGGGTTAGTTTCTGAAAGTTCTGAAGACGAGTCAGAGTCAGAAGATGAAGACTCTGAAGATGAGTCAGAATCTCAGGGAGATTCTGATAGTGGATCTGATTTTGATCCAGATTCTGATGATGATCCAGAATCTGGTGGTGATTATACTTCTAAAAGGAAAACTCTGAAGACATGGGGTCTGGAGAACAAGCTTCCAGAAGTAACTCTGAAGGAAATAACTCTGGACAAAGTCCAGAAGCCAGCACAGTTCCAAGTTCTGGAGAAAATTCAGAACAAGATCAGAGGCCACAGAGAATCAGACGAATACCAAGTAGGTTTGCAGATTTTAGCATGTTGCATGATACTGAAGTAGATTCTAAAGGAGAAATCGTTCAGTGTGCCATGCTAGTAGATTCTGAACCAGTGGGTATTGAAGAAGCGCTCAAGAAGAAAGTATGGCTGAATGCCATGAAAGAAGAACTTGAGGCTATTGAAAGAAACAAGACTTGGAAGCTGACAGAACTTCCAAAAGGCAAGAAAGCCATCAGCGTCAGATGGGTTTTCAAGCAGAAGCTAAAGCCAGATGGATCAATTGGCAAACACAAAGCGAGACTAGTGGCCAGATGTTTTCTTCAGAAACCTGGACTAGATTACTTTGAGGTGTTTGCGCCTGTAGCTAGACACAAAACAATCAGACTGGTGATTGCTTTAGCTGCTAACAGAAATTGGCCTTTGATACATCTGGATGTGAAGTCTGCATTTCTGAACGGTCCATTACAAGAAGAAGTTTATGTGTCACAACCTCCTGGATTTGTGAAAAAGAATCAGGAAGGGATGGTATACAGGTTAAATAAAGCTTTGTATGGACTGAAGCAAGCGCCCAGAGCTTGGAATTTGAAGATTGATTCGTTTTTCAAGGAACAAGGGTTTCAGAAGTGTGAGATGGAGTATGGTGTTTATGTTCAGCACACTTCAGAAGGTAATATGATTCTGGTCTGTTTGTATGTTGATGACATATTACTCACAGGAAGTTCTGAACAAGAAACAGTTGAGTTCAAGAAAGTTCTGATGAATGCGTTTGAGATGACAGATCTTGGAAAAATGAGTTTCTTTCTAGGGATGAAATTTATATACTCTGAGAAAGGAATCATCTTACATCAGAAGAAGTATGAACTGGAGCTTATGAAGAGATTTGAGCTAGAAAATTGCAAGGTTGCTATCACACCTGCTGATACGAATCAGAAGTTTGATTCTGATTCTGATGGAGAGGATGTGGATGCTACAACTTTCAAACAGATGGTTGGTTCTCTGAGGTATTTGTGTAATACCAGACCTGATATTTGTTATGTAGTTGGAATGGTCAGCAGATACATGAGCAAACCAAAGTGGTCTCATTACCAAGCTGCTGTCAGGATTCTGAGGTATGTAAAAGGAACTCTGAAATATGGAGTGTTATTTCCTTCTGGAGGAAAGATCAAATCAGAACTTCTGAGTTATTCTGATTCTGATTGGTGTGGAGATAGAGTTGACAGAAGAAGTACTTATGGGTACTTGTTCAAGTTTCTGGGAGGTCCAATTTCTTGGAGTTCCAAGAAACAGCCAGTTGTGGCTTTATCAACATGTGAAGCTGAATACATTGCAGGTGTTGTAGCTGCGTGTCAAGCAGTTTGGCTTCTGAATCTGCTGCATGATCTGAAGGTTGAAGTTGAGGAACCTCTGAAGCTGATGATTGATAATAAGTCTGCAATTAATCTTGCAAAGAATCCAGTTCTACATGGAAGAAGCAAGCACATTGAGACGAAGTATCACTTTCTCAGAAGTCAAGTGCAGAAAGGAGTGTTAGAAGTTCTGCACTGTAGCACTCAGAAGCAGCTAGCAGATGTTCTGACAAAGGCGATAAAAACAGACCAATTTCTTCGTCTGAGAGATGAAATTGGTGTTGTTAATTTCTGATAAGTTACTAAATTACGGGATGGTATTAGAGGGTAATTTAGTATTTGCCATATATAAGATATTCTCTTTAGGCCCTATGTGGCATTCTTATCTTTACTATTTTGTGTATAAATAGGTGTACTAGGTTTACATTTATAATACAATCAATTTCCTTCAATCATTAGTGGCAGCTTTTAGCATTTATTCCTTTTCTCTCTCTTCCTCAATTTTATCATCTTGCACTAACAAGAAGCAGACTCCATATGATAGAAAGCATTTCAGCCACAACATGTTCAACTGATATGATCTCTTTCCTACTAGCATCAAGGATTACTTCCTTATCATGGTTCGTAATGATGCAACCAAAGGTCACAAATTCTTCGTTGAAAACTCCTGCTTCAACCTGCAAAACAAAAACATTCCTAGGGGAGGTTTCCCAATCGTTGTGCAATGTCAGCTTTTCCTTGGCATCAATCTCAGGATTCCATTTATTAACGCTGATTTGGTACGCTGATCGGACTGAGTACTTTATGTTCTTCTTGTGGTT
>CATIWC010001081.1:0-59904 GCA_948472305.1 Vicia faba
AGAATTAATTCGATTAAAATTAATTTAAATTTGAGTAGAACTTATTCTATTATTTAAGTAAATATAAAATAAGTGCATATTATAACATTGTTAATTATTTAAGTATATATGCTGAAGTTCATTTTTTTGTTTACTGTAAGTGCATGCTATAACAACTATCTCATGTGTCTATAGTACAAAAGAAAATAGCTAGCCCAACGGATAGGGCGCTGGTGGTCTGGAGTAGAGGATATGAGTTCACCTCCCACCTTAATCATATTTTAAGCATCTATCTTTTTAGGGGAATTCATGCCACTTCTTTTTAAGGAGGGGAGGGGAGGGGGGGGGGGGGGGGGGGGGGGGGGGGGTGTGTTTACGGTCTTACAAGTTGGGGTATTAAAAAAATTGTGATTAGTTTTAAAGTTTTCTTAATTATAAATGAATTGTTCAAGTATCTTTTTAGATAAGAGTGAAACTAACAACAATAATAAAAATGGTATAGTAAATGGTAGAAATTAAAAGATAGAGATTTAGAGAGATGACACTAGAGATTTATCCAAGTTCGGCCAAAAGTCGACCTAGTCATGTTCCGAAGAGATCTTCTTGATATTTTGACTGTAAACTGGAGCTTTTTACAAGGTATTCCTATGAACTTTCAATACAATTATATTCAAAATATTTTACAATGGCTTATCCGAAAAATTAAGAAATTTTTTACTCTACTGAACTAACAAACCGATTAGAGATTTTCCAGGTTAATCTCAGTAACCAAACCAAAAATTTCTCGACTAAGTTATAGAACCAAATAAAGATATTAAGACTAGTTAATCTCATGAAAAAACTTCATGTTCCAATAATATCCAACTTATGAGAGTAATAATAAAAGCACGACACCCGTTACAAATTCTTCCTCACAAATAGTTTTCACTCATAAGACACTAAGACAATTGTAAGTTAAAATAAAATATTGGGTTAATAGTCATTTAACGACTTCCATATATGCTCTTAGAAAAACCCATCCGTAAAAAAAAAGTTGCATCAATTCCCCTAACATTTGAAGATTCTCTCTTTTTTAACCTTTAGCACATCGAATATTCAAAAAACCTGACATGATAGATATTTATTTGTTTTTTTATTAACTTGAATGGTCTATTTGACTTTTATTTTATTTACTTATTATTTTTAATGTTGCTAAGGCATATCATTTTATATTAGTTTTTTAATTTATATTTAAAAACATGTTAAATTCTCAAAATATGGTCTTGTAATTTATTGTATTTAATTCTTGTTATATCATTTTAATCGTATTAATTGTTCTTATAGTCTTTTAGTTTATATATATATATATATATATATATATATATATATATATATATATATATATATATATATATATATATATATATATATATATATATATATATAAAATTAATATTTCACAATAAATATTTATTATATAATCAAATTAAATTAATGGGATTAAATATTTCAATGTAGTATATAGGTATAGTTTATGTTTATTTAAATATTAATCAAATTAGTTAATAATTGTAGTATATTCTTGATTATTTATATATAATTTCAATGTATGAAATTATGAGAAAAAAATAATTAATACATTTAAAATTTATTTATAACAATAATTGTGAAAAATATTAATTTTTATTTTTTAAAAGACATTTATTTCAAAATTAAAAATGTATATTTAATGCATATGTTTGGTTAACATTTAAAAAAAAAAAGCAAAAACTGATTTAAAAATATATAATTGATTTTGACATGTTTAATTATTCTTGGGCATATCTCATTTTTCTTTTAAAATTGATTTTCTCATAAATTAAGTAGAATTAATACGATTAAAATTAATTTAAATTTGAGTAGAACTTATTCAATTATTTAAGTAAATATAAAATAAGTGCATATTATAACATTGTCAATTATTTAAGTAAATATGTTGAAGTTCATTTTTTTGTTTACTGCAAGTGCAACCTATAACAACTATCTCATGTGTCTATAGTACAAAAGGAAATAGCTAGCCCAATGGATAGGGCGCTAGTGGTCTGGAGTAGAGGATATGGGCTCACCTCCCACCTTAATCATATTTTAAGCATCTAACTTTTTAGGGGAATTCATGCTACTTCTTTTTATGGAGGGGAGGGGGGGGGGGGGGGGGGGGGGGGGGGGGGGTGTTTACGGTCTTACAAGTTGGGGTATTAAAAAATTGTGATTAGTTTTAAAGTTTTCTTACTTATCAATGAATTGTTCAAGTATCTTTTTAGATAAGAGTTAAACTAACAACAATAATAAAAATGGTATAGTAAATGGTAGAAATTAAAAGATAGAGATTTAGAGAGATGACACTAGAGATTTATCCAAGTTCGGCCAAAAGTCGACCTAGTCATGTTCCGAAGAGATCTTCTTGATATTTTGACTATAAACTGGAGCTTTTTACAAGGTATTCCTATGAACTTTCAATACAATTATATTCAAAATATTTTACAATGGCTTATCCCAAAAAACAAGAAATTGTTTACTCTACTGAACTAACAAACCGATTAGAGATTTTCCAGGTTAATCTCAGTAAACCAAACAAAAATTTTCTCGACTAAGTTCTAGAACCAAATAAAGATATTAAGACTAGTTAATCTCATGAACAAATTTCATGTTCCAATAATATCCAACTTATGAGAGTAATAATAAAAGCACGACATCATTATAAATTCTTCTCACAAATAGTTTTCACTCATAAGACACTAAGACAATTGTAAGTGAAAATAAAATATTGGGTTAATAGTCATTTACCCACTTCCATATATGCTCTTAGAAAAACCCATCTGTAAAAAAAAGTGTGCAACAATTCCCCTAACATTTGAAGATTCTCTCTTTTTTAACCTTTAGCACATCGAATATTCAAAAAAGGTGACATGATAGATATTTATTTGTTTTTTTATTAACTTGAATGGTCTATTCGACTTTTATTTTTTTTACTTATTATTTTTAATGTTGCGTAGGCATATCATTTTATATTAGTTTTTTAATTTATATTAAAAAACATGTTAAATTCTCAAAATATGGTCTTGTAATTTAGTGTATTTAATTCTTGTTATATCATTTTAAACGTATTAATTGTTCTTATAGTCTTTTAGTTTATTAATTTCAATATTTAAAATGTATTATTACTTTCAATATTGATAAATATATATATATATATATATATATATATATATATATATATATATATATATATATATATATATATATATATATATATATATATATATATATATATATATATATATATATATATATATATATATATATATATATATATATATTATATAATATATATATATATATATATATATATATATATTATATATATATATATATATATATATATATATATATATATATATATATATATATATATATATATATATATATATATATATATATATATATACATTTAATATTATTAATTAATATTTCACAATAAATATTTATTATATAATCAAATTAAATTAATGTGATTAAATATTTCAATGTAGTATATAGGTATAGTTTATCTTTAATTAAATATTAATCAAATTAGTTATAATTGTAGTATATTCTTGATTATTTATATATAATTTCAATGTATGAAATTATGAGAAAAAAATAATTAATACATTTAAAATTTATTTATAACAATAATTGTGAAAAATATTAATTTATATTTTTTAAAAGACATTATTTCAGAATGAAAAGTGTATATTTAAATGCATATGTTTGGTTAACATTTAAAAAAAAAGTAAAACTGATTTTAAAAATATATAATTGATTTTGACATGTTTAATTATTCTTGGGCATATCTCATTCTTCTTTTAAAATTGATTTTCTCAAAAATTAAGTAGAATTAATACGATTAAATTTAATTTAAATTTGAGTAGAACTTATTCTATTATTTAAGTAAATATAAAATAAGTGCATATTATAACACTGTCAAAAGATAGATACAGAGACAACAATGGAAGTTCAAGAAGAAGAAGAAGTTAGCTCTGCAGGTACCACAACACAGATGGATCTAGAAACCCCCAATCGAAAGTTATGGGTCGATGTGCTAACAGAGAATAGGAACAAAGCTAAGGGTTTGGAAATGAAGTACATACCCCCAACTGTTATTGATGGCAAAATTGAAAATGAAATCGATGAGGAAGATGCACTCTGTGAAGGTCAATACTGGGAAAATTCGATTATCATGTACGTATTGGGGAAGACCTAAGTATGCACTCGGTAAAGAATTTCATGACAAAGAAGGGTATTTCATACTCAGATTTCGTACCAAAGACGCGATGGAAACAGTTCTAATGAAGGGGGCCTTACACCCATAGAGGAATGCCTATGATCCTAAAAGAATGGAGGAAGGGTTTCAATCTAAAGAAAGACATGATGAGAACCATCCCAATCTGGGTGAAATTCCCCATGTTACCCCTTCACCTTTGGGGTAAGTCCAATCTGAGCAAACTAGCAAGTGCCATTGGAGTACCATTGGTGACAGACGAATGTACTGCTAGCAAACTACGGGTATCCTATGCAAGAGTTCTAATAGAGGTTGATATCACTCAGAAACTGATAGAGGAAATTAGTATAAAGGAAAAGGAGGGTACCATGGTTACTCAAAAGATAGAATATGAATGGAGGCCTAAATACTGTGAGAAATGCCTAACTGTGGGTCACAACTGTGAAATCATAGTTAAACAAAAATGAATGGAGACCAAAGAAGAGACAACCACTTGAAATAGCTCAAAGTAAGGAATCAGTCAAATCCTTGGCCCAAAAAGTTCCTGAAATAGAAATACTTACTGCAACTGTATCTAATCCAACAGGGAAGGAGCCTGAAAGCAGGAAGCAGGGTGTGGGTGCAGATTCAAAAGGGGAAGGGAGCTGGATCTCTCAAAACAAACAGGGGAAATGCAGAAGTCCTAGGAAAGGCCAGCATGAAGATGCAGCAGCTTTACTATGTGAGAATGGTTATGGGGTACTAGGGACTTTGAATGAGCCTCCAGTATTGGATAGAGGACCATGATAGTTTCATTGAATGTTAGGGGGCTCAACAAGCTGGGGAAGATAAAAGAGATAAGCTCCCTTCTCTTACATCTTCAACCAACCATTAGCATCTTGCTTGAAACTAGAGTGAAAGAGATAAGGCAAAGAAGGTCAGAGATAAGCTAAATATGCACAGTGCCTGTATTGATAACTACTCTGCCCACCCCAATGGTCGAATCTAGATATTACGGGATGATACAAAGGTTGATCTGAGGCTTCATAGTATGTCTAGTCAACACCTTCATTGTGGCATCCACACAGTCACAGGGGATTTTCTTTTCTGGCTTACTGCAATTTATGCCTTAAACCAACTGGACATGAGAAAAATTCTTTGGAGAAAGCTGGAAAATATCCACTCTGCCCAAGCTGGCCCTTGGTGTGTCATAGGGGACTTCAATAATGTGGTTACAGTTAGGGATAGAATTGGTGGAAAAATGGTGAGTGATTATGAATTTGCTGATATTGCTAACATGATGGGAATTACTGAACTGTATGAAATGGATAGTGTGGGGGACCACTTCACCTGGTCAAATAAGCATGTTATAGGTACAATATATTCTAGGATTGATAGGGCAATCTGCAATACTGAATGGTTCCAGCTGTTCCATGAGCATGTGCTGAGTGTTATGGCTCCAAATGTTTCTGACCATTCCCTGCTCTTTATCTGTGGGCCTACTGAAGATAAAAGAAGGAATCATTTAAAGTTCAACAACTACCTCATTGATATCAGTGGTTTCAAAGAAATGGTCAAGGTTTCCTGGGATAAACCAGCCTGTGGGGACCCTATGCAGATTCTCTGGTACAAGCTCCAAAGGCTAAAGGAAGATATCAAAAACTTCAGTAAGCAGACTGGCAACCTAAAGCAGAGGCTGCTGGAAGCAAGGGAGAAGTTACATAAGGCCCAAAATGATCTCCAAAATAACAGCCAGGATGGAATTCTGATAGAGCAGATCAAAACCCTTACTGAAGACATCATCAATCTGCATGATCATGAGGAGAATAGGTTGATTCAAAGGGCGAAAATTGACTGGATAAAAAAGGGAGATGGCAATAACAAATTCTACTTCTCACATATCAAAGCAAGACAGAAAAGGAATTATATCAAATTCCTGCAGAATGATAAGGGGGATGTCATTACAGGGAAAAACATCATTGAAAATGAGGTTATGACCTTTTACCTCCATCTGCTGGGAGAGACCCCTAACCAAACCAAGCATATTGATGTGGAAGCTATGAGAATGGGCAGGCAGATTCTGACTGATCAAAAGAGTAACCTTATCAACTGTGCTTCTGTCCAGGAGATTGAAGATGCTTTAAAGAGTATTGGTGACAACAAATCCCCAGGCCCTGATGGATTTACTGCAAAGTTCTTCAAAAGCTTTTGGGAAATTCTGCAGAAGGATGTGATTACAGCAGTCGAGGAATTTTTCAGAACTGGTAATATCCTGTTTCCAGTGATTTCTGGTAAACAACCGCTAGTCTTCCAAACTATCGAATAAACTTACTGACTGTTATTCAATTTCTCTGGTAACTCGCAGGATCGACTAGATTGATCCTAGGACTCATTGGTCATTAGAGTAACTCTCATGAACGAACAGATATTCATGGTTGGTATTTGAGTGTTGTGTAGGTGTTTGACTTATTTCGATTTCTCTCTTAAAGATCTAAAGGTGTAATCAAAATATACGTGCGCGAAATTAACTTGCATGAATAAATGTTAATTGTAAAGACATGTAAAATTGCATAAAAGGCAAGTAAATGGCTTCGAATTATAAAAACAGTTAATATAAAAGATGTTCTGGAACGTAAAAGATTCGGAATATGAAGAAAGCGTTTAATGCAAGAAATCTGTAAAATGACTTTAAGTAAAAATAGGCGTTCGAAAGATAAAACTTGAAGATAAAGGCATGAAAAGTATGACAGTTTTCTGAAATGTAAAGTGTTTGAAATGTAAAGAAAGCATTAAAATGTAAGGCTTCAATGAAAAGATTTCGAATAAAAGACTTTAAATGAGAAAACTTGTAAATGGTATTTGGCAGAAAGATAAAGGAAAATACTGGAAATGATAAAGGGTTTTCATTAAATCATAAACATGTGGTGCTATCATACGTACATTGCTCTTGCATTCGTTTCCCTAGCCATGTGGTAATTTGAATGTTTACTGAGTATTTAGTACAATAGATATGACACACGAAATCCTAATACTAAGACTTCTATTTATACTACTTCGACCATAACGGTCTTGCTTTAAGATTATGCCACGTCAGAACATGCAGAACAATGCCTCTCTCTTGTTTCCACGTGTCTCTAAATGCTCCAGCATATAAATTTCAAACTTCGAATGTCCCGCTTGCATTTGAATTTCAAATTTTTTGGTACTTCTCCGCTTCGAACGCACTTCTCAGACACAACCTTGTTGTCGTTTCGAGACTTCTTTAGATATGTTCCCATAATTGCCACTCGAAGCTCCAAGCTTTGATATGCTTATTCGAAACACTGCTTCTGCTATTTCGAAACATGACGCTTTTGTTTCATTTCGATCGAAACGTTCAATTCACTTGGCTTCTAATAATATTATCAAAATCTTCAGCCAACAAAATGCCCCTTTAAAATATGTATTTCGATCTCTCTGAGAAATACTTATTTTAAACATTTACACAAGATTTTGATGCGAACTTCGAATCATCGTAACATTTAATGCATTTGACTCCAGTCACGTCAATCATAACACTTTTTGGATTCCTTAACCGCCTGGAGCCACTTCACAGTATGGTGCAGTTACAAAACAATGATTATCTTTAAATCACGCCTATTACCCATGTTAACTTTACGCCACCTCTTCATCACACCAACCCACAAGTACCACGTATCACAACCTTATTCAGTGGATGCTTAAACTTCCACATTATAAAACATCATCAACTTAGTCTTTTTCTTTTCTTTCCACATTGTGAATCTTTTATCCTTCTTCTCTCGCCAAAAACCCTAAGCTTTCAACATTCTTCAAAAATGTCTTCTTCTACTTCATCCCAACTCAAAAAGGTTTCCAAGAAGAAAGGAAAGACCGCAGGAACTACAATGGAAAGTAAGATTATCACTCACCAAGGTCAATCCGTTCTTGCTCCCCAAATGATCTCAAAGGAGAAAGAAATGCTTTATGCATCACAGGTACTCATTCCTACCACCACTGCTGGTAAGAGGTTAGCTTTAATGGGCCCTCTTACGGTTTTTGAAATTTTAAAAGATACCAGGACAATTTTCCCAACTTGCTATAGTTTCAAACCCTTTTTTAACAAAATGGACGCCCCTAAGGCAATAGAATCTTCTGGCTCAAACACCATGGAAAATCCAATTGTTCCTCCTAAGGACCCTTTTGTATTAGACTATGTAAAAAGTAATTTTAAACCATTTCGATCTTGCCCCACCTCCGAGACTGCTTATCAAAACTGGTTCAATAAGGTAGAAGCTAAGAAATCCCAGCAATGGGAAGAGTTAGGTATCTACAACTTGATTAAGCTGTCGAAGCCTGGTTTCACTTACAGCCACCCTTTACTATTCGCGTCCCTCTATTTCTGGGACAGTACCTATAATACTTTCCATCTCCCTGGTGGAATGATTACCCCTACCTTCTTTGACATAGCGGCCATCACTGGGCTATCGCCAGTAGGAGAAACATATATCCCTGACAACGAAGAACACTCAAGCATAATCGACTTCGAAGTCAAACTAGCAAGTTTTTCCAAGTTTATCAGTCACTACCATGCTGAGGGAGACAGTGTGTCTGATGTATAACACATTGCTTTCCTAACCCTATGGCTGTCAAGATACGTCTTCTGCAGTAGATCCCTACAGGTAGCCAGTAGGTTTATTCCTCTAGCTAGGGATTTGCATGAAAATCGAAGAGTGTGCTTAAGTGAACTGCTCTTAGTTGACCTTTATGAAAGCCTAAGGTCAGCTGTTTCGAGCCTAAAATCCCATACCTCCAAGAATATCCTATTGGCTGGCCCTTTTTGGTTACTTCAGCTATGGCTAAACGCCATGTTCGAACCCTCCTTGTCAACTGCCAACACCATTGATGAACAAGACCCTGAGATAACTGATAGAATAGTCGAAGGCACTAGGCTGCAAAGATTAACTCCAAATGACGACAAAGACGACTTCAAAGTCCTATTCTCGAATTACATCATGATAGGCAGGACGACCTTTCTTCCATGTCGATTAAATCTGATCAAGGCACAGGTGCGAATGCTTGGGAAAATCCCAAACGTTTTTCATTTTCCATATCTTTAACCTTTGCTTTAATTGTTTCGATTTTTAGCCATCAGGATAAAGACAGCCGCTTCGAAGTCGAAAGAAGGGAGCGCCTCTCAAGCCTCTATCAAAACCACTGACAAAGTGACTCCATCTGAAACAACAACCATTGCTGCAACAACAACAACAACAACAACAAAACCAACAACAACCAGTGTTCCAACTCCAACGGTAATCACTTAGCCTTGATGTTTCGAATTCACTAATGTTTTATGGTTTGCATCTAACTCTTTGTTTAAATCTTTTCAGACCAACAAACTTCCTCCTACTACTCCCAAGAAGCGAAAATCAAACACCACTGGGGAAGACCCCAAGGCTGGAGGAAACTTTCCAACTGCTTCGAAGAAGAAGCAGAAGAAGGATATTTCGAAAAGTACCGTTCCAACTAGTGTCTCTGGACTAGATTCCAGGGATGCTGCTCCCTCACCCAAATCCAAAATTCCACCTTCGACCTCCAACGTAATGTTGGAACGCATAGCTAGCAACCTCTCCTCCGAGAGTCCACAGGTAAATTGAACTTTTAAATCTCTTTGAAAATAATAATTTCTTATTACCTTGGTGCATGTTTTTAACATTCTTTTGCTCCTTGCAGAACATCTTGAATCTAGTTTCCACTACTTCGAACTCACCATCCAAAGCTGCTGCTCCACTCAACTCTTCTCCTCAAGGAGATTCCAGCAACCTTATACAGAACAAAGGTTCCTCCAATATGGCGGTTCTGGCTGGAACTTCTGAACAGTAGAATGATCAAGGTACCTCTATTCCTCTGAAAGAGACAAACGAAACACCACTTTAAACATCTGCAGAAGATTTGCAAAGAGCTTCTCTTCAAAAGTCCCCTCTTGAAACCCTTTAAGAGGACCCAAAGGACACTCAAACTGAAGGAGAGAAAGCTGATTATGGCCAAAGAGACGAAGAATCTGCAGAAGAACAGTCTGAGGAGGAGGATGCAAATGATGGTTCGACTGCTGGGACAGAGTCCAATGCAAATAGCAGCGAAAAGGAAGACATCGAAGTGGTGGACTTGGATGATGATGAAGAAGATCAAGAGCACGAAACGAATGAAGGGGATGGTGATGCAACCAACAAACCCATGGAGGTTGAAATGGACGTGACTCCCCTACGTGTGGAACTCCCTCAATCCTCTTTGTCTCGAATGACTGACGAGGAGCTTGCACTCCTGAGACGAAATGACCCTATTGGGTACATGAAGGCAAAGCTGGCTCAAAGGGACGTTCCACTTGCTAGGGCTGGCACCAGTTCGACCAGCTATCCTCTTCCCATAGATGAAAGAATTGTACTTCTCAATAAGATCAGGAAAACAATTCTCAATGTGGATATATTCGAAGTGCTCAAACAAGATAGCACTGCTTGCTATACTATGAAGGAGTTGCTTACAAAGGTCAATCTTGCTACCTGCTCCTTACCAGTTAGTACTCTCTTGTTCGATCTTCATTCTTTGCTGGACAACGTAACTGGTTACCTTCTCCAAGATGAATCTGCTGCCAAGAAGGTTCAAGAAAAACGCATTGCAATGGATGCTGCTTATGAACAAGCTTCGAAACTCTCTCAAGAAGCTGAGGATCAAGCTATGCATCTAAAGCAGGCGAAAACTGATTATGAGGCTCGAGCTGAGTCCATACTTCTTTGGGAAAGGCAGATTCTAGAACTTCAACAGAAAGTTGAGGAGGCTAAAGAACAACAAATGGCCTTCGAAACCAATACTGCTGGTAACCAATTCGAAGAGCTTCTCAACCAGGGGCTTGTAGAAATGGAAACTGCATAACAACTTAAAGGAGAAGTGGCAACCTTGGAAGGAGCCAGGCGTTTCGCTCAGCAGAGACTTGAATCTTTTCGAAGCACTTTCAACAGATTGAAAAATAATTCTTACTTCTAAATTTCAATGTTTATTTGACTACAATTTGGTTTCTTATATGTAATATTCGAACAACGCCATTTTGGCATCTCATCTTGCCATTTTGGCCTTTTTATAATATCTTGGTTACGTTGTTACTATTCGAATCTCCTGCAGGCGTGGCTTATATTTCTTTAAATATTTCCCATTAACCTTTAGGATACGCTTATCATCCACCAGTTCTTCGATTTCATATGCATTGTTTGAGAATACTTTTAATATTCGAAAAGGTCCTTCCCAATGAGGTGACCATTTACCTAATGCTTTATTTTTCTTGTCCATGGGCAATATAACCTTCCAGACTAAGTCATTAATAATGAATACTTTTTTCTTCACCCTTTTGTTGTATGTTCTGGCCACTCTTTCTTTTTGTCTCATCAAAATTTCCAATGCATGTAATCTAATTTCGTCCAACTCAACTAATTCATTCATCATCATTTCCCAATATAATGCAGCTGGGATTTCATTTTGTCTCTGAATTCGAACTGATTGTAGATGAATTTCTACTGGCAGCACTGCATCATGACCACATGTGAGTTGGAAAGGCATAGTGTTAGTAGCTTCCTTAGGATATGTTCTACAGGCCCATAATATTTGATCCAAAGTTTTGTGTCAGTTTCTTGGCTTTTTACCAATATGCTTCTTGATTAATCCTATTATCACTTTATTGGCTGCTTCAACTTGACCGTTTGCTTGAGCATAATATGGCGTTGACGTTAGCAATCTAAACCCCATTTCTTGGGCAAATTCTTGCATCTTTCTACCAGTAAACACAGAGCCTTGGTCTGTGGTTATGCTCTCTGGCAATCCGAACCTATAGATAATGTGCTTCTGTATAAACTCAATAATAGCCTCTTGATCAGAAACTATTAATGGTATAGCTTCGATCCAATTGGTAAAATAATCTATTCCTACCAAGATATGTTTCTGTCCTTTGGACGAAGCAGGATTTATTTCTCCTATCAAATCCAATGCCCATCCTCTAAATGGCCATGGTTTGATGATCGAATGCAACTCAATTGCAGGGGCATGTTGAATCCCTGCATGTTTCTGACATTCCTCACATCCTTTAGCAAAGTCTATGCAATCTTTGAGCATGCTAGGCCAATACAAGCCGTATCGAAATAACAGCCATTTCATTTTATGGCCTGCTTGATGTGCCCCACATGCCCCATTGTGGACTTCTGACAATGCTAAGTATGCCTCACTTTCTCCTAGGCATTTCAATAATACGCCCTCTTGGGTCTTTTTAAACAATTCGTTCCCCATGAGGAGATATGACAATGCTCTGTATTTTGTCTTTCTATCCACATTCAGAGTTGGGTTTGCTAAATAACTCATCAGTGGACTTTGCCAATCTGTATCTGACAAAGTATTTATGGCTAATATTTCGAATCCCTGTTTCTCAGCATATCCCAATTTCATACTTTCCAGATCCGATGGTGTGAATCTAGTAGCCATAACTCTACCCCTTAATTCAACTAAATCCTTAAAGTTCTTGGTAGAAACTTTATAACCCGAAGCCAACTGTGTTAAGTCATTTGCTTCTTGGTTCTCCATTCTTGGTATATGTTGAATATCCATGTATTCAAATTTCCTTAGTAGCCTGTTGACTATGACGAAGTATATCATCAAGTTTTCCTTTATGCACTTATATTCCTTTGTAATTTGTTTGACCACTAATTCTGAGTCTCCTTTAATTTCGACTCTAGTTGCCCCAAATTCCAACAAAGCTTCAAGTCCAACAATGAGCGCTTCATACTCAGCTTCGTTGTTTGAGCAACGAGGACCATCTAATTTATACTTGAATTTTGTTGGAATTCCTTCAGGAGAAATTAGAAGGACTCCAACGCCACTTCCATTCCTGTGGGTTGAACCATCAAAGTACAATTTCCATGGTTGTATTTCGACGTAACTCGTGACAGTCTGCTCAACCAAAGAATGGTCCACAATGAAGTCAGAAATCACTTGACCTTTCACAGCTTTTAAAGGAATGAAAGTCAAAGAATATTCAGTTAAGGCTAAAGCCCATTTACCAACTCTTCTATGCATTATTGGTTTTGAAAGCATATGTTTAATGACATCGAAATGAGATGAAACATAAACATCAACAGGCTTTATATAATACTTGAGTTTTATACAAGAGAAATACAAACAGAGACATAGCTTTTCTAAATTGCTATATCTGGTCTCTGCATCACTTAGTACTCTACTTAAATAGTATATGGCTCTTTCGATACCATTGCTATCTTCTTGTGCTAACATACTACCTATACTAACTTCAGAGGCAGATATGTACAATCTCATGGGCTTCCCCCATGAAGGTGGAGACAAAATAGGAGGCTGAGAGAGGTATCTTTTTATCCTGTCAAATGCCTCCTGGTGGGCTTCGTTTCATTTGAAGGCTTGGCCTTGCTTTAGACGAAGTAACGGAGAGAAAGCTTGGGTTCTTCCACTCAGGTTTGAAATGAATCTTCTGAGGAAGTTAATTTTCCCTAGCAGAGATTGCAACTCCCTTTTTGACGTAGGTGCTTTCGTCTCCATTATGGCTTTGGTTTTGTTCTGGTTGATTTCAATCCCTTTCTTGTGAACCACAAAACCAAGAAAATCTCCAGCCTGCACAAAAAATGCACATTTAAGGGGATTCATCTTTAAGCCATGTTTTCTCATTCGCTCGAATGATTGGCTCAAATGATGCAAATGTGTTTCTGCAGATATAGATTTGATGACTATATCATCAATATACACCTGCATGAAGGTTTCAATGAAATCATGAAAAATTGAATTCATTGCCCTTTGATAAGTTGCCCCAGCGTTCTTTAAACCAAAAGGCATCACCACCCATTCGTAGGTGCCTAAGGCTCCTGGGCAACGAAATGATGTCTTTGCAACATCTTCTTCAGCGATGAAAATCTGATTATACCCAGAGTATCCATCTAACATACTCAAGTATTCGAACCCTGCAACAGAATCTACTAGCATTTCTGCCACAGGCATGGAATATTCATCTTTAGGGGTTGCAGTGTTTAAATCGCTAAAATCTATGCAAATTCTTAAAGAACCATTTTTCTTAATAACAGGTACTATATTTGCTAACCATTCGACGTACCTTGTTGTTCTGATGAATTTGCAACGCAGCAACCTTTCGATCTCAGCTTTAATCTTTGTGAGAACCGCTGGTGCGAATCTTCTGGGAGTTTGTTTGATGGGCTTCTTGCCATCTTTGATTGGCAGTCTGTGTTCGACCAACTCCCTCTTTAAACCAGGCATCTCGTCATAATCCCATGCGAAGCAATCTTTGTTTTTCTTGAGGACTTCGATTACTTCCTTCTTGAGGCCTGGGCTAAGTTTTGCACTTATGTAGGTTATTCTTTTCGTTTTTTCATCCCCTAAGTTAACTTCTTCAAGTGGATCTTGTGCCAACATTTTGGCACCTGAGTTTATGGGGTCCCTTTCAAAGCCTAAGGGTTCTTTATCGTAGATGGCATCCAACCTTTGATCCATCTCAAATTCTTTGAAGGGTGAGCATTTCGAGCTATCCCCACTTACTTCGTTCATCTTTACAGTTAATTTATTTATTTCAGCCTCTAAAGCCGCTTTTGATTCGTTCTCAGCCATATAGGCCGAAATCCTTTCGAAAAAGGTGGACTCAGTCATGGATAAGGTTGTCGAAATCCCATCCTGCTGGCCGTTTTTGTATAGTGCTTTCGACTCCCTCTTCTTCATTGATTATTGTTCTATCCCAGTAAAGGCCATCATGGCGAAGGGTCATGTAGTAGTGGGCGTTCTTGGTTTCGTTAATCTCGTCATTTGGAACACACGGAGCAATCTTTGCCATATTTTTATCATAATCCCTCTTGTCAACTAAATTGACTGTTGACATAAAGTAACTCTGGTCTGCTTCGATGTTTTCCACGATTCCATCATCTCTCCACAAAACTAGTCGCTGATGCATTGATGAAGGGACTGCCCCTACGCCATGAATCCACTCCCTTCCCAGTAATAAGTTATAGTTGGCCTTGGCTTCGATCACCATAAACATGGTGGGCCTACAGCTTGAGCCTATGGTCAATTCCAACTGGACTACTCCCAGTGTTTTGCCCACTTTTCCCTCATAATTGGATAGAACCATATTATGGGGCTTGATGTCTCCTTCGCGGATCTCTAGTCTTTTCAGCATGAAGTGGGGTATCAAATTGACTGCAGCACCCCCATCCACTAGAACCTTGTTCACACCATGGGTACCAACTTTTGCCCGAATAAATAATGGCTTAAGATGGTTCTTCATAGCAGGTTCTGGACGTTCGAAGAACGTGTTTTGCTCCTCGATAGCCCCATTGTCCATCACATAGTAGCACACAGGCCTATGTTTCATTAAATCTGAGGTATCTTCTTCCTCACATTCATCAATTTCAGTTTCCTGCCCAAATTCACAGGGAAGCACATATACCACGTTACAATTTAGGTTGAATGAAGACTCCCCCTCCGATTCGAAGTTATCTGTTATCATATCGTCGTCCTCTTCTGGGCTTAGAGTGTATTCCTTTGGTTCATCCCGTTGTACTTCAGAGAAAAGCCTCCTATTAACTGGAGGTTTGTCTTCAGTTTGATTTTTTGTTTTGTTGGTGCTAGATTCACCTTGGTTCTTTGTTGAAGTGACCCCTTTGTTTGCCACAGCTTCCCTCTCAGCCTTTCGAATCCTTTGTTTCCTGCGCCACTGGGATCTTGACATGGGGTTCCTTCCTTTGTAATTTTCTAATCTTACCTCTTCCCTTTTTGCTATGTTGAATTGCCTTCTGTACGTCATAGCATGGCGTGCATTTAGTTCGGTGTTTCTCCATCTGTCTTTGCCTTTGTCATTTCTGACTTGCAGCCATCTGTCGGTTGGCACTTCAGCAGGGAGTTTGAAAGTCACTCTTCGAGCATCCTTGGGGTGAGGGCTATCAGGCCTTCGTTGTTTGTGTCTGTTGTCGAAACGTGGGCCCATCTGGATAGTTTCTTGATGGTTCCAGCAAGGGGCGAAGGGAATCGTTTCGAAGGCTCTGGCCATGCTCTGGTCATACACAACATAACACCTTGGGCAAATCAAGCACTTGGTTGCCCCTTTGTAGCAGCGAAACACAAATTCCAGCAAACTTTCTCCAGCCTTAGGATAACACCTGAACAGCTGGTTATCCTGGCGCCAATTGTTGCCAGTTCGAGTCCTCTGTACCCTCTCGAAATTCGCAGCGATTCTCTGATTGCAGAGGATGCTGCGCCTAGGGTACAGTATCATGCCTGTATCTCCCTTGTGGCATGTCATGAGGTAATCCTTGAGACTAGCATCTCCAGCGTGATTATCCTCCATTTTATACTTCTCTTTTTCTAAGTATTTTTCTACCTCCTCCATCTCAGAGCGAGGCCTCTCCATATCCACCATATTTATCTCAACATCTTCCCCCTTAGCTTCATCATCTCCCCATCCTGTGGGCTTTATATCCTTAATGTGAACCTTCGAACTCTCTGGGGCAGAATATTTGACCAAATAGTCAAATTTTCCATTGGGTTCCCCTAGAGTGTCCCATATCTCCTTCTGAGGGGAAGTTGGCTTTATAATTTGGACTTTCTCCAATTCCAGCCTCAAGCCTTCAGTGACCTGTGTTAGTTCTTGGTTTTGATTTTCCTGGCCTTCAGTAGCCTGGGTTTCTTTTGCAACAGCTACAGGTGCTGCTTCAATCGAAGTCTCTGGTATCTTCTGGATGTCTTCAGTGACCTCTTTATCGACTTCGACCATCACCCAGCTTTCGGTTTCAATTCCTTTCTCTCCTGTTGGGGAATCGCTTTGGTAAGCTTCCACCATGTTAATCTCTCCAATGCATGCATGCTCGGAGTAGTTGGTGTCTGCGACGTCCAAGGGATCTTCATCCACTTTCATCTTTGCCTTATCAGCAAACTTTAGTCTGCCATCTTTGATTGCATTTTGAATTAGGTCCCTGAAAAGAAAACATTGTGAGGTTTTGTGGCCTAGGAAACTATGATATTTGCAAAATCCTCTCTTCTTTCTCTGATCTAAAGGAGGTATTTTGACATTTGATGGCACAATGAGTTGGCCATCTTTGACAAGTAAATCAAACATCTCGTCATATTTAGTGACATCGAAGGTATAAACCTTCTTTGGGAATTTGTCATTTTTCTCATTTTCAACAATCTCTTTCCCTTTTGTGGGAACCAATAATTTGCAGGAGTAAGGTGGAGCCTGTTTTAATTCAGCAAGGTCGATATCGACCTCTTCGAATTCGAATTCAGGATATTCTTCTGCTTCCTCAGTTCCAACATAGGAGATCCTTTCTTTCTTTCTATTCTTAAAGACTCTGGCCTTTTCGGCCTTTAGCCTTTCGACCTGTCGAACCCTATCGGCTAACTGAGTCATGTCCCTCAAATATTGAGTGTCTAGTTTCTTTCGAATAGAGTAATCCAAACCACCAGTGGCCATTTCGACTAGTTCATGTTCAGGCACTACTGTGTAACATCTGGATTTCAAAAGCCTAAATCTATTCAGATAATCATCTATGGGTTCGGTGAACTTTCTCTTGACACTGGCTAATTCCTTCAAGCTTATTTTGGACTGTCCCATGTAAAATTGTTCATGGAATAATCTCTCCAAAAGAGCCCAAGTATCAATGGACCCAGGAGGCAAAGTGGTAAACCATGTGAAGGCGTTTTTAGTCAAGGAACTTGGGAAATATTTGACCCTGAGATCTTCATTATTGGCTATATCTCCCGCTTCAGTTAGATATCTGGCTATGTGTTCGACTGTTGACTCATTGGTATCCCCAGCGAACTTTGTAAATTTAGGGACTTTATATCCCCTTGGTAAATCAGTATGCATTATGCAATCTAATATAGGAGAAGCATAATTTGGCCTTCTCATTCCTGTGTTGAGGCCATTCTGGGCCATGACTCTCTCTATCATGGTGGTTAGATTGTTTTCTGCCAAGATGTTATCGTTTCGAATTCTATGAACGACAGCATCAGCATCTTGATTTCGACCAACCATGACAACCCCCCTAGGTTGTTCTTCTCGAAACTCTGGGGCTTCTAGCCTTTCGACCCTTGCCGCTGGTTCCATAATTTCTCTTTGTGGGCCTGGGATTATTGGGGCTTCTAACCTTGGTTCCCTTGCCCCCAAGTTAACTTCTTCTCTAGGTGGTCTATAAATTGGGTCGTTAGCAACTTGTTCCATAACAGGCATGTTTGCTCGAAATCCCGCCTGATTCTGCCTACGCCTTTCCAAGGGAGCAAAGAAATCTGCTATTCGACTCATGTTGTCAGCGTTTTCCCTATTTGTCACAGTCACATTTTGTACTATTGGGGCAAATATTTCCTGCATAGTTTGTGCTAACACCCCTATCATATTATGGTTACTGTCATCCATCAATTGCCTAAAAGCAAACTGGTTTTCTGTGGTTAAAATAGGCATTGTGCTATAACCCACTGACCCTTGGTTATTTGTCATAAACTGATTCGCCCCAGACCCAGACCATAATTGTGGTGATGAATTCGATGTGGAATTGTGTAAACCTGCCATAAAGGAAGTTGGCATTCCATAAGAGGAATTTCTGGTTCTATTACCATCGAAACTGGGTGGTCTAGTTAGTGGAGTGGCGAAATGAGATTGTGTCCCTGATGGTGGAACAAATCCCCCAGGATAACCAACGGTTCCAGTATTTCCTAAGATCGAACTATTAGTTGATATGCCACTTACTCCATTGGTGGCTATATTACTGGTTGAATATGCAACAGACTGGGCATTCGAAGGGATCACATTAGATGTTCCCATCGAAGTGGACACATTAGTGCCTGTTGCATATGGGGTATTTTGTTACACTTGTTGATTGTCAGAATTAGACATCTTGTTCAAACGTTTTCTTCTGGATAAGGTTTGGTTGCTGTTGGTTATCTTACCACTTCTTAGGTTCATAAAACAGCAAACTTCTTAGGTTCCAACGTTTTTATAATGGTTATGTCTCAACAATCTTTATTTCTAATATCCAATTATTGGTCCCACCAGGTGTGCCAATTTGTTTCCAGTGATTTCTGGTAAACAACCGCTAGTCTTCCAAACTATCGAATAAACTTAATGACTGCTATTCAATTTCTCTGGTAACTCGCAGGATCGACTAGATTGATCCTAGGACTCATTGGTCATTAGAGTAACTCTCATGATCGAACAGATATTCATGGTTGGTATTTGAGTGTTGTGTAGGTGTTTGACTTATTTCGATTTCTCTCTTAAAGATCTAAAGGTGTAATCAAAATATACGTGCGTGAAATTAACTTGCATGAATAAATGTTAATTGTAAAGACATGTAAAATTGCATAAAAGGAAAGTAAATGGCTTCGAATTATAAAAACAGTTAATATAAAAGATGTTCTGGAACGTAAAAGATTCGGAATATGAAGAAAGCGTTTAATGCAAGAAATCTGTAAAATGACTTTAAGTAAAAATAGGCGTTCGAAAGATAAAACTTAAAGATAAAGGCATGAAAAGTATGAAAGTTTTCTGAAATGTAAAGTGTTTGAAATGTAAAGAAAGCATTAAAATGTAAGGCTTCAATGAAAAGATTTCAAATAAAAGACTTTAAATGAGAAAACTTGTAAATGGTATTTGGCAGAAAGATAAAGGAAAATACTGGAAATGATAAAGGGTTTTCATTAAATCATAAACATGTGGTGCTATCATACGTACATTGCTCTTGCATTCTTTTCCCTAGCCATGTGGTAATTTGAATGTTTACTGAGTATTTAGTACAATAGATATGACACACGAAATCCTAATACTAAGACTTCTATTTATAATACTTCGACCATAACGGTCTTGCTATAAGATTATGCCACGTTCAGAACATGCAGAACAATGCCTCTCTCTTGTTTCCACGTGTCTCCAAATGCTCCAGCACATAAATTTCAAACTTCGAATGTCCCGCTTGCATTTGAATTTCAAATGTTTTGGTACTTCTCCGCTTCGAACGCACTTCTCAGACACAGCCTTGTTGTCGTTTCGAGACTTCTTTAGATATGTTCCCATAATTGCCACTCGAAGCTCCAAGCTTTGATATGCTTATTCGAAACACTGCTTCTGCTATTTCGAAACATGACGCTTTTGTTTCATTTTGATCAAAACATTCAATTCACTTGGCTTCTAATAATATTATCAAAATCTTCAGCCAACATATCCTCAGTAACTTTAACAGGACTCTAGTAACCCTTATCCCTAAAGGAGACAGTGTTGTTGGCATCAAGGACTACAGGCCTATTTCTGGGTGCAATGTTTTTCTTAAAATTATCTCGAATATCCTTACAACAAGATTAAAGAAGGTCTTGCCTTCATTTATAAACAAGAATTAGGCAGCCTTTGTCTCAGGCCAAGACATTCACAACCACATCCACTTAGCTTATGAACTTGTCAAAGGTTATGATCGGAAACATGGTACGCCAAGGTGCATGCTGAAAATCGACCTTCAAAAGGCTTATGACATGGTTGAATGGGGTGCTCTAGACAGTATTATGAGGGAACTTGGATTACCTACCAGATTTGTCCAATGGGTCCTCACTCTGATTTCAACAGTATCTTATACCTTCAATATCAACGGTAACCTTTCGAATATTCTGCAGGCTAAGCGAGGTATTAGGCAGGGGGACCCATTGTCCCTGCTTTTGTTTTAGCTTATGACTGAGTATCTAGATAGGTGCTTGGTGAAAATGCAAAGAAATCCAGATTTTAATCATCACGCAAAATGTGAGCAGATGGCGCTGACCAACCTGGCTTTTGCAGACGACATCCTCCTTTTCTGCAGAGGGGATGCTGGGTCTGTGGACATTCTTATGATTGCATTTAGGAATTTCTCCCTCTCTACTGGCCTTATTTTTAACCCTCGCAAATGTAACATTTTCTTTGGAAGTATGGAGTTGACAGAGAGAAACAATATCAGGACAAGAGTTGGGTTTGCAGAAGGAAGCTTCCCTTTCCGCTACTTAGGGGTTCCACTCAGCAGCAAGAAGCTTAGGTTACAGCATTACCTCCCCCTAATTATGAAAATTATTGGGCGTATCCACCACTGCTCTACCAATCTGCTCAGCTATGCCGGACGTATTCAACTTGTTAACAGCATTATATGCTCTATTACACAGTTTTGGATGCATAATTTCCCCCTTCCGAAGTGCGTGCTCAGGAAAATTGACACTATTTGCAGGACATTTGTTTGGACTGGTAGGAATGATGCTAGCCATAAAAGTTATGTTGCTTGGAAGAGTAGGTGTAAACCAAGGAAGCAAGGAGGCTTAGGTATCAAGAACCTAACGGTTTGGAATCAAGTTGCCTTACTTAAGTGCCTTTGTAATATTAGTAATAAGAGTGACAGTCTGTGGGTCAAATGGATTCATAAAGTGTATATGAAAAATTGTGATGTAATGGAAGTTTTTGTGGGGGCAAGTTGGACGTGGAACATTAGGAGCATTTTGAACCTTAGAAGCAAGGTCACTCAAATCCAACACCTTTGGGACCAAATGATTCTCCATCATAAATTTTCAATGAAAGCAGTTGTTGTACCCCAAAATTTTCCCTCCCATATTCTTCAAAATTTGCAAAGAACATGCTTCAAAATCTCCCCAAGGGTTGCACAGTTCAATGGCCTCCTAACAGTCAAAAACTAGGGTTTTGGGTCTGGCAAAGAAATTGAAGTTTTCAAGGGCCCAATCAAGTCTCACATGCCTACAAACATTGTCAAGTATCCTCATGTCAAGTTTCAAGACTTACAGCACAAAATTGCACAGTCAAAAACCCTAATTGCTCAACAGTCAACTGTAGGGGAAAAATGGTCATTTGACAGTCAAAAGTTCAAATTTTTGGTCAACATCTTATTTTGAAGCCACAAAAATCATTTGATCAATTCTTGATCATGATTCTCAAAGCATGGCTCAAAAAGTCTCAAGATGCAAAAGTTTCCATAATTGGACAGTTGAAAAAATCAACTGCAAATTGACCAGGGCATAACTTCCATATGGTTTATCAGAAAAATTCCATCCAAAGCTCATTTTGAAGAGAAATACATTTCCTACAACTCCTCTTCACACTTCAAGTCCAAGAAATGCTCTCACAAAAAGTTATCAATTTCAACATTATAGGTCATTCTCAAAAGTCAACAAAAAGGGACTTTAAGTCAAAGACCATAACTTGAGATTGGTAAATCAAAATGACATGGGACCAAAGGCATTGGTTAGAGGGCTTCAAGACCTTTCCAAAATGTCCAAGAACATGATCAAAGCTTAAACATTGAGCAAGATATGCCTTGTGGAAGTTGGGAAATTTTTGGGAATTTTGAAAAGTCAACTTTACTTCAAATGCCTCAAAATTGCTAATGGGCCACATTTTCTTCCAAGAATCATCATCCAAAGGCTATGCACGACCATTTGGCCCAAAGGGGATTTATTTCATCATTTTTTATTATTTATTTGAATTTTTAATCACCATTAATTCATTTAATTAAATAAAATATGAAAAAATACTAAACAAATGTGTTTGAATCTTTTTATGCAGCATATGCTCTCATTGGTTACTCAAGATTCGTGCACATCAAAAAAGGAAGGATTTGGCCATGATTGGTATCAAAAGACATGAAAAAGATTGAAAAAATATTCATTGAAAATCAAATATTTGATACATCAATGCATTGATCTATTGGCTCAAATTTCTACCCTAATCCATTGGCATACATATACAGATGCAAACCCTAGTCACAAAAACCTTCAAGCTGCGCCCAAACCTAAGAACACACTTTGCAATTTTTGGTGAAAAAGTCAAAACTGAAAACGGCATTAGAGGACGATTCAAAGCTTCTAACCAATTTCAATAGCTTTCCAAGGCTTCAAGGAACCTAACTGCATCCTTTTCCAATCCCCACGCATCAAGAAGCGGTAGAACAGACTCAGACTTTCTCAAACATTTTTCCTATTCGTATTTTAATATATATGCCTTATTCATGCATTCTAATAATCGTTTTGTACTAATATTCACTTCCTGAAACTAATGGTATACTTTAATTGAGTTTTCATGCCCGGTATGTGAATCCACCATTGAAGCTTGCTAGGGTTTCAGAACTTTAAATTTGGGGCTTCCTTGTTTTGGAAAAATTGAGACACGAAACCAGGGCCATTAGAACCAGAAGCTTCACACGAATTGATTACACTAGTCGCGCTCAATTTATGAGCCACCATACGCTAATCGCTATTATCCTGTTCTTCATTTAGTGGGGGTTTAAAACCCCCGCTATCTAACTGTTTTTTTTCAGGACAAAACACACAAACGAGGAAGAAGATGAGTTGTCATAGCCTGGTCGGATCATTCAAATGCTTTAGCGTGTTTTTTCGTTTCTACCAATAAGCGTGCTTTTTTCACTTATAATAATATTATCTCATTATATTTATGAATGAACACGCAACTCAGTTGGTGGAAAGCATCGTTGGCAAGCTTTGGGACCTGGGTTCGATTCCCAGGTCCCCCATATTTCTCTATGTTTTTCACTTTTCCATGTTTAGGTGATCAATACGCCTAGGGGTTCACCATGCACTCTCATCAATGGATTGCCAAGTGTCCATGAACGTCCATCCAGTGGCTAGCATCTGCATTCCACCATGCACCTTAGTCAGCTATTCTCTACGTGGCCATTAAAAGTCAAACAAGGCCAAGAATTGGTTGGGCCTGATTGCTACAAAAACACCTCCATTGGGTCAACAAACCCCCCATGTTTGCATTCTTTTCTCTATTTCTTTTATTTCTTTCCTATTAGTTATTTTAATTCTTTTCTCTATTTTATTTAATTCCATAAAATTGATCTTTTAAATATAAATAAAAAAAATTAGAAAGACAAAAATAAAAATATATTTTATTTAATGCTTTTTTGTAAATAAATTTTATTAATTAATTTAGCTTTAATTCTAGGTTTAATTTTAATGCTTTTTTTGTAATAAACTAAAATAAGTGTAGAATTAGGCTTTTATACTTTTATTCCTTTTTTCTTTTTCACCATATTTAATAATTAATTATTTTGTAAATAAATTTGCCATGTAAATAATTAGGTTAAAATTAGGGTACAAACTTAAACATTTTTTAATAAATTAAAAATAATTTAGAATTAGGTTTTAATTCCATTAATTCTCATTAAACTCCATAAATGCAAAAAACTCCAAAAACTATTTCTTATTTTTTCTTTTAATCAATTTCATGATTCCAATTTAATTTCCTTAAAAGGGTTCAACGCCCTCGCATTCGATCATAATTCTATTTCGCACGCTTATTTCCTTTTTATAAATTTCATGTAATTATCCCAAAGCCATGTAATAGATCAATTAGGATATTTATTTTTCGCACTTTATTTTATTCAAATCGGGTCTTGGACTAATTTGGCGATGTAGACCCGCGCCTTTGTAATAGCGTAGGACCTTTTAATTCCGCATCTTTTAATTGTTAATAACTCACATGAAAGAACGAATGTCAAAATAAAAGCAACGCGTAGATCACCAATGCATGAACAAGATAAACATAAATGAACATGACACACAAATCACACATCACCCCTAGGGTACGTCTCACTGTTGCCTTGCCCCTCGAAAGGTGGTCGTCGAGTAGAGGACGTTTTAGTAAGTCCTCATGTCCATGAACATGGCATGGGGGTAGCTTCTAAGGTGTCTTCCTATTGCTCTGGTGATCACCATGTCCCGAACCCTCGAATTGACCCGAACACCTCCAACGGTGGTGCTACCTACCTCTCAATGGTGGGATGGCACTATTTCAAGGACATTTACACAGACGAATTCCTTATGGTAGGTAGAGAACTCGTAGATACTTTCTCTAATTTCAAAACAAATCAAAAAAATACTTTTCACACCGACACTTTTCAAAAAGCTTTCGAAAGTAACTTTTCAAACACTCTTGAGGACTGATACAAGAGTCGAACTGAAATTTTCAAAGAAACTTTTTTTAAACCCACAGTTGAAAAGCAAAATAAACAATTTTGAAAACACAAATGAGCAAGTATCTAAGAGCCCATGGATAACCATGGATAGAAAGGGTGCTAACACCTTCCCTTTCTATAAATCTACCTCCCGAACTGAGAGCAATCTTTATAAAGAATTTTTCTGTGCTTTTGTCCTTTCCATGTTGGAGAACATAAAAGACGGTGGCGACTCTTGCTTCCGCGACATTTCGCGAACCAGCGTTAAACAATCAGTTCCAGATCCACCGATCACAGAACTGGCGACTCTGTTGGGGATACTTTATAAAGTGAGGTGTACCTTAGGGTAGTTCATAACTGTGTTTTCAATTGTATTGACTTGCTTGCTTTAAATTGTGGGTTGCATGGGAGTTACATAGATCCTAACCCGGATCTGGGGATACCCTGTTAGGTAGCATAAGCTGTGAGGGACCTGTCCGGCGTAGACCGACACGGGTGAAGCAGTGGCTACGTTGGTGTGGCACCTTGGTCTGTACCGATATCCCTTGTGTTGCAACGAGGAGAATATGGGTCTTCTGAGGAGTCATTAAGCACCAACAGACCTTAGAACCTTAAATGACACAACTTGGCCATTAGAACAGTAGCACTATGCTACGCCCATTGAGGCTAAACTCTCGTGATGGTTCTGGCCGCAAGAAAAGATTGCAATGCTGGAGTTATGACCGATTGAGGGTAGTCAATGATATTGGGATCCTCTAAAACCCGGTTACTTTTGATAGGACAGGTATGAACCAACAAACTGAAAGAGGGTAATACCTAGACCTCATGCTGGCCTAAACTCTAAGGGTTTGTCTTGTGTGACTTGGGTGCCTTCGTACTTGACTACTTGCATGCTTGTTATCTGACAAATGAACTACTTGCAGGTTTTGGTTATAGTCCTTAATTGGGACTCATAACAGGGTTTACTAAGTTTCTTGCAGGTTGTGGTTATAGTCCTTAATTGGGACTCATAACAGAGTGTACTGAGTGTCTTGCATGTTTTGTTTGCAGTCCTTAATTGGGACTCATAACAGGGCCTACCTGCATCATTCCATGCATAGCATGCCATCATACCATTGCATACATCCTGCATAAGGACTAATCCATTTCAAGGATCTCAAGGGTCTGTGATGCAGGTCGGGATGAACCAACTATCCAGCAAGGGGCAAAGGGGATTTATTTTCCTCTAGCCAAGGTTGTCAGGGGCTATGACCCACTGGATATGGTGAGCCTTTGACCCTTTGAAGAAGGACTCTCAATAACATGCAGTTCCTTCAATCAAGCTACCGGACCCAAATTCTAACAAATTTTCTTGTTTATCCCGCGAGGTCCTTGAAAACATTACATGCATGTCATACACATCATTGCATAACAGGTATCCTTGTTGCAGGTCACTTACCTTTCTCGCTGTTTATTTCAGCAATGACTCCCCAACAAGATAACCAGGACCTTCTTGCTCAAGAGACTCGGTTCGGGGAAATCCTCCTGAATCTATCCAAGGGGCAGGAGGAGCTAAGGACACTTCTCATGGAGACTTTGGTTAGGAACAGCGCTGAGGACGAACGGCTGAAACATCTGCAAGCTGAAGTGGATGCAATAAGAGCCCAGATGCTGGGGCAGGTGACTATCATCCAAAACTTAGCTCAAAGACAAGATGAGCTCGGGGTTCTCGTCAACCAATTGCTTCGGGGTAACCAACTGGGGCAAACATCTAAGGTTGAAGGGCCAGTCATCATTCAACCACCTTTGAGACAAGGAGGTAAGGGGAGAGCTCCTCAAATGGCTCCAGTGTCACAAATTTAGCATCAACCTCACCAGCTTCAGCCAGACAAGCCCAGGAGGCAATTCACCCAGATCAACATGTCGTTGTTTCAAGCCTTACAACGCCTGTTGAGGTTGAATCTGATCACATTAAGGGCTCATCCCCGGAACCCCAACACAGAATCTCCTATCTATGATCCCAATAAAAGGTGTGCCTACCACTCTGCCAGTCCAGGGCATGATACAAATGAGTGTTGGGCTCTGAAGAACAAGATCCAGGACCTGATTGATGAAGGAGCATTGGAGTTCACACAAGATGGTCAGGCTGAGTTTTTCTATCATCCCTCCAAGGACCACCATCTGAAGTAACAAGCCCTGAAGATGAAAAGACTTTCGTTCATTAGGATTTTCAAGTTGTAATTTTCTTTTGGTTCAAACATTTACTCATGTTAAACGTTGTTATTCTATTAATGCATCGCATACGTCTGTTTTGAAGCAATATACTCGCATTCACTATATGCAAATTATTTTCATATTTTTTCTGATGATCAACGCTCGATTAATAATGCTAAGCCTCTTGAGGGAGGATGACGAAAACGATACCATGATCTACAGTATGCTTTTGAACAGACCCCGCTGATGAGGTACAGGCATTGTTTCAATTCCCAAACACTGGAGTTATAAGGAAGATAATCCCTCGTCAACCCCTCTGAGCCAAAGAAGTAGGAGTTTTTCTTTTCGAAAATTAAAACCCTTAATCATAACCTGGGGCAGGATAGTTTCTCAGTTGATCCAAGTGCATAACGAATAGCACCAAAGAGGTCCTTACAAAAAAAAAGAAGACAATGATGATTCCGAACAATCACAAGGATAGGCAGTCATTATATCTCTCAAAATAAAAAAGCCCAATAAGTCAAAATACCTATGAAGAAGACTTACGAAACTGGGGCATCCCGCTGACTGTAATTCCAAAAAAGGAAACAGTTCAGGCAAAAAATAGGGATAACAAAATCAAAAAAGAAAGAGGTCCTACAAACCCTCAGCAAAAAAAGAGATGACTGCCTATTCAAATAAACGTCCAGTATCCGAACCATCACCGGAACATCCGAGCAAAGACTCAAACAAGGTCTAACGCACGATCAGCTGAGTTTAGGGTTGAAGAACATCACGAAGAGCGGGTGGGTACAAATAAAATTTGATCCTTTATCCTTTGTTTCTTAAACCATGAACCAGGCCACGTTATAACCCTCAAAAGTCCTAGCTGAAGCATTGGTTAGTTCGGAAGCATACTGTTACGAAAGGTATCCTGACTCCTTAAGGCTTACGGTAAATACGGAGTTAACATCACGTTTTACAAACATTCACTTGTTTTATGAAAAAGAATGCATTTTCAAAATCTTCAAGACAGACATAAGCTTTGCATTTTCGATATAACAATGTGTGCATATGATTATTTGTTTGAACAGTAGGGAGATTCGCACGATGAATACCTAATGAACAAAAACACTTCCAATCAAGGGGCACGACATGATCATGGTCCATCATCTGGGGCAGTCCAATCAAGATTCGAAGAATCTCTCCAAATGCCAAACAGCCAGGGGCACCTCCCTGTATTCTAAGAGCGTGGACATAGTCGAAAAAATACTACGCACAATCAAAGACCCGCTAGGTTGACATACCTAGGCAAAAATAAGGGCTTCCCGGCACACCAAAAGGGTGCGGGCAAAAGGAGGGATTAAATGAAAAAATCTGTACACCCGGCAAGTCGAAAACCTGAAAAGGCGGCTTGGGCAAAAATGGGTATCCGATGGACCGAAAACCCGAAAGGGAGGTCCAGGTAAAAGTTAGGGATCAAAGCGTACGACTATGTCCTAGCACCTCGTCACCTGCCTACCAGAAGAAGTTTTGTCCATCAACAACTATCAGCACCTCACAGGTCTTCCTCTCCCACCTCAGAAACAGGGGCAATGACGAGTTGTCCAAACGATCTAATGGTTCTGTCCATCAAGGTACCAAGGTAAGTTCAGCCGAAGAACATAACCAGTATACCTTAATTCCCCAGAGAGTGAGCCAGCAAGTCAGTGCACTCTCCCCAAGCAAAGCTATTATCAGCCTTAAGGAAGTTGGGCATCCCCCGCAGATCTCAACATTCCCCTGCACATCATACAGACATTCTTAACAAGCATCCCCGGCAATCTTAGTCTAAAGATTGTTCCTCGGCGGTATATCAAACATTCAATGGAGTCACTTCCCCAGTATATCTCAAAAATTTCCCCCAGGAGAGTCCAATCAAGATTTCCCCAGGAAAGGTGGAATCCATTTCCCCAAGCGGTAAGCTCATCCCCAGTAGATTCTGGAAGCTTCTCCCCCGCACGGCACGAACGCGTCTCCCAGCTTTATTCAAAGGTTATTTCCCTACCAGGATATAACTGGGTTATCCTCAGCCAAAAGCCACGGAAAGATCGTTCTCGGCGAAGTCTTCTTATCCCCAGCGAAGTCTATTAACACTTCCAACATAACAATGGTATCCCCAGCGAAGTTACCATCAACTTTTCAGCAAAGTACCTCTCTCCCCACAGAGTATTGTTCCCCAGCAAGATCACTAGAGTATTTTTCTCCCCACAGAGTAATCCGTTCTCCAAGTTTATTCCCCAACGGAGTTATCTTCTCCTACCGGTATTCTTGCAACTATCATCCCCAGCGGAAGCAAAGATCTATTCTTCAATATCAGCCCAGGAGTGACTTCCCGGCACCCGTCAAGGATTTATTTTCCTAAGACGAAAATATACGTTCATAAACATCGCATTTCCATACATTATAGCATGCATATACGCATCATATCTTACAAATCTCATTTATGTTGAGAACATCATCGCTTGATTCATATCATGCCTTGCATATGACTGACCTTGACCTTTCAGGAAAAGATCCAGTTAAGTTCTCAGCTAGATTCTAAGACCTTGTCCGGTTCAGTTAAATCGACCCTAAGATTTTCCTGATTCTTATCCAGTCAAAGGCCTTCTCTGGTTCAGTCAGATCGACCCTAAGATCTCCCTGTTTCTTATCCAGTTGAAGATTTCAAGACCTTGTCCGGTTCAGTTAAATCGACCCTAAGATTTTCCTGTTTCTTATCCAGTCAAAGGCCTTCTCTGGTTCAGTCAGATCGACCCTAAGATCTCCCTGTTTCTTATCCAGTTGAATATTCCAAGACCTTGTCCGGTTCAGTTAAATCGACCCTAAGATTTTCCTGATTCTTATCCAGTCAAAGGCCTTCTCTGGTTCAGTCAGATCGACCCTAAGATCTCCCTGTTTCTTATCCAGTTGAAGATTTCAAGACCTTGTCCGGTTCAGTTAAATCGACCCTAAGATTTTCCTGTTTATTATCCAGTCAAAGGCCTTCTCTGGTTCAGTCAGATCGACCCTAAGATCTCCCTGTTTCTTATCCAGTTGAAGATTCCAAAACCTTGCTTGGTTCAGTTAAGTCGACCCTAAGATTTTTCTTGATTCTTATCCAATCAAAGGCCTTCTCTAGTCTAGTTAAATCGATCCCTAAAAGATTTTCCTGATGAAGACTCAGCAGAAGACATCCAAGATTCTCTCATCGTTACTGTTGAGGTTGAAGACACCCAAGATTCTCTCAGCATTACTGTTGAGGTTGAAGTCGCCTATGATTCTCTCATTGTTACTGTTGAGGTGGAAGTCGCCTATGATTCTCTCAGCGTTACTGTTGAGGTTGAAGTCGCCCAAGATTCTCTCAGCGTTACTGTTGAGGTTGAAGTCGCCCAAGATTCTCTCAGCGTTACTGTTGAGGTTGAAGTCGTCCAAGATTCTCTCAGCGTTCCTGTTGAGGTAGTAATCACCCCAAGATTCTCTCAGCGTTCCTGTTGAGGTAGTAATCGTCCAAGGTTCTCTCACCGTCCCGTTGAGGTAGTAACCATCCCTAGTTCATTCGTCACCTTTCGAAGCTCCAGATTCACTTCCTGTAACCAGTCAGGACACATCTATACAAAGAGTTTGAAGACCAGCTCCTGTAACATGCCAGGTACTCATTTTCTTTTTCAGGTACGCAAGTTCTCGCTAAGGAATCTCTTACGCGATCGACCTCCCAGTATGGCATCTATAAGCCCATCATGCTATCCATCAATCTCCAAATGGCATCTATAAGCCCATTCCCCCATCACACTACTATGTGAGCGCAAATTTCTAGGCACTCTAGTGTCCAATCATCTTCCACCTTCAGATTCCGAAAGGCACGTCATCCAATCTGCATCCTCAGGTCTAAGAAGATTGAATAGGGGAAACTGTTGTACCACAAAATTTGCCCTCCCATATTCTTCAAAATTTGCAAAGAACATGCTTCAAAATCTCCCCAAGGGTTGCACAGTTCAATGGCCTCCTAACAGTCAAAAACTAGGGTTTTGGGTCTGGAAAAGAAATTGAAGTTTTCAAGGGTCCAATCAAGTCTCACATGCCTACAAACATTTTCAAGTATCCTCATGTCAAGTTTCAAGACTTACAGCACAAAATTGCACAGTCAAAAACCCTAATTGCTCAACAGTCAACTGCAGGGGCAAAATGGTCATTTGACAGTCAAAAGTTCAAATTTTTGGTCAACATCTTATTTTGAAGCCACAAAAATCATTTGATCAATTCTTGATCATGATTCTCAAAGCATGGCTCAAAAATTCTCAAGATGCAAAAGTTTCCATAATTGGACAGTTGAAAAAATCAACTGCAAATTGACCAGGGCATAACTTCCATATGGTTTATCAGAAAAATTCCATCCAAAGCTCATTTTGAAGAGAAATACATTTCCTACAACTCCTCTTCACACTTCAAGTCCAAGAAATTCTCTCACAAAAAGTTATCAATTTCAACATTATAGGTCATTCTCAAAAGTCAACAAAAAGGGACTTTAAGTCAAAGACCATAACTTGATATTGGTAAATCAAAATGACATGGGACAAAAGGAATTTGTTAGAGGGCTTCAAGACCTTTCCAAAATGTCCAAGAACATGATCAAAGCTTAAAAATTGAGCAAGATATACCTTGTGGAAGTTGGGAAATTTTTGGGAATTTTGAAAAGTCAACTTTACTTCAAATGCCTCAAAATTGCTAATGGGCCACATTTTCTTCCAAGAATCATCATCCAAAGGCTATGCACGACCATTTGGCCCAAAGGGGATTTATTTCATCATTTTTTATTATTTATTTGAATTTTTAATCACCATTAGTTCATTTAATTAAATAAAATATGAAAAAAATACTAAACAAATGTGTTTGAATCTTTTTATGCAGCATATGCTCTCATTGGTTACTCAAGATTCGTGCACATTAAAAAAGGAAGGATTTGGCCATGATTGGTATCAAAAGACATGAAAAAGATTGAAAAAATATTCATTGAAAATCAAATATTTGATACATCAATGCATTGATCTCTTGGCTCAAATTTCCACCCTAATCCATTGGCATACATATACAGATGCAAACCCTAGTCACAAAAACCTTCAAGCTGCGCCCAAACCTAAGAACACACTTTACAATTTTTGGTGAAAAAGTCTAAACTGAAAACGGATTTGAGGACGATTCAAAGCTTCTAACCAATTTCAATAGCTTGCCAAGGCTTCAAGGAACCTAACTGCATCCTTTTCCAATCCCCACGCATCAAGAAGCGGTAGAACGGACTCAGACTTTCTCAAACATTTTTCCTATTCGTATTTTAATATATATGCCATATTCATGCATTCTAATAATCGTTTTGTACTAATATTCACTTCCTGAAACTAATGGTATACTTTAATTGAGTTTTCGTGCCCGGTATGTGAATCCACCATTGAAGCTTGCTAGGGTTTCAGAACTTTAAATTTGGGGCTTCCTTGTTCTGGAAAAATTGAGACACGAAACCAGGGCCATTAGAACCAGAAGCTTCACACGAATTGATTACACTAGTCGCACTCAATTTATGAGCCACCATACGCTAATCGCTATTATCCTGTTCTTCATTTAGTGGGGGTTTAAAACCCCCGCTATCTAACTGTTTTTTTTTTCAGGGCAAAACACACAAACGAGGAAGAAGATGAGTTGTCATAGCCTGGTTGGATCATTCAAATGCTTTAGCGCGTTTTTTCGTTTCTACCAATAAGCGTGCTTTTTTCACTTATAATAATATTATCTCATTATATTTATGAATGAACACGCAGCTCAGTTGGTGGAAAGCATCGTTGGCAAGCTTTGGGACCTGGGTTCGATTCCCAGGTCCCCCATATTTCTCTATGTTTTTCACTTTTCCATGTTCAGGTGATCAATACGCCTAGGGGTTCACCATGCACTCTCATCAATGGATTGCCAAGTGTCCATGAACGTCCATCCAGTGGCTAGCATCTGCATTCCACCATGCACCTTAGTCAGCTATTCTCTACGTGGCCATTAAAAGTCAAACAAGGCCAAGAATTGGTTGGGCCTGATTGCTACAAAAACACCTCCATTGGGTCAACAAACCCCCCATGTTTGCATTCTTTTCTCTATTTCTTTTATTTCTTTCCTATTAGTTATTTTAATTCTTTTCTCTATTTTATTTAATTCCATAAAATTGATCTTTTAAATATAAATAAAAAAAATCAGAAAGACAAAAATAAAAATATATTTTATTTAATGCTTTTTTGTAAATAAATTTTATTAATTAATTTAGCTTTAATTCTAGGTTTAATTTTAATGCTTTTTTTGTAATAAACTAAAATAAGTGTAGAATTAGGGTTTTATACTTTTATTCCTTTTTTCTTTTTCACCATATTTAATAATTAATTATTTTGTAAATAAATTTGCGATGTAAATAATTAGGTTAAAATTAGGGTACAAACTTAAACATTTTTTAATAAATTAAAAATAATTTAGAATTAGGTTTTAATTCCATTAATTCTCATTAAACTCCATAAATGCAAAAAACTCCAAAAATTCTTTCTTATTTTTTCTTTTAACCAATTTCATGATTTCAATTTAATTTCCTTAAAAGGGTCCAACGCCCTCGCATTCGATCATAATTCTATTTCGCACGCTTATTTCCTTTTTATAAATTTCATGTAATTATCCCAAAGCCATGTAATGGATCAATTAGGATATTTATTTTTCGCACTTTATTTTATTCAAATCGGGTCTTGGACTAATTTGGCGATGTAGACCCGCGCCTTCGTAATAGTGTAGGACCTTTTAATTCCGCATCTTTTAATTGTTAATAACTCACATGAAAGAATGAATGTCAAAATAAAAGCAACGCGTATATCACCAATGCATGAACAAGATAAACATAAATGAACATGACACACAAATCACACACCACCCCTAGGGTACGTCTCACTGTTGCCTTGCCCCTCGAAAGGTGGTCGTCGAGTAGAGGACGTTTTAGTAAGTCCTCATGTCCATGAACATGGCATGGGGGTAGCTTCTAAGGTGTCTTCCTATTTCTCCGGTGATCACCATGTCCCGAACCCTCGAATTGACCCGAACACCTCCAACGGTGGTGCTACCTACCTCTCAATGGTGGGATGGCACTATTTCAAGGACATTTACACAGACAAATTCCTTAGGGTAGGTAGAGAACTCGTAGATACTTGCTCTAATTTCAAAACAAATCAAAAAAATACTTTTCACACCGACACTTTTCAAAAAGCTTTCGAAAGCAACTTTTCAAACACTCTTGAGGACTGATACAAGAGTCGAACTAAAATTTTCAAAGAAACTTTTTTTAAACCCAAAGTTGAAAAGCAAAATAAACAATTTTGAAAACACAAATGAGCAAGTATCTAAGAGCCCATGGATAACCATGGATAGAAAAGGTGCTAACACCTTCCCTTTCTATAAATCTACCTCCCGAACCGAGAGCAATCTCTATAAGGAATTTTTCTGTGCTTTTGTCCTTTCCATGTTGGAGAACATAAAAGACGGTGGCGAATCTTGCTTCCGCGACATTTCGCGAACCAGCGTTAAACAGTCAGTTCCAGATCCACCGATCACAGCAGTTTATAACGCGCTTATTGATGATTTGAGTAGAAGTACTTGGAGTAAGCTCCTTCTACATAACCACGCTAGACCGAAAGCCAAGTTTACAGCATGGTTATTGTGTCATGGGAAGCTCCCAACCAAGGATAGGTTGGTGAGGTTTGGTATAGTCCAAGATAGCTTGTGTAGTTTATGTGAGAATGAGGAAGAAAGTGTGAACCATCTTTTCTTTAGCTGTTCCAAAACTATTACTGCTTGGATGGCAACTTTAAATTGGTTGGGGGTAAGCCACAAACCTCTTCTCTTGGAGGATGAGCTGAAGTGGATTCTGGCTAGTACTAAAGGTAAGGGCTGGCGGGCAACAGTGCTCAAAAAGGCGTTTACATAAACAATTCATGAAACTTGGCTGCTTAGGAATGCTTCTATTTTTGATAACATTACTTTTAACAACAATACCGTAGAAAGAATTATTGATTGTATAGTGTATAGATGCTGGGGAAATAGGAAGATTAGGCATAATATTGCTAGACTAATGTGCTAGTTTTTTTTTGTAGAATTAAATGGCTGAACCTGATGAGGTTGCCTAGATTGTATTGTTCCCTTTTGAATTAATATATCAGTTTTGGTTCAAAAAAACATTATCAATTATTTAAGTAAATATGCTGAAGTTCATTTTTTTGTTTACTGCAAGTGCAAGCTATAACAACTATCTCATGTGTCTATAGTACAAAAGGAAATAGCTAGCCCAATGGATAGGGCGCTAGTGGTCTGGAGTAGAGGATATGGGTTCACCTACCACCTTAATCATATTTTAAGCATCTAACTTTTTTTGGGAATTCATGCCACTTCTTTTTAAGGAGGGGAGGGGGGGGGGGGGGGGGGGGTGTTTACGGTCTTACAAGTTGGGGTATTAAAAAATTGTGATTAGTTTTAAAGTTTTCTTACTTAAAAATGAATTGTGCAAGTATCTTTTTAGATAAGAGTGAAACTAACAACAATAATAAAAATTGTAAAGTAAATGGTAGAAATTAAAAGATAGAGATTCAGAGTAGAGATTTATCCATGTTCGGCCAATAGATAACCTAGCGAAATCCCAAAGAGAACTTCTTGATATTTTGACTGTATATTGGAGCTTTTACAAGGTATTCCTATGAACTTTCAATACAATTATATTCAAAATATTTTACAATGGCTTATCCCCAAAAAACAAGAAAGTTTTTACTCTACTGAACTAACGAACTGATTAGAGATTTTCCAGGTTAATTTCAGTAACCAAACAAAAATTTTCTCGACTAAGTTCTAGAACCAAATAAAGATATTAGGACTAGTTAATCTCATGAAAAAAATTCATGTTCCAATAATATCCAACTAATGAGAGTAATAATAAAAGCACGACACCAATACAAATTCTTCCTCAGAAATAGTTTTCACTCATAAGACACTAAGACAATTGTAAGTGAAAATAAAATATTGGGTTAATAGCCATTTACCCACTTCCATATATGCTTTTAGAAAAACCCATCCGTAAAAAAAAAGTTGCATCAATTCCCCTAACATTTGAAGATTCTCTCTTTGTTTACCTTTAGCACATCCAATATTCAAAAAAGCTGACTTGATAGATATTTATTTGTTTTTCTATTAACTTGAATGGTCTATTTGACTTTTATTTTATTTATTATTTTTAATGTTGCGTAGACATATCATTTTATATTAGTTTTTTTATTTATATTAAAAAACATGTTAAATTCTCAAAATATGGTCTTGTAATTTAGTGTATTTAATTCTTGTTATAACATTTTAAACGTATTAAATATTCTTATTGTCTTTTAGTATATTAATTTCAATTGCTTGTTTAATTTCAATATTTTAAATGTATTATTACTTTCAATATTGATAAATATATATATCTATATATATATATATATATATATATATATATATATATATATATATATATATATATATATATATATATATATATATATATATATATATATATATATATATATATATATATATATATATATATATTAATATTTAATGTTATTAATTAATATTTCACAATAAATATTTATTATATAATCAAAATAAATTAATGTGAATAAATATTTCAATGTAGTATATAGATATAGTTTATGTTTAATGAAATATTAATCAAATTAGTTAATAATTGTAGTATTTTCGTGATTATTTATATATAATTTCAATGTATGAAATTATGAGAAAAAAATAATTAATAAATTTAAAATTTATTTATAACAATAATTGTGAAAAATATTAATTATTTATATAAATTTTTTAAAAGACATTTATTTCAAAATGAAAAGTGTATATTTAAATGCATATGTTTGGTTAACATTTAAAAAAAAAAGTAAAACTGATTTTAAAAATATATAGTTGATTTTGACATGTTCAATTATTCTTGGGCATACCTCATTTTTCTTTTAAAATTGATTTTCTCATAAATTAAGTAGAATTACTTCGATTAAAATTAATTTAAATTTGAGTAGAACTTATTCTATTACTTAAGTAAATATAAAATAAGTGCATATTATAACATTGTCAATTACTTAAGTAAATATGATGAAGTTCATTTTTTTTGTTTACTGCAAGTGCATGCTATAACAACTATCTCATGTGTCTATAGTACAAAAGGAAATAGCTAGCCCAATGGATAGGGCGCTGGTGGTCTGGAGTAGAGGGTATGGGTTCACCTCCCACCTTAATCAAATTTTAGGCATCTAACTTTTTAGGGGAATTCATGCCACTTCTTTTAAAGGAGGGGAGGGGGTGTTTAAGGTCTTACAAGTTGGGGTATTCAAAAATTGTGATTAGTTTTAAAGTTTTCTTACTTAAAAATGAATTGTGCAAGTATTCTTTTAGATAAGAGTAAGACTAACAACAATAATAAAAATGGTAAAGTAAATGGTAGAAATTAAAAGATAGAGATTCAGAGTAGAGATTTATCCATGTTCGGCCAATAGATAACCTAGCCAAATTCCAAAGAGATCTTCTTGATATTTTGACTGTATATTGGAGCTTTTACAAGGTATTCCTATGAACTTTCAATACAATTATATTCAAAATATTTTACAATGGCTTATCCCCAAAAAACAAGAAAGTTTTTACTCTACTGAACTAACAAACTGATTAGAGATTTTCCAGGTTAATTTCAGTAACCAAACAAAAATTTTCTCGACTAAGTTCTAGAACCAAATAAAGATATTAGGACTAGTTAATCTCATGAAAAAAATTCATGTTCCAATAATATCCAACTAATGAGAGTAATAATAAAAGCACGACACCAATACAAATTCTTCCTCAGAAATAGTTTTCACTCATAAGACACTAAGACAATTGTAAGTGAAAATAAAATATTGGGTTAATAGCCATTTACCCACTTCCATATATGCTTTTAGAAAAACCCATCCGTAAAAAAAAAGTTGCATTAATTCCCCTAACATTTGAAGATTCTCTCTTGATTTACCTTTAGCACATCCAATATTTAAAAAAGCTGACTTGATAGATATTTATTTGTTTTTCTATTAACTTGAATGGTCTATTTGACTTTTATTTTATTTATTATTTTTAATGTTGCGTAGGCATATCATTTTATATTAGTTTTTTTATTTATATTAAAAAACATGTTAAATTCTCAAAATATGGTCTTGTAATTTAGTGTATTTAATTCTTGTTATAACATTTTAAACGTATTAAATATTCTTATTGTCTTTTAGTATATTAATTTCAATTGCTTGTTTAATTTAAATATTTTAAATGTATTATTACTTTCAATATTGATAAATATTGATATATATATATATATATATATATATATATATATATATATATATATATATATATATATATATATATATATATATATATATATATATATATATATATATATATATATATATATATATATATATATATATTAATATTTAATGTTATTAATTAATATTTCACAATAAATATTTATTATTGTTGGCTGAAGATTTTGATAATATTATCAGAAGCCAAGTGAGTTGAACGTTTCGATCGAAATAGAACAAAGCGTCATGTTTCGAAGTAGCAGAAGCAGTGTTTCAAATAAGCATATCAAAGCTTGGAGCTTCGAGTGGCAATTATGGGAACATATCTAAAGAAGTCTCGAATTGACAACAAGGTTGTGTCTGAGAAGTGCGTTCGAAGCGGAGAAGTACCAAAACATTTGAAATTCAAATGGAAGCGGGACATTCGAAGTTTGAAATTTATGTGCTGGAGCATTTGGAGACACGTGGAAACAAGAGAGAGGCATTGTTCTGCATGTTCTGAACGTGGCATAATCTTATAGCAAGAACGTTATGGTCGAATTAGTATAAATAGAAGTCTTAGTATTAGGATTTCGTGTGTCATATCTATTGTACTAAATACTCAGTAACATTCAAATTACCACATGGCAAGGGAAACAAATGCAAGAGCAATGTACGTATGATAGCACCACATGTTTATGATTTAATGAAAACCTTTTATCATTTCCAGTATTTTCCTTTATCTTTCTGCCAAATACCATTTACAAGTTTTCTCATTTAAAGTCTTTTATTCGAAATCTTTTCATTAAAGCCTTACATTTTAATGCTTTCTTTACATTTCAAACACTTTACATTTCAGAAAACTGTCATACTTTTCATGCCTTTATCTTCAAGTTTTACCCTTCGAACGCCTATTTTTACTTAAAGTCATTTTATAGATTTCTTGCATTAAACGCTTTCTTCAAATTTCGAATCTTTTACGTTCCAAAGCATCTTTTACATTAACTGTTTTTATAATTCGAAGCCATTTACTTGCTTTTCATGCAATTTTACATGTCTTTACAATTAACATTTATTCATGCAATTTAGTTTCGTGCACATGTATTTTGATTATACCTTTAGATCTTTAAGAGAGAAATCGAAATAAGTCAAACACCTATACAACACTCAAATACAACCATGAATATTTGTTCGATCATGAGAGTTACCCTAATGACCAAGGAGTCCTAGGATCAATCTAGTCGATCCTGTGAGTTACCTGAGAAATTGAATAACAGTCAGTAAGTTTATTCGATAGTTTGGAAGACTAGCGGTTGTTTACCAGAAATCACTGGAAACAAATTGGCACACCCGGTGGGACCAATAATTGGAAATTAGAAATAAAGATTGTTGAGACATAACCATTATAAAAACGTTGGAACCTAAGAAGTTTGCTGTTTTATGAACCTAAGAAGTGGTAAAATAACCAACAGCAACCAACCCTTATCCAGAAGAAAACGTTTGACCAAGATGTCTAATTCTGACAATCAACAAGGGGAACAAAATGCCCCACATACAACAGGCACCAGTGCGTCCACTTCGATGGGAACATCTAATGTGATCCCTTCGAATGCACAGTCTGTTGCATCCTCAACCAGTAATATAGCCACCAATGGAGTAAGTGGCATATCAACTAATAGTTCGATCTTAGGAAATACTGGAACCATTGGTTATCCTGGGGGATTCGTTCCGCCATCAGGGACACAATCCCATTTCGCCACTCCACTAACTAGAGCACCCGGTTTCGATGGTAATAGAACCAGAAACTCCTCTTATGGAATGCCAACTTCCTTTATGGCAGGTTTACACAATTCCACATCGAATTCATCACCACAATTAGGGTCTGGGTCTGGGGCGAATCAGTTTATGACAAATAACCAAGGGTCAGTGGGTTATAGCACAATGCCTATTTTAACCACAGAAAACCAGTTGGCTTTTAGGCAATTGATGGATGACAGTAACCATAATATGATAGGGGTGTTAGCACAAACTATGCAGGAAATATTTGCCCCAATAGTACAAAATGTGACTGTGACAAACAGGGAAAACGCTGACAACATGAGTCGAATAGCAGATTTCTTTGCTCCCCCAGAAAGGCGTAGGCAGAATCAGGCGGGATTTCGAGCAAACATGCCTGTTATGGAACAAGTTGCTAACGACCCAATTTATAGACCACCTAGAGAAGAAGTTAACTTGGGGGCCAGGGCACCAAGGTTAGAAGCCCCAATAATCCCAGGCCCACAAAGAGAAATTATGGAACCAGGGGCAAGGGTCGAAAGGCTAGAATCCCCAGATTTTCGAGAAGAACAACCTAGGGGGGTTGTCATGGTTGGTCGAAATCAAGATGCTGATGCTGTCGTTCATAGAATTCGAAACGATAACATCTTGGCAGAAAACAATCTAACCACCATGATAGAGAGAGTCATGGCCCAGAATGGCCTCAACACAGGAATGAGAAGGCCAAATTATGCTTCTCCTATATTAGATTGCATAATGCATACTGATTTACCAAGGGGATATAAAGTCCCTAAATTTACTAAGTTCGCTGGAGATACCAATGAGTCAACAGTCGAACACATAGCTAGATATCTAACCGAAGCGGGAGATATAGCCAATAATGAAGATCTCAGGATCAAATATTTCCCAAGTTCCTTGACTAAAAACGCCTTCACATGGTTTACCACTTTGCCTCCTGGGTCCATTGATACTTGGGCTCTCTTGGAGAGATTATTCCATGAACAATTTTACATGGGACAGTCGAAAATAAGCTTGAAGGGATTAGCCAGTGTCAAGAGAAAGTTTACCGAACCCATAGATGATTATCTGAATAGATTTAGGCTTTTGAAATCCAGATGTTACACAGTAGTGCCTGAACATCAGTTAGTCGAAATGGCCGCTGGTGGTTTGGATTACTCTATTCGAAAGAAACTAGACACTCAATATTTGAGGGATATGGCTCAGTTAGCCGATAGGGTTCGACAGGTCGAAAGGTTAAAGGCCGAAAAGGCCAGAGTCTTTAAGAATAGCAAGAAAGAAAGGATCTCCTATGTTGGAACTGAGGAAGCAGAATAATATCCTGAATTCGAATTCGAAGAGGTCGAAATCGACCTCGCTGAATTAAAACAGGCCCCACCTTACTCCTGCAAATTATTGGTTCCCACAAAAGGGAAAGAGATTGTTGAAAATGAGAAAAGTGACAAATTCCCAAAGAAGGTTTATACCTTCAATGTCACTAAATGTGACGAGATTTTTGATTTACTTGTCAAAGATGGCCAACTCATTGTGCCATCAAATGTCAAAATACCTCCTTTAGATCAGAGAAAGAAGAGAGGATTTTGCAAATATCATAGTTTCCTAGGCCACAAAACCTCACAATGTTTTCTTTTCAGGGACCTAATTCAAAATGAAATCAAAGATGGAAGACTAAAGTTTGCTGATAAGGCAAAGATGAAAGTGGACGAAGATCCCTTGGACGTTGCAGACACCAACTACTCCGAGCCTGCATGCATTGGAGAGATTAACATGGTGGAAGTTGATCAAAGCGATGCCCTAACAGGAGAGAAAGGTACTGAAACTGAAAACTGGGTGATGGTCGAAGTCGATAAGGAGGTCACTGAAGACATCCAGAAGATACCAGAGACTTCGATTGAAGCAGCACCTGTAGCTGTTGCAAAAGAAACCCAGGCTACTGAAGGCCAGGGAAACCAAAACCAAGAACTAACACAGGTCACTGAAGGCTTGAGGCTGGAATTGGAGAAAGTCCAAATCACGAAGCCAACTTCCCCTCAGAAGGAAATATGGGACACTCTAGGGGAACCCAGTGGAAAATTTGACTATTTGGTCAAATATTCTGCCCCAGAGAGTTCGAAGGTTCACATTGAGGATATAAAGCCCACAGGATGGGGAGATGATGAAGCTAAGGGGGAAGATGTTGAGATAAATATGGTGGATATGAAGAGGCCTCGCTCTGAGATGGAGGAGTTAGAAAAATACTTGGAAAAAGAGAAGTATAAAATGGAGGATAATCACGCTGGAGATGCTAGTCTCAAGGATTACCTCATGACATGCCACAAGGGAGATACATGAATGATATTATGCCCTAGGTGCAGCATCCTCTGCAATCAGAGAATCGCTGCGAATTTCGAGAGGGTACAGAGGACTCGAACTGGCAACAATTGGCGCCAGGATAACCAGCTTTTTAGGTGTTATCCCAAGGCTGGAGAGAGTTTGCTGGAATTTGTGTTTCGCTTCTACAAAGGGGTAACCAAGTGCTTGATTTGCCCAAGGTGTTCTGCCGTGTATGATCAAAGCATGGCCAGAGCTTTCGAAACGATTCCCTTCGCCCCTTGCTGGAACCATCAAGAAACTGTCCAGATAGGCCCACGTTTCGACAGCAGGCACAAACAACGAAGGCCTGATAGCCCTCACCCCAAGGCTGCTCGAAGAGTGACTTTCAAACTCCCTGCTGAAGTGCCAACCGACAGATGGTTACAAGTCAGAAATGACAAAGGCAATGACAGATGGAGAAACACCGAACGAAATGCATGCCATGCTATGACGTACAAAAGGAAATTCAACATAGCAAAAAGGGAAGAGGTAAGATTAGAAAATTACAAAGGAAGGAACCCCATGTCAAGATCCCAGTGGCGCAGGCAACAAAGGATTCGAAAGGCTGAGAGGGAAGCCGTGGAAAACAAAGGGGTCACTTCAACAAAGAACCAAGGTGAATCTAGCACCAACAAACCAAAAAATCAAACTGAAGACAAACCTCCAGTTAATAGGAGGCTTTTCTCTGAAGTACAACGGGATGAACCAAAGGAATACACTCCAGGCCCAGAAGAGGATGAAGATATGATAACAGATAACTTCGAATCGGAGGGGGAGTCTTCATTCAACCTAAACTGTAATGTGGTATCTGTGCTTCCCTGTGAATTTGGGCTGGAAACTGAAATTGATGAATACGAGGAAGAAGATACCACAGATTTGATGAAGCATAGACCTGTGTGCTCCTATGTGATGGACAATGGGGCTATCGAGGAGCAAAATGCGTTCTTCGAACGTCCAGAACCTGCTATGAAGAACCATCTTAAGCCACTATTTATTCGGGCAAAAGTTGGTGCCCATGGGGTGAACAAAGTTCTAGTGGATGGGGGTGCTGCAGTCAATTTGATACCCCGCTTCATGCTGAAAAGACTAGAGATCCGAGAAGGAGACATCAAACCCCATAATATGGTTCTGTCCAATTATGAGGGAAAAGTGGGCAAAACACTGGGAGTGGTACAGTTGGAATTGACAATAGGCTCAAGCTGTAGGCCCACCATGTTTATGGTGATCGAAGCCAAGGCCAACTATAACTTATTGCTGGGAAGGGAGTGGATCCATGGCGTGGGGGAAGTTCCTTCGTCAATGCATCAGCGACTAGTTCTGTGGAGAGATGATGGAATCGTGGAAAACATCGAAGCCGACCAGAGTTACTTTATGTCAACAGTCAATTTAGTTGACAAGAGGGATTATGATAAAAATCTGGCAAAGATTGCTCCGTGTGTTCCAAATGATGAGATTAACAAAACCAGAAACGCCCACTACTACATGACCCTTCGCCATGATGGCCTTTACTGGGATAGAACAATAATCAGTGAAAAAGAGGGAGTCGAAAGCACTATACAAAAACGGCCAGCAGGCTGGGACTTCGACAATCTTATCCATGACTGAGTCCGCCTTTTTCGAAAGGATTTCGGCCTATATGGCTGAGAACGAATCAAAAGCGGCCTTAGAGGCTGAAATAAATAAATTAACTGTAAAGATGAATGAAGTAAGTGGGGATGGCTCGAAATGCTCACCCTTCAAAGAATTTGAGATGGATCAAAGGTTGGATGCCATCTACGATAAAGAACCCTTAGGCTTCGAAAGGGACCCCATAAACTCAGGTGCCAAAATGTTGGCACAAGACCCACTCGAAGAAGTCAACTTAGGGGATGAAAAAACGAAAAGAATAACCTACATAAGTTCAAAACTTAGCCCAGGCCTCAAGAAGGAAGTAATCGAAGTCCTCAAGGAAAACAAAGATTGCTTCGCATGGGATTATGACGAGATGCCTGGTTTAAAGAGGGAGTTGGTCGAACACAGACAGCCAATCAAAGATGGCAAGAAGCCCGTCAAACAAACTCCCAGAAGATTCGCACCAGCGGTTCTCACAAAGATTAAAGCTGAGATCGAAAGGTTGCTGCGTTGCAAATTCATCAGAACAACAAGGTACGTCGAATGGTTAGCAAATATAGTACCTGTTATTAAGAAAAATGGTTCTTTAAGAATTTGCATAGATTTTAGGGATTTAAACACTGCAACCCCTAAAGATGAATATTCCATGCCTGTGGCAGAAATGCTAGTAGATTCTGCTGCAGGGTTCGAATACTTGAGTATGTTAGATGGATACTCTGGGTATAATCAGATTTTCATCGCTGAAGAAGATGTTGCAAAGACAGCATTTCGTTGCCCAGGAGCCTTAGGCACCTACGAATGGGTGGTGATGCCTTTTAGTTTAAAGAACATTGGGGCAACTTATCAAAGGGCAATGAATTCAATTTTTCATGATTTCATTGAAACCTTCATGCAGGTGTATATTGATGATATAGTCATCAAATCTATATCTGCAGAAACACATTTGCATCATCTGAGCCAATCATTCGAGCGAATGAGAAAACATGGCTTAAAGATGAATCCCCTTAAATGTGCATTTTTTGTGCAGGCTGGAGATTTTCTTGGTTTTGTGGTTCACAAGATAGGGATTGAAATCAACCAGAACAAAACCAAAGCCATAATGGAGACGAAAGCACCTACGTCAAAAAGGGAGTTGCAATCTCTGCTAGGGAAAATTAACTTCCTCAGAAGATTCATTTCGAACCTGAGTGGAAGAACCCAAGCTTTCTCTCTGTTACTTCGTCTAAAGCAAGGCCAAGCCTTCGAATGGAACGAAGCCCACCAGGAGGCATTTGACAGGATAAAAAGATACCTCTCTCAGCCTCCTATTTTGTCTCCACCTTCATGGGGGAAGCCCATGAGATTGTACATATCTGCCTCTGAAGTTAGTATAGGTAGTATGTTAGCACAGGAAGATAGCAATGGTATCGAAAGAGTCATATACTATTTAAGTAGAGTACTAAATGATGCAGAGACCAGATATAGCAATTTAGAAAAGCTATGTCTCTGTTTGTATTTCTCTTGTATGAAACTCAAGTATTATATAAAGCTTGTTGATGTTTATGTTTCATATCATTTCGATGTCATTAAACATATGCTTTCAAAACCAATAATGCATAGCAGAGTTGGTAAATGGGCTTTAGCCTTAACAGAATATTCTTTGACTTTCATGCCTTTAAAAGCTGTGAAAGGTCAAGTGATTTCTGACTTCATTGTGGACCATTCTTTGGTTGAGCAGACTGTCATGAGTTACGTCGAAATGCAACCATGGAAATTGTACTTTGATGGTTCAACCCCTAGGAATGGAAGTGGCGTTGGAGTCCTTCTAATTTCTCCTGAAGGAATTCCAACAAAATTCAAGTATAAATTAGATGGTCCTCGTTGCTCGAACAACGAAGCTGAGTATGAAGCGCTCATTGTTGGACTTGAAGCTTTGTTGGAATTGGGGGCAACTAGAGTCGAAATTAAAGGAGACTCAGAATTAGTGGTCAAACAAATTACAAAGGAATATAAGTGCATAAAGGAAAACTTGATGATATACTTCGTCATAGTCAATAGGTTACTAAGGAAATTTGAATACATGGATATTCAACACATACCAAGAATAGAGAACCAAGAAGCAAATGACTTAGCACAGTTGGCTTCGGGTTATAAAGTTTCTACCAGGAACTTTAAGGATTTAGTTGAATTAAGGGGTAGAGTTATGGCTACTAGATTCACACCATCGGATCTGGAAAGTATGAAATTGGGATATGCTGAGAAACAGGGATTCGAAATATTAGCCATAAATACTTTGTCAGATGAAGATTGGCGAAGTCAACTGATGAGTTATTTAGCAAACCCAACTCTGAATGTGGACAGAAAGACAAAATATAGAGCATTGTCATATCTCCTCATGGGGAACGAATTGTTTAAAAAGACCCAAGAGGGTGTATTATTGAAATGCCTAGGAGAAAGTGAGGCATACTTAGCATTGTCAGAAGTCCACAATGGGGCATGTGGGGCACATCAAGCAGGCCATAAAATGAAATGGTTGTTATTTTGATACGACTTGTATTGGCCTAGCATGCTCAAAGATTGCATAAACTTTGCTAAAGGATGTGAGGAATGTCAGAAACATGCAGGGATTCAACATGCCCCTGCAAGTGAGTTGCATTCGATCATCAAACCATGGCCATTTAGAGGATGGGCATTGGATTTGATAGGAGAAATAAATCCTGCTTCGTCCAAAGGACAGAAATACATTTTGGTAGGAATAGATTATTTTACCAAGTGGATCGAAGCTATACCACTAATAGTTGCTGATCAAGAGGCTATTATTGAGTTTATACAGAAGCACATTATCTATAGGTTCGAATTTCCAGAGAGCATAACCACAGACCAAGGCTCTGTGTTTACTGGTAGAAAGATGCAAGAATTTGCCCAAGAAATGGGGTTTAGATTGCTAACGTCAACGCCATATTATGCTCAAGCAAACGGTCAAGTCGAAGCAGCCAATAAAGTGATAATAGGATTAATCAAGAAGCATATTGGTAAAAAGCCAAGAAACTGGCACAAAGCATTGGACCAAATATTATGGGCCTGTAGAACATCTCCTAAGGAGGCTACTAACACTACGCCTTTCCAACTCACATTTGGTCATGATGCAGTGTTGCCAGTAGAAATTCATCTACAATCAGTTCGAATTCAGAGACAAAACGAAATCCCAGCTGCATTATATTGGGAAATGATGATGAATGAATTAGTTGAGTTGGAAGAAATTAGATTACATGCATTGGAAATTTTGATGAGACAAAAAGAAAGAATGGCCAGAACATACAATAAAAGGGTGAAGAAAAATGTATTCATTATTAATGACTTAGTTTGGAAAGTCATATTGCCCATGGATAAGAAAAATAAAGCATTAGGTAAATGGTCACCTCATTGGGAAGGACCTTTTCGAATATTAAAAATATTCTCAAACAATGCATATGAAATCGAAGAACTGATGGATGATAAGCGTATCCTAAAGGTTAATGGGAAATATTTAAAGAAATATAAGCCACGCCTGCAGGAGATTCGAATAGTAACAACGTAACCAAAATATTATAAAGGCCAAAATGGCAAGATAAGATGCCAAAATGGCGTTGTTCGAATATTACATATAAGAAACCAAATTGTAGTCAAATAAACACTGAAATTTAGAAATAAGAGTTATTTTTCAATCGGTTGAAAGTGCTTCGAAATGATTCAAGTCTCTGCTGAGCAAAACGCCTGGCTCCTTCCAAGGTTGCCACTTCTCCTTTAAGTTGTTCTGCAGTTTCCATTTCTGCAAGCCCCTGGTTGAGAAGCTCTTCGAATTGGTTACCAGCAGTATTGGTTTCGAAGGCTATTTGTTGTTCTTTAGCCTCCTTAACCTTCTATTGAAGTTCCAGAATCTGCCTTTCCTAAAGAAGTATGGACTCAGCTCGAGCCTCATAATCAGTTTTCGCCTGCTTTAGATGCATAGCTTGATCCTTAGCTTCTTGAGAGAGTTTCGAAGCTTGATCAAAAGCAGCATCCATTGCAATGCGTTTTTCCTGAACCTTCTTGGCAGCAGATTCATCTTGGAGAAGGTAACCAGTTACGTTGTCCAGCAAAGCCTGAAGATCGAACAAGAGAGTACTAACTGGCAAGGAACAGGTAGCAAGATTGACCTTTGTAAGCAACTCCTTCATAGTATAGCAAGCAGTGCTATCTTGTTTGAGCACTTCGAATATATCCACATTGAGAATTGTTTTCCTGATCTTATTGAGAAGTACAATTCTTTCATCTGTGGGAAGAGAATAGCTGGTCGAACTGGTGCCAGCCCTAGCAAGTGGAACGTCCCTTTGAGCCAGCTTTGCCTTCATGTACCCAATAGGGTCATTTCGTCTCAGGAGTGCAAGCTCCTCGTCAGTCATTCGAGACAAAGAGGATTGAGGGAGTTCCACATGTAGGGGAGTCACGTCCATTTCAACCTCCATGGGTTTGTTGGTTGCATCACCATCCCCTTCATTCGTTTCGTGCTCTTGATCTTCTTCATCATCATCCAAGTCCACCACTTCGATGTCTTCCTTTTCGCTGCTATTTGCATTGGACTCTGTCCCAGCAGTCGAACCATCATTTGCATCCTCCTCCTCAGACTGTTCTTCTGCAGATTCTTCGTCTCTTTGGCCAGAATCAGCTTTCTCTCCTTCAGTTTGAGTGTCCTTTGGGACCTCTTGAAGGGTTTCAAGAGGAGAATTTTAAAGAGAAGCTCTTTGCAAATCTTCTGCAGATGTTTGAAGTGGTGTTTCGTTTGTCTCTTTCAGAGGAATAGAGGTGCCTTGATCATCCTGCTGTTCAGAAGTTCCAGCCAGAACCGCCATATTGGAGGAACCTTTGTTCTGTACAAGGTTGCTGGAATCTCCTTGAGGAGAGGAGTTGAGTGGAGCAGCAGCTTTGGATGGTGAGTTCGAAGTAGTGGAAGCTGGATTCAAGATGTTCTGCAAGGAGCAAAAGAATGTTAAAAACATGCACCAAGGTAATAAGAAATTATTATTTTTCAAAGAGAGTTAAAGTTCGATTTACCTGTGGACTCTCGGAGGAGAGGTTACTAGCTATGCGTTCCAACATTACGTTGGAGGTCGAAGGTGGAATTTTGGATTTGGGTAAGGGAGAAGCATCCCTGGAATCAAGTCCAGAGACACTAGTTGGAACGGTACTTTTCGAAATATCTTTCTTCTGCTTCTTCTTCGAAGCAGTTGGTAAGTTTCCTCCAGCCTTGGGGTCTTCCCCAGTGGTATTTGATTTCCGCTTCTTGGGAGTAGTAGGAGGAAGTTTGTTGGTCTGAAAAGATTTAAACAAAGAGTTAGATGCAAACCATAAAACATTAGTGAATTTGAAACATCAAGGCTAAGTGATTACCGTTGGAGTTGGAACACTGGTTGTTGTTGGTATTGTTGTTGTTGTTGTGGTTGCAGCAATGGTTGTTGTTTCGGATGGAATCACTTTGTCAGTAGTTTCGATGGAGGCTTGAGAGGCGCTCCCTTCTTTCGACTTCGAGGCGGCTGTCTTTATCCTGATGGCTGAAAATCGAAACAATTAAAGAAAAGGTTAAAGATATGGAAAATGAAAAACGTTTGGGATTTTCCCAAGCATTCGCACCTGTGCCTTGATCAGATTTAATTGACATGGCAGAAAGGTCGTATCGAAGGTGTCCTGGGAAATCGTGGAGCCAGTGTCGAGCCCATGTCACAGTCTCAGATAGCTTTGGTTTCCTTTGAAGATGTTTGAACATCTCTTTGCAAGTGAACCACCAAGGATATGGGGGAAACCAAGCCAGAGCCAGTTCTGAGGTAGGTAGTCTAGGAAATTTAGGTGGATGCATTTCGAATGCCAACCTATACCTATCCTCAGGTGACAACCCTGAAGGAAGTTTTAACTTAGAAACTTTTTGTTTAAATTTTTCCTTCAAGGTCTCAGCCGCTTGATGCACAGTGGATTCCAAGCGCGTGGGGTCATAAGTAGTTTCAAAATAATTTTGAAAAGCTTTAATCTCTTTGGCATGAGTAAACATACCTTTCTTGGATGGTACCTGCACATCGAAGGCTTCAATTAGTTTCTGTTGAATTGTAAGTGTATCGAACATATAAGTTTGATAAAACTTGGTCCACCATTCCAGAAACCCTTTAGCTGTGAGATGGGTAGGTTCGAAGGTTATTAGCTCAAACTGGGCAAAGCCTTGGTATTTTTCTTGCTGTATTTTGGCTTCCCGTGCCTTGAAAGTTCGCCCAGAGGTAATGGCATTCTCAGTTTGAAATAAGGGTTCAGGAATTAGTTGGCATAAGCCAAACTGTCTCGAAACAAAATTTGGCTGGTAAGCGAAAAGGAGAATCTGATTCTTGGCAGGGGTTATTCTTGAAGAAATGAGTCTAGGCATCAAAAAAGCTCTCCATACATCCTGAATCTCCTTGCTCTTGACAGCTTCTGAGAGAGCCATGGTGAACCAGGAAGGTCCATGAGCCCTCGAAGCAAAAGGCACCATGGTCTCTTCGAACTTATGCCTTTTGGATAATATCATGATGTACTTCGAGAATAGGACTTTGAAGTCATCTTTATCGTCATTTGGAGTTAATCTTCGCAGCCTAGTGCCTTCGACTATTCTATCAGTTATCTCAGGGTCTTGTTCATCAATGGTGTTGGCAGTTGACAAGGAGGGTTCGAACATGGAATTTAGCCATAGCTGAAGTAACCAAAAAGGGCCAGCCAACAGGATATTTTTGGAGGTATGGGATTTTAGGCTCGAAACAGCTGACCTTAGGCTTTCATAAAGGTCAACTAAGAGCAGTTCACTTAAGCACACTCTTCGATTTTCATGCAAATCCCTAGCTGGAGGAATAAACCTACTGGCTACCTGTAGGGATCTACTGCAGAAGACGTATCTTGACAGCCATAGGGTTAGGAAAGAAATGTGTTCTACATCAGACACACTGTCTCCCTCAGCATGGTAGTGACCGATAAACTTGGAAAAACTTGCTAGTTTGACTTTGAAGTCGATTATACTTGAATGTTCTTCGTTGTCAGGTATATATGTTTCTCCTACTGGCGATAGCCCAGTGATGGCCTCTATGTCGAAGAAGGTAGGGGTAATCATTCCACCAGGGAGATGGAAAGTATTATAGGTACTGTCCCAGAAATAGAGGGACGCGAATAGTAAAGGGTGGCTGTAAGTGAAACCAGGCTTCGACAGCTTAATCAAATTGTAGATACCTAGTTCTTCCCATTGCTGGGATTTCTTAGATTCTACCTTCTTGAACCAGTTTTGATAAGCAGTATCGGAGGTGGGGCAAGATCGAAACGGTTTAAAATTACTCTTTACATAGTCTAATACAAAAGGGTCCTTAGGAGGAACAGTTGGATTTTCTATGGTGTTTGAGCCAGAAGATTCTATTGCCTTAGGGGCGTCCATTTTGTTAAACAGGGGTTTGAAACTATAGCAAGCTGGGAAAATTGTCCTGGTATCTTTTAGAATTTCAAAAACCGTAAGAGGGCCCATTAAAGCTAACCTCTTACCAGCAACGGTGGTAGGAATGACTACATGTGATGCATAAAGCATTTCTTTTTCCTTTGAGATCATCTGGGGAGCAAGAACGGATTGACCTTGGTGAGTGATAATCTTACTTTCCATTGTAGTTCCTGCATTTTTTCCCTTCTTCTTGGAAACCTTTTTGAGTTGGGATGAAGTAGAAGAAGACATTTTTGAAGGATGTTGAAAGCTTAGGGTTTTTGGCGAGAGAAGAAGGATAAAAGATTCAGAATGTAGAAAGAAAAGAAAAAGACTAAGTTGATGATGTTTTATAATGTGGAAGTTTAAGCATCCACTGAATGAAGGTGTGATACGTGGAAATCATGGGTTGGTTTGATGAAGAGGTGGCGTAAAGTTAACATGGGTAATAGGCGTGATTAAAGATAATCATTGTTTGTAGCTGCACCATACTGTGAAGTGGCTCCAGGCGGTTAAGGAATCCAAAAAGTGTTATGATTGACGTGACTGGAGTCAAATGCATTAAATGTTACGATGATTCGAAGGTCGCATCAAAATCTTGTATGGATGTTTAAAATAAGTATTTCTCAGAGAGATCGAAATACATATTTTAAAGGGGCATTTTGTTGGCTGAAGATTTTGATAATATTATCAGAAGACAAGTGAGTTGAACGTTTCGATCGAAATAGAACAAAGCGTCATGTTTCGAAGTAGCAGAAGCAGTGTTTCGAATAAGCATATCAAAGCTTGGAGCTTCGAGTGGCAATTATGGGAACATATCTAAAGAAGTCTCGAAATGACAACAAGGCTGTGTCTGAGAAGTGCGTTCGAAGCAGAGAAGTACCAAAACATTTGAAATTCAAATGGAAGCGGGACATTCGAAGTTTGAAATTTATGTGCTGGAGCATTTGGAGACACGTGGAAACAAGAGAGAGGCATTGTTCTGCATGTTCTGAACATGGCATAATCTTATAGCAAGACCGTTATGGTCGAATTAGTATAAATAGAAGTCTTAGTATTAGGATTTCGTGTGTCATATCTATTGTACTAAATACTCAGTAACATTCAAATTACCACATGGCAAGGGAAACGAATGCAAGAGCAATGTATGTATGATAGCACCACATGTTTATGATTTAATGAAAACCTTTTATCATTTCCAGTACTTTCCTTTATCTTTCTGCCAAATACCATTTACAAGTTTTCTCATTTAAAGTCTTTTATTCGAAATCTTTTCATTAAAGCCTTACATTTTAATGATTTCTTTACATTTCAAACACTTTACATTTCAGAAAACTGTCATACTTTTCATGCCTTTATCTTCAAGTTTTACCCTTCGAACGCCTATTTTTACTTAAAGTCATTTTATAGATTTCTTGCATTAAACGCTTTCTTCATATTTCGAATCTTTTACGTTCCAGAGCATCTTTTACATTAACTGTTTTTATAATTCGAAGCCATTTACTTGCTTTTCATGCAATTTTACATGTCTTTACAATTAACATTTATTCATGCAATTTAGTTTCGTGCACATGTATTTTGATTACACCTTTAGATCTTTAAGAGAGAAATCGAAATAAGTCAAACACCTATACAACACTCAAATACAACCATGAATATCTGTTCGATCATGAGAGTTACCCTAATGACCAAGGAGTCCTAGGATCAATCTAGTCGATCCTGTGAGTTACCAGAGAAATTGAATAACAGTCAGTAAGTTTATTCGATAGTTTGAAAGACTAGCGGTTGTTTACCAGAAATCACTGGAAACAATTATATAATCAAAATAAATTAATGTGATTAAATATTTCAATGTAGTATATAGCTATAGTTTATGTTTAATTAGATATTAATCAAATTAGTTAATAATTGTAGTATTTTCGTGATTATTTATATATAATTTCAATGTATGAGATTATGAGAAAAAATAATTAATACATTTAAAAATTATTTATAACAATAATTGTGAAAAATATTAATTTTTTATATAAATTTTTTAAAAGACATTTATTTCAAAATGAAAAGTGTATATTTAAATGCATATGTTTGGTTAACATTTAAAAAAAAAGCAAAACTTATTTTAAAAATATATAGTTGATTTTGAAATGTTCAATTATTCTTGGGCATACCTCATTTTTCTTTTAAAATTGATTTTTTCATAAATTAAGTGGAATTACTTCGATTAAAATTAATTTAAATTTGAGTAGAACTTATTTTGTTATTTAAGTAAATATAAAATAAGTGTATATTATAACATTGTCTATTACTTAAGTAAATATGATGAAGTTCATTTTTTTTGTTTACTGCAAGTGCATGCTATAACAACTATCTCATGTGTCTATAGTAGAAAAGGAAATATCTAGCCCAATGGATAGGGCGCTGGTGGTCTGGAGTAAAGGGTATGGGTTCACCTCCCACCTTAATCAAATTTTTAGCATCTAACTTTTTAGGGGAATTCATGCCACTTCTTTTAAAGGAGGGGAGGGGGGTGTTTAAGGTCTTACAAGTTGGGGTATTAAAAAATTGTGATTAGTTTTAAAGTTTTCTTACTTAAAAATGAATTGTGCAAGTATTCTTTTAGATAAGAGTAAGACTAACAACAATAATAAAAATGGTAAAGTAAATGGTAGAAATTAAAAGATATAGATTCAGAGTAGAGATTTATCCATGTTCGGCCAATAGATAACCTAGCCAAGTCCCGAAGAGATCTTCTTGATATTTTGACTGTATATTGGAGCTTTTACAAGGTATTCCTATGAACTTTCAATACAATTATATTCAAAATATTTTACAATGGCTTATCCCCAAAAAACAAGAAAGTTTTTACTCTACTGAACTAACAAACTGATTAGAGATTTTCCAGGTTAATTTCAGTAACCAAACAAAAATTTTCTCGACTAAGTTCTAGAACCAAATAAAGATATTAGGACTAGTTAATCTCATGAAAAAAATTCATGTTCCAATAATATCCAACTAATGAGAGTAATAGTAAAAGCACGACACAAATACAAATTCTTTCTCAGAAATAGTTTTCACTCATAAGACACTAAGACAATTGTAAGTGAAAATAAAATATTGGGTTAATAGCCATTTACCCACTTCCATATATGCTTTTAGAAAAACCCATCCGTAAAAAAAAAGTTGCATCAATTCCCCTAACATTTGAAGATTCTCTCTTTGTTTACCTTTAGCACATCCAATATTCAAAAAAGCTGACTTGATAGATATTTATTTGTTTTTCTATTAACTTGAATGGTCTATTTGACTTTTATTTTATTTATTATTTTTAATGTTGCGTAGGCATATCATTTTATATTAGTTTTTTTATTTATATTAAAAAACATGTTAAATTCTCAAAATATGGTCTTGTAATTTAGTGTATTTAATTCTTGTTATAACATTTTAAATGTATTAAATATTCTTATAGTCTTTTAGTATATTAATTTCAATTGCTTGTTTAATTTCAATATTTTAAATGTATTATTACTTTCAATATTGATAAATATTGATAAATATATATATATATATATATATATATATATATATATATATATATATATATATATATATATATATATATATATATATATATATATATATATATATATATATATATATATATTAATATTTAATGTTATTAATTAATATTTCACAATAAATATTTATTATATAATCAAAATAAATTAATGTGATTAAATATTTCAATGTAGTATATAGCTATAGTTTATGTTTAATTAAATATTAATCAAATTAGTTAATAGTTGTAGTATTTTCGTGATTATTTATATATAATTTCAATGTATGAGATTATGAGAAAAAAATAATTAATACATTTAAAAATTATTTATAACAATAATTGTGAAAAATATTAATTTTTTATATAAATTTTTTAAAAGACATTTATTTCAAAATGAAAAGTGTATATTTAAATGCATATGTTTGGTTAACATTTAAAAAAAAAAGTAAAACTTATTTTAAAAATATATAGTTGATTTTGACATGTTCAATTATTCTTGGGCATACCTCATTTTTCTTTTAAAATTGATTTTTTCATAAATTAAGTAGAATTACTTCGATTAAAATTAATTTAAATTTGACTAGAACTTATTATGTTATTTAAGTAAATATAAAATAAGTGCATATTATAACATTGTCAATTACTTAAGTAAATATGATGAAGTTCATTTTTTTTGTTTACTGCAAGTGCATGCTATAACAACTATCTCATGTGTCTATAGTACAAAAGGAAATAGCTAGCCCAATGGATAGGGCGCTGGTGGTCTGGAGTAGAGGGTATGGGTTCACCTCCCACCTTAATCAAATTTTTAGCATCTAACTTTTTAGGGGAATTCATGCCACTTCTTTTAAAGGAGGGGAGGGGGTGTTTAAGGTCTTACAAGTTGGGGTATTCAAAAATTGTGATTAATTTTAAAGTTTTCTTACTTAAAAATGAATTGTGCAAGTATTCTTTTAGATAAGAGTAAGACTAACAACAATAATAAAAATGGTAAAGTAAATGGTAGAAATTAAAAGATAGAGATTCAGAGTAGAGATTTATCCATGTTCGGCCAATAGATACCCTAGCCAAGTCCCGAAGAGATCTTCTTGATATTTTGACTGTATATTAGAGCTTTTACAAGGTATTCTTATGAACTTTCAATACAATTATATTCAAAATATTTTACAATGGCTTATCCCCAAAAAACAAGAAAGTTTCTACTCTACTGAACTAACAAACTGATTAGAGATTTTCCAGGTTAATTTCAGTAACCAAACAAAAATTTTCTCGACTAAGTTCTAGAACCAAATAAAGATATTAGGACTAGTTAATCTCATGAAAAAAATTCATGTTCCAATAATAACCAACTAATGAGAGTAATAATAAAAGCACGACACCAATACAAATTCTTCCTCAGAAATAGTTTTCACTCATAAGACACTAAGACAATTGTAAGTGAAAATAAAATATTGGGTTAATAGCCATTTACCCACTTCCATATATGCTTTTAGAAAAACCCATCCGTAAAAAAAAAAAAGTTCCATCAATTCCCCTAACATTTGAAGATTCTCTCTTTGTTTACCTTTAACACATCCAATATTCAAAAAAGCTGACTTGATAGATATTTATTTGTTTTTCTATTAACTTGAATGGTCTATTTGACTTTTATTTTATTTATTATTTTTAATGTTGCGTAGGCATATCATTTTATATTAGTTTTTTTATTTATATTAAAAAACATGTTAAATTCTCAAAATATGGTCTTGTAATTTAGTGTATTTAATTCTTGTTATAACATTTTAAACGTATTAAATATTCTTATAGTCTTTTAGTATATTAATTTCAATTGCTTGTTTAATTTCAATATTTTAAATGTATTATTACTTTCAATATTGATAAATATTGATAAATATATATATATATATATATATATATATATATATATATATATATATATATATATATATATATATATATATATATATATATATATATATATATATATATATATATATATATATATATATATATATATATATTTAATGTTATTAATTAATATTTCACAATAAATATATATTATATAATCAAAATAAATTAATGTGATTAAATATTTCAATGTAGTATATAGCTATAGTTTATGTTTAATTAAATATTAATCAAATTAGTTAATAATTGTACTATTTTCGTGATTATTTATATATAATTTCAATGTATGAGATTATGAGAAAAAAATAATTAATACATTTAAAAATTATTTATAACAATAATTGTGAAAAATATTAATTTTTTATATAAATTTTTTAAAAGACATTTATTTCAAAATGAAAAGTGTATATTTAAATGCATATGTTTGGTTAACATTTAAAAAAAAAAAGTAAAACTTATTTTAAAAATATATAGTTGATTTTGACATGTTCAATTATTCTTGGGCATACCTCATTTTTCTTTTAAAATTGATTTTTTCATAAATTAAGTAGAATTACTTCGATTAAAATTAATTTAAATTTGAGTAGAACTTATTCTGTTATTTAAGTAAATATAAAATAAGTGCATATTATAACATTGTCAATTACTTAAGTAAATATGATGAAGTTCATTTTTTTTGTTTACTGCAAGTGCATGCTATAACAACTATCTCATGTGTCTATAGTACAAAAGGAAATAGCTAGCCCAATGGATAGGGCGCTGGTGGTCTGGAGTAGAGGGTATGGGTTCACCTCCCACCTTAATCAAACTTTTAGCATCTAACTTTTTAGGGGAATTCATGCCACTTCTTTTAAAGGAGGGGAGGGGGGTGTTTAAGGTCTTACAAGTTGGGGTATTCAAAAATTGTGATTAGTTTTTAAGTTTTCTTACTTAAAAATGAATTGTGCAAGTATTCTTTTAGATAAGAGTAAGACTAACAACAATAATAAAAATGTTAAAGTAAATGGTAGAAATTAAAAGATAGAGATTCAGAGTAGAGATTTATCCATGTTCGGCCAATAGATAACCTAGCCAAGTCCCGAAGAGATCTTATTGATATTTTGACTGTATATTGGAGCTTTTACAAGGTATTCCTATGAAATTTCAATACAATTATATTCAAAATATTTTACAATGGCTTATCCCCAAAAAACAAGAAATTTTTTACTCTACTGAACTAACAAACTGATTACAGATTTTCCAGGTTAATTTCAGTAACCAAACAAAAATTTTCTCGACTAAGTTCTAGAACCAAATAAAGATATTAGGACTAGTTAATCTCATGAAAAAAATTCATGTTCCAATAATATTCAACTAATGAGAGTAATAATAAAGCACGACACCAATACAAATTCTTCCTCAGAAATAGTTTTCACTCATAAGACACTAAGACAATTGTAAGTGAAAATAAAATATTGGGTTAATATCCATTTACCCACTTCTATATATGCTTTTAGAAAAACCCATCCGTAAAAAAAAAGTTGCATCAATTCCCCTAACATTTGAAGATTCTCTCTTTGTTTACCTTTAGCACATCCAATATTCAAAAAAGCTGACTTGATAGATATTTATTTGTTTTTCTATTAACTTGAATGGTCTATTTGATTTTTATTTTATTTATTATTTTTTATGTTGTGTAGGCATATCATTTTATATTAGTTTTTTTATTTATATTAAAAAACATGTTAAATTCTCAAAATATGGTCTTGTAATTTAGTGAATTTAATTCTTGTTATAACATTTTAAACGTATTAAATATTCTTATAGTCTTTTAGTATATTAATTTCAATTGCTTGTTTAATTTCAATATTTTAAATGTATTATTACTTTCAATATTGATAAATATTGATATATATATATATATATATATATATATATATATATATATATATATATATATATATATATATATATATTTAATGTTATTAATTAATATTTCACAATAAATATTTATTATATAATCAAAATAAATTAATGTGATTAAATATTTCAATATAGTATATAGCTATAGTTTATGTTTAATTAAATATTAATCAAATTAGTTAATAATTGTAGTATTTTGGTGATTATTTATATATAATTTCAATGTATGAGATTATGAGAAAAAAATAATTAATACATTTAAAAATTATTTATAACAATAATTGTGAAAAATATTAATTTTTTATATAAATTTTTTAAAAGACATTTATTTCAAAATGAAAAGTGTATATTTAAATGCATATGTTTGGTTAACATTTAAAAAAAAAAGTAAAACTTATTTTAAAAATATATAGTTGATTTTGACATGTTCAATTATTCTTGGGCATACCTCA